>JABFEA020000043.1:36918677-36932489 GCA_019775915.2 Cyphomyrus plagiostoma
ATTCTGTCAAAAATGGGACCCATTCATTAATCCCCCCATTGACGTTTGACCTGGAGGTATTCATTGGGAAACCAGAATGGACGCTCTTACACGACCTCACACTGTGTGACAGATGGACGATTGACGAAAGGCAGAGACATATTTACCCTTCATGCATGGATGGATTATCCGTCACACCTGGATACTGAGCCCAGTACACAAACAACAACAAGGATAAATATGGCACACTGAAAGATGATTGGTAATGTTGGAGCTAGAAAAATGTTCATGGAAACATTAACGTGTTGGTGTAATTGGGCCACATCATTTCAGAAACATGCTTATTGGTTAAGTATGCTGACTTGCACAGGAAGTTTGTCTCCATGGTAACATGATTGCTGTACAGATTGTTACACGGCTGTTTGTGCTTCATGGTGTTTCCGTGGCATTTGGCCGAGGCTGTCCCCCTCCCACTCGCACACAGTGAGGCTCTGTAGCTGGGAGGGGGCTGGCGTGGGTACCCTACTTCTCACTGGGTAGCTTGTTAACTTTGTTACTGGGTCTAACTAAATAATAACTGACAAGGAATCCCAGCATGACCTTCCATTCTTACATAAATGTAAAATGATTTGAGTTGTTTGTTCATTGTTATACTACTACTACTACTAATAATAATAATAATTATTATTATTATTATAGTTGTTGTTGCTGCTGCTGCTATTGTTGTTGTAATTAATACTCTGACAAAGATCAGATCACGTCACTTCAGTCACATACTGCAATTTCTGAATATTTTGTTTATACCGTCTGGTTTTTGTTATTAATTTCTTAAATTACACAAATGCAATATTCATCTTTATTGTATGATCTGAATCTTAGAAATATGTACCCAAATTAAGAACTTTAATTAACAATGAGGATTTTGATAAATGCAAGTTTATTGACTGTGACTTTCTATAATGATCATGTTGTCCTGTAGGGGGCGCTACCAACCAGCCACAGGTCTCAATGAGCTGTAACAGCTGACGTCATCCAAGCCTGGTAGAACGATGACAAATTGCAAAACGGTACTTTCCTACCTTGTGACTTGAGTCAGTACAGCTTCCAAATGTGTTGCTGTATATTTTCAGTATTACCCTTCTTGGTGATTATAAAGCCAGATTAATAATGACAATATATAATGTTATCATAATCATAATTATTGTTGCACATAAATAGGTAAAGCAGTCAACAAAGACAGAAATATAGAAAAAATTTATCATTTATGTTACAGTATATAATAACTTTGTTATGTGGCACGCAGGCTCTGGCTCTGGCTGACACCCTCAGGTCGAACAGCCTTACATGTGTTTTCAGGAAGACAGTCGTGCCAGACTCATTAGCACAGAGTTCAGTCCAGGACGGAGCCACAGATGTCCTTGGTGCATATGTAGTCTAAGCCCCACCCTCCCACAAAACCCCCCAAAACGTGCCGCCCCCCCCCCCCCCCCACGCGGCGGGGGGGGGGGGGGGGGGCGCCCGAGGTCCCTCCCCCCAACACAGAGATGACATGGTTATCCCCCAGTTCACTAATATGGAGCAGAGTCTCATTGGGTCTATTTTCTTGTTGGAAGCTTTTGTGACAGGTTCTGTGACGGGAAGCAGACATCGGTCACTGCCCTGATTCCAGAAAGCTGGAGCTGGCGCATAATTCCACGACTCTCCCAGCAGCCTGGAAATCACATGAAGCACCTTCACAAACTGGAGAGAAGGTTGAATGAGCTGGAGAGCTCAGCTTTTCACTGGAAGCTGCTGGTCACTAATCTGCGAGCGTCTGAATCCTTTGGAAAAGCCTTCTAGCAGATTCCCCCAGCTAAAAAGCAGCCCTCAGCTCTCCACTTCATCCTGGCACAATACTGCAGCGCTCTGCAAACTCAATTCAAGTCCCACCAAAGGAAGCTCTGAAGGGATGGTGAGACTGGCATCAGAACAAACTGTGGGAGGGGCCTTCCCACCCCCCACAGATGGAGGGGAGCACTCAAAGGTAAGCTGTGGGGGGAGGGGGGCAGCAAAGAGATAGAACTGTATAGAAATGCAGACAAGCACCAGGAGAAGCAATAACACATGGATATACAAAGTACAGGGACGCACTAAGACAAACCACTAAGACACACACACACTAAAAGGCAAGCACAGAAACAGGCACTTACACACCGAAACACAGAGGCAGGTCACGCACTTACAGCTAAAGAGATCAGCAACAGATAACAGATACCATCACAGCGCATATCATTGCCAATACTGCTTGATTTATTTAGAGGGACTATAAAAGTAACATCATATTTTGGCTATTCCACTGCACGCATCTCACCCCGCCTCTCCGGTGTTACTCAAAAACCCCGTTTCTGAGCCTTAGTGATAAGGCCGGCAAGGTCCTCTCCCCAGTCAGCCCCAAATATACACCGTCATCCAGGGTCTGCGTGTGTGTCTCTTTAAAATTTTAAACGTGCTTCCAAGTATACTCTTGCTCACATATTGCGTACATCTCCCATATAATTTGTGTGAACTTAAACATGTTTGCGAGGGACTCCTGTACTATATGCAAGTGTCTGTTGGCGTATCCCTAAGCAGCCGATGTGTCTGCGTGTATTAGTCCTGCTGCTCTATCACAAGTGCAGAGACCCACACTCCCGCGCAGATAACAGCGCCAGCTGGTGATGACATCACAACGAGACTCTCTTTCACGCCCTGCTGCTGTGTCTATCTTAAAACTCTTTAAAGTCACAAAAAAACTTTACAAAGTAAGTGATCAAGTCCTTATTTTAGTCAGATTTCTCCTAAATTGGATTTACCTTCCCACACCTTTCAAGACAGATAAGGACACAAAAAAACACGTGAGAAAAAAAAACATAAATACGTACTAAAGAACAAATGTAAGGATTACAGGCATATGCCTTTTCTCGTTAGCCTGTAAACTATCACGATTATTTCTTTCGGCTTTACTTAAGAGCTGCGTGTACAGCCCTGGCCAAAGGTTTTGAAAATGACACAAATCTTTATTTTCACAAAGTCTGCTGCCTAAGTCAATCTTTGCCATGAAAATGAACACAATTCCAAAAAAATCCATTTGAACTACATTTCAGCCCTGCCACAAAAGGACCTGCTGACATCATTTCAGTGATTCTCTCATTAACACAGGTGAGAGTGTTAACGAGGATAAGGCTGGAGATCACTCTGTCATGCTGACTGAGTTAGAATAGCAGACTGGATGCTTTAAAAGGAGGGTGGTGCTTGAAATAATTGTTCTTCCTCTGTTAACCATGGTTACCTGCAAGAAAACATGTGCAGTCATCATTGCTTTGCACGAAAAGCACTTCACAGGCAAGGATATTGCTGCTATTAAGATTACACCTAAATCAACCATTTATCTGACCATCAAGGAGAGAAGTTCAATTGTCGTGAAAAAGGCTTTAGGGTTCCCAAGAAGTGCCAGGACTGTCTCACTTGCAATTTTGCAAAAGAACACAGCCATGACTAAAGAACTGTACCAAAACATCTTCAACAAAACAACAACTTCTCCCAGTCATCCAAGAACAGTTCGGTAATGAACAATGCCTTTTCCAGCATGATAAAGCACCATAAGGCAAAAGTGATAACTAAGTGGCTCAGGGAACAAAACAATGACAATTTGGGTCCATGACCAGGAAACTCTCCAGACCTTAATTCCATTGAGAACTTGTGGTCAGTCCTCAAGAGGCAGGTGGACAAACAAAATCCACAAATTCTGACAAACCCCAAGCATTGATTATGTAAAAATAACTAAGTCAGGATTGACAGCATGGTAGGGTGAATTGCAGAGGTCTTGAAAAAGAAGGGCTAACACTGCAAATATTGAGTCTTTGCATAAACTTAATGTAATTGTCAATAAAAAGCCCTTGACACTTATAAATTGCATGTAATTACACTTCAGTATACCATAGAAACATCTGAGAAAAAGATCTACAAACACTGAAGCAGCAAACTTTGTGAAAACCAATATTTGTGTCATTCTCAAAACTATTGGCCAGGGCTGTACTTGACATGCCCCTGGAAGATAGATGAATTTCATAGCTCAAAGATACAACAGCTGGAGTTGGGTTTTGAACTTAATCAGCAACGTTAATCAGCAACTCTGAGTTCTCTGGGTCCTTAATCTCTACATCACCTTTTCACTATTTTCAGTCAGGCCAGTGGTTTAATAATCAAATAAAACATTTTGGTTTTAGCAACCTTGTGAGCTGGTGGCTCGGCTCTAAATCGCAACTTGCCGCACACTGTTTCATGTGGACTGTAGTCCCCCAGGGCTCCAGAGCAGGGGCTGCAGGCGGTCAGGAGGAGGCAGGAGACTGAGGTGCCCTTCCCCGTGTACTCCGCTGTCCAATAATCCTTTGCACCGAGGCGGGCATGCTTCCCTACCCTCAGAGGTGCATTTGTACTATGATGCAACGCGGTGTAATTTAAGATGGCAGCAGAAATGCAGTTCTGTGGAGGGATTCAAGTGACCAGAGCAATTTAATCTGATTCAGCTCGGCTGAACACACTCTGATTGCAGGTTTTACCACAAACTGCACAGTGAATTCAAGGGGGGGGGTTACACAGAAAGGATGAGTTTTTAGTAACTGATACATATATACACAGTTTGAATGACAGATAAAACAGTGCAATGGTTTTGCACGCACACACACACACACACACACACACACACACACACACACACAGACACATATATATAAAATGTATGTGCATGTGTACAAAACCATCGCACTGTTTTTTGGAAGAAGAAAATGACTTGATCCTTGAGGCCTCAAAGTTAGATCTACCTTTGGCCAATAAAAATGGAAGGTGGGTGATCAAAGTGGAGCTCTCACCTGATTAGCTGTGTTGATGTCTATTCCGTTCTTGATCAGGTCCAAGGCCTTGTCCAGGTTCCCGGATCGGGCAGCACGGAGGAAGCTGGTGGCAGCGTCAGCCTGGTAGATGGACAGATAACAGCTGAGGTTCTGCTGGATCCAAATGAGCCACGAGGGAAATGGCAGGGTGCGGAAACTAGGCTTGGATGTGACACCAGAAACTGAGGTCACTCTACCTGCTCTCTGAGTTTGCACTCTGTACCCCAGCTCTGGTCCTGCCCTCCAAATGTCTCCACTCATACTGTGAGAGGCCCTGGCCCCGTCCTCCCGCCCACACATACCACAGCACAACCTCTCCGGGCCTTGTGTTTATCCAGGAAACGTGACTCACGCCCACAGCATCACACTCTCTAGGCTGTATATCACAGTTTTCACCCGTCTGTCAACTCATCTGTCTCTCTCTCTTTCTATTCAACCAGTTGACCAAGACAAATAGTTGAACAGGACTGGGTTATATATAACATTCACCTCCTGTGCAGGATGCTTATCAGCATACACACAGAAAACATGATATCACTCTGATCATCACCACAGCACCTCACTCTGATCATCACCACAGCGCCTCACTCTGATCATCACCACAGCACCTCACTCTGATCATCACCACAGCACCTCACTCTGATCATCACCACAGCACCTCACTCTGATCATCACTTCAGTACCTCACTCCATACCATACACAGCATATTTCTGGGCCTGTTTCTCTATGGCTGGAAACAGGAAGTACAAACCCATAGATATTCAGGTTCTCATAGCACCTCTCCAGCCCTTTCTATCTCTCACTTTCTCTTGTGACCTCTCTCTTACCCTCTCTCTTTCACTCAAAGCCCTACTCCTACTCACTCTCTCTCTCTCTTCCGCTACTCCCTCCTTTCCTCCACTCCATCTCTCTTGTCTTTTTAATTTTCTCTGCCTTTCATGATTAGGATGCTCAAATTAGCAAGTATAATGACGCATGCCTGTTAAAGCGATCCTCAACCCCCCCCTCCCCCCTGCCCCTGCCCCGTTAAGTGTCAGCGTAGCTGGGGGGGGGGGCGTGGTTCTGTTGCCCAGTCTCCTGCTCACGTGGCTCCACTGAGAGTGTTAGGCATCTGTGTCTCACCGATTCTAGATTTCAGAATCCCAGAGTTGGTGCATCTCACTTCCCCCCCCCACAGCCCGACCCCCTCCCCTTTCCACAGGAAGCAAGAGCTGGTTGTGAATCAGCAGCCTGATAGGCGACAGGCTATCGAATCCGATTCCTTTCAAGAGTTGAAGGTCCGTGGATGAAAGTACCAGCCCCCGGCTGCCTCTGCCGACCTGATAGAGGGCACGAGATTGAAGGAAAGGTCACCAGACTCACAAACCAATATCATCCACTAGATAGCAGTGGGAGTGTCCACTGGAGTCTCATAGAAAGCAGAAGAAAAGGAGTGAATAGAGGGAACGAGAAGGAGAGAGAAAGTGAAGGAGGTGGAACGAGAAATTAGTTGGAGGGGGGGTTCCCTAGTGATGGCCTGGATGAAGTGGTGAGGGCCTCCTTATTGTGTTAATGTACTGGTGGGAGTGTGCCCCCTCCAGCCTAGATGGGGGCGGGGTTGAATGGGGAATCTGACAGCACTGTAGAAAATGTCTAAAAACTGGATCTTTAGTGTGATGGATGGAGGTGCTGGGGGTGTTCGATTCTGTCAGTGGTGTTATATAGCAGGAAAAAGGCTGGAAAGGAAGTTAGCAGGGATTAATAAAACTGATAGGTCACTCTGACTGCTCCCCCCCAGCTCCCAGCCCCATGGAACATCAGGTACCTCCTGGTCATATGCTCCTAATCACACCTCCACATCCCCATACCCTATGATCACCTGAGATGCAGAATGAACACAGATTGCTGCAAGACTGCGCAACAAACATCTGTATCAGTCAGTAAAAACTTCATCTTAAATTCATCTCTCCAAAACTCTCCTCAGTCTATAAAACATGCACACCCCCAGACATATCTCCCTTCATCCAGTCACCCACCAGCACATCTACAGCCTCCCCGTCGCCCCCCCCCCATCCAAACTTCCTCTTACAGGCTTGTTCTCCCAGTCTCTCAGTCCCAGTTACTCACAAAGGCAGAGACCCACCCCAGTCAGCCACCCTGTTTCACTCCGGCCTCCGCTGTCTCAGCCCAGCCTCTGTACAGCCTGCCCTTTCCTTTTTGACCTCTTTAAGCACCTGTTACTGTCTAGTGAGTGCCTGGTTGAAATTACAAGGTACTGACCATCTTCCTAAACAGCCCTCTCACAGTATGGACCCAAAAGGCACTTAAACAAGTCATGAAATACCACATTAATGCAAAAATCCCCTGTCAAATACCAACTATCCTTTTAGAGTCCTTGACTCTGCCAACCATAACTAGTCATTAGTAAAATTCATATTCAGTACATCAAAATACCAAATAAAAGCCCACAAAAGTATTTTTTTTTCTCTGATTAATTGCTGATTAAATTTCTGGAAAGCAGCTAAAATGTTTAAATAAATGGTGCCCTTGGTCAGTATTTATGGCTACCCTAGAGACAGTGACTGCCTACCCAGCTGGGAACTCTTTAATGGTCCCGGATGTGATTTTCCTTAGTGAAGTGGGGTCACTGTCCCTTTTGGAAACAGGCCATCACCAAGGCAACAGAATTCTGGGTGCCTTGAATTAAACCTTGGGGGGGTTTGTGTCTTCAGGTCCCTTGTCAGTTTGTCTGGTTGCTTGTTTTTAATCTCTGCCGCTTCAATTCGAATCATCGGTAAAATTAGTCACCTGTCCAAAATGGTTGGTGGCAAGGTTATGCTTGACATAAAGCATTGTATTCCTCAAGCTACTCAGTAGGTAGCACTATAGTGTCAAGCGTCAAGCTTGTGGATTTGAATCCTGTTCCTATCTCTTTTTATATGTGTGTAAGGTTTGTATGTTCTCCTGTTTATGTAGGTTTTCTCTTGGTACTCTGGTTTCCTCCCGCAGTCCAAACACATGCATTTTAAGTGAACTGGCATCTCTATTGCTCATAGTGTAGAAAGTATCACATATGGGTCTGACAAGCCATCTCAGGAGTCCCTTGCCTGTCCTGCTGTCTGAGGTCACCGTGAATCTGAGCTTGAATAGCAGACATAAAGGAATGATCCTAGTGTACCATTAGTTTAACTGCATGTCTCCAATAATGAAGCATTTTAAATAATAATAAGCATGTATATTGTCCCTCTACATTTGTGTACGTTTCCAAAACCTTATGAAAATGTGCCTGAAGGGACAGCATCCATTAATGTATATAATTTGTGGGGACGCCCATTGTTTGGCTGGAGTGGATCTGGGAATGATACGGAAGAGGATAAGGGCCACCAGGAAAATATTATCTGAATTCTAACTTTAATCTCAGAATTCTGAGTTTAGAAAAAAAAGTCAGAATTCTGAGATTAAAGTCAGAATTCAAATAATATTTTCATGGTGGCCCTAATCCTCTTCTGCAGAATGATATATTGCAAGTGTTAGGTATACAAATGTATGTGTGTGTGTGCGTGAGTGTGTGTGTGTATGTGTGTGCGTGTGTGCGTGCTTGTGTGCATGTGTGTGTGCTTGTGTGCTTGTGTGTGTGCTTGTGTGCGTGTGTGTGTGTACGTGTGTGTACGTGCTTGTGTGCATGTGTGTGTGCTTGTGTGCGTGTGTGTGTGTGTGTGTGCGCTTGACAGCCCCACAGGCACACAGGTTTGTTGACATCTGGGGGGAGATGAGGCATCTCCAACTGAATGTCATGGAAACTGCCCACATACCCCTTCGCCTCTTAACATATCACCCCTGATAATGGATAATGGGGGGGGGGGGGGCTATGGCAACCCACAAATGTCTTACCCCCTGTCTGAATGGCTGCCTGCTTGGTTCTTGTTGCAATGCATTCTGGGTTGCAGCACATTGGATTGATGGGGCATGCTCTAGGTGTAGAGAGCTGGTAGATGAATGAATTATTAAAGGCGGTTTTAAAGCTGGAAGCTTCTGCTGGGCTGAGTGGGAGATGGGTGAGAGACTGTGAGGCTGCACTGGCCAGCTTCCCCCCTGCCCCCCATATACATCCCTCCTTCTTCAACAAACTGCCCCCACCTCCACACCAATGCTGTTATCGCTCATGGTCGGCACACACAGGCAACCCTCCAAGACCCCATTTTTGACCCACCAGCCGCTGGCCTCACATTGTGATTTGCCCTCAAAGTTACCTCGTCTTCCTGTCAACTGCCCCACCAGCAAGGTGAGCAGGGGGTCAGTGCTGGTGATTGGGAGGTAGCAAGAACTTAGGCAATGAGGATCATTGATCTTAGAGTTTGTTTCCGAGATGAGCCGCCTTTTCTGTCTCACACTGTCTCGGTGAACTGTACCTCAGCCGACCTGCCGAAACATCAGTCAAGCACTTTCATAATTAGCGAAGCTCATTTTCACAAGCTGGCTGCTTCACCAAAATCTGTATTATGGCACATTGTTTGTCGATATGGAACAGAAAATGAATCCCTAACCTTTTCCACAGGATGACATTGAGAAATTCTCCAGGAAAACAAAGCCTACGTTTAAAAATACAGTTGTGAGGAACTCCGTCAGATACTATGACAAGAATCGCTTATCCTGAGAGTAAAAAGGGAACCCGCAGGCGTGCTCTGAAGCCTGGGAGGCTTCCAGGCTGTCAGTATACTCACTACGTCTTTGCCTGGATGTGTTGCAGTGAGATAACGAAATCCGGAGAGCCGTGCGGGACACACCTCGTCCCCCACCTTGTCCCCCGCATTCCCTCACCATTTTGCTGGTGTCACCCTAAGCTTTTGAGAAGTCTGTTTTATCACTGCCCCCCCACCTGCCCCTCTGTGACTTGATAGTCAAATTCTCAGGGAGAGTCACGGCCGAAATGGAGGTAGTCAGGGTTGTTCGACCACACTTCAGACATACTCGTGTGAAGAGGCTCCCTGTGTAAACATAGCTGAAATGGGAGTGAGATTGAAGTAGTGTGCTTTGGTCATTTTGTATGGAGTTGTCACAGAACATGCATTTGCATATGCGTGAGAGGGGCAAAAAGCATGTTTTTTGTCTCCTAACATTCTTTGGGAGTCTCTGCACGTGCCTGAGTAAGCTTTGGCGCGTGTATGTACACATCTGTATTTATCTGTTTGTGTGTATGTAAGAGCACAGGCAGTGTACTTGGTCAGTCAGCCCTGACTGCATGTCCTGCTTACCTTTCCTCTCCTCCTAACAGACAATGACAGAGAACCACGTTGTCCCCCATCACCCCCAAATCTGTCTGACTAGTCATGGATGTCCTCTAAGGCTTCCTGGCAGAGGATAACCAGCGAGTGACCGAGCTGACATATCATGTCCTTATCCTGCTTCCTCCCTTTCCACAAGCACGTTTTCGAATTTCTGGGTGTATTTGCTTCTAGTTCTGTTATTCCATGCAGTATCACATTCTGGTTCCAGTCTGCCTCCCCCTTCCTCCCCCCCTTATCTCTCCCTCTCTCTTGCTGTCTCTCTCTAAGCTGTCTCACTGTAACTCCCTCCTGTGGCTTTGCCGTGGATCGATCCTCTTGCCTCTTGCTGACTCTTGTTCCAGTAAGGTGAGCTTTTGCGCTGGAAAGCAAACTACCCCCATTTAGGAGAGAGGAATGGGCGGCAAAGGTATGATCTGGCCCAGTGACATGGTGAGTGACACTCAGGTTGACTGTGACTGGTCATGGTGGCAGCGGGACAGAACAGAACAAGATGTGCAGGTACAGCTGATGCAGATACTGAGCACCCAGCTCAGGTAGAGTCTGCATGAAGGATAATGTGTGATTCCCCCAATAACAGAGGAAACTCATTTCATTCATCTCTGCAATAGTAACCAAAAACTGCAGTTCAATTTTCCGTTTCTATTTTCTCAACATTTAGACAGCGATTACTGTACAAATCTGATTTTAAATATTTTAAATCCTTGCTCTCTGTAGTATGGAAATCTATTAATATGCCCTGTGTCAATGACCCTGTCTGTGGAACATTCCAGAACATTTGCATATAAAGAGTGGCAATTAGTTTTTAAGCTGTACCCATAGATCTCTGGATAAACACACTTTCTTTCTCTCTCTCTTCACAATCCACCGTGTTCGCCCTCTTTTGCATCTCTCTTCATGATAGATCCCTCTCCTCTCCCTTTCCCTCCATCTTTACTCCCCTCCCCCTGTCTCCTGGTCCTGCGGCAGCCTCGTGACGTCGCCGCGTGGCAGGTGATGCCCAAGGGTACGCGTGCATAGCTGCACGTGAGTCATACTCTGCCTTTCATCACTGCGGAAACCCCGGCAAACTGACCAAGAGGACTGTGGGATGAGCACAGGGGGAGGGGGGGGGGGGCAATAACCCCACCTATTTGTAGTCCTCAGTCAGCTGCAGTATTGATCAAAAGGGTCCCTGCACGCTGAAGTGTCAAACAGACATGCACGCATTTGCTAACTTGCTCGTATAGCAAGCTTTCTCTGCCAGGAGCAACAATAAATGCTAGTAGCAGGAATAAGCCCCAGAGCCATATGCTGCTACGTGAGGCAGGAGCTGTACCTCGGCGATCGCTAAAACATGGAACCGGAGCCTCAGATTATGGCACCGGGTATTTGGATAAACTACTTAACCTATTTTGTTTCATTTGAGCAAATGAAAATGGCCAGTCAGCCGTACAAACAAATTAATTAATTTGAGTTTTGGCTGCTTTTGTGACTGCAGAGTTACGATATCAGGCGGAAAGGCCTGGAAGCGTGATGAGCCTGCTAATGCAGGGTTTCTCTTCCTGAGTCCTGAATGCCCTGCCAAGCCTTATGTCATACATCACAGTCAAAATTCATCTCCTGTTTTCCCTTTCGAGACTTTTCCCTTTTGCACCCCGATCTTTTCTGCTCTGTGGAGGTGTGTATATATTATGCAGGGGGTGCAGTGGTTAATGACCCTAACTGTGAGTTGTGAGCCTGTTAGTTCAGGTCCTGGGAAGGATCCATTCATGTGAAAGTCAGTGACTATTGAATACAGATAAAAATGCGTCATTGCTGCATTCTAGGTTGCTGAGTGTGCATCGCGCTCATTCCCCAGATCAGTAGCTGCCATATTTGTTTACCTAGCATCTCAGTGTCTTCACCCTCTCTTTTTAACTCACGGAGAGAAATTGTCATGGTTATTAAGTTGGGATGAAAAGGTGGAGGTGAATTTCAGACGGAGGAACCATGAAAAAGAGAGCTGTCTTTGCTTGGGTCAGATCCAGAGCTGATCAGAGATAGTTTTAGTCAAAGTCCATCTGGGCCTTTGATATGAGTCTCGCTGTCAGTTCCTGGTGCAGTACAGTATGTGTTGGAGTGAGCCATACCCACAAAGGCTTTCACTCCTCTGCATACGATATTCTGCCATTAGTTGTGATAAATGGCAACCATTTTCCCAGATATGCTTGTCAAGGGGGTTCCTCTCAAGATTGCTGACTATAAGGCTTTAAGTATGCTGTAGTCATGGAGATGCAAATATGTAAAACGTAAAAAAAGAGCACAAAGGTGAAAGGTCATGCTATGTGTACACATGGATAGATTCCTAAAGCCTTCCTTAGTATCCCTGAGCTAACTGCCCTGAGCTAACATACCCTGTCACAGTCTGATCCATTAATTAACTGGCCCAAGTCGGCAAACTCGCTGCCTATGGCAGCGAGGTTTTGGCTGCTGGAAAATTTTCTGCCAGGACGATCAGCAATAGTAGAATGACCTCCAGAGAAATCAGACCTCTCGGAATATTACTCCAAAAGGTAATGAAAATTGCTTTACCAGGGTAATAAGACACTGGCACGCTGGGAATGTGACTCGAGTTTGCGTCCTCCGGAGTCCCACACGGAGATGGGAGAAACCTCTCACCTAAAAACTTGCATGAAATGGCAGGAAAAATATGCTACTAGTGAGTTTGTGGCACAATAACCCTCTGGACTAAGCTGCACAGTCAGCAAGAGGCAAAATTGCTCCTGGGAAACAGTCAGACACAGTTCATCCTTGGTCATGATGACAAATCCCATGGAAAGTAAAAATGACAAAGGTCGCTTATATTCCATGCAGTGTGCTGGGAACAAGCCGTGTTAAACAGCGAGCCGGACGGCAGGTGAGGTTTAAACAACTGGGTGTGCAGCCAATTAAAAATTAAATCATGAAACGCTAACTTTTGCAGCCAAAAATGTATGGCACACACTCGCATATTGAAATAGCCTGCATGTAAATGAGAAAAAAGTGAATGTGAAGTGAGGAGACTTAGAGCTTAGACGGAGTGTCAGTGTGAAGGAACAGGGAGCTTTGGAAGCACAGCAGGAAGCCCCAAAGGATGGACAGGTATAGGGAGCGGGCAGAGGAGGAGAGCGGGAGGAGAGCGGGAGGTGGCGGCGGCGGAATGGTGCTACTCACTCCGCAGGTGGCAATCCCGGCCGGCATGCCTGCCCACCCTCCCCTGTCTCCGAGCGTCGCGTCCCCGCTTGCCGCGGCCGTGCTGTCCCCCTCGCGAGCGCGCTGGGACTGGCCCCTCCGACGGCTTGCCAAGCGCTCGTCCATCCGTGCCCTGTCAGGAGTGGGCGTGAGCGGGTGGGGGTAGGGAAGAGGAGGCCCCCGGGGGTTTTATCTCCCACACAGCGCTGCTCTATCAGGGCTTGCAGGGGCAGGACGGCGTGATAGCCTCTCCCCGAGAGTCTCACTGTCTCGCTTTCTCCTTCCCACTTTTCTTACTTCTCATCTGCCCCGGTCTGTTTATCCTTCTTCCCTCAGCTTTTGCCGTCCTTCGTCCTGCCTTTCTGTCCGCTGCTCCTACTGCACCTCCCCTTTGAACAGCCGCTGTTTGCCTGGCCGTTAAAAAGAGCGCTCCCCACACTCTTTGGGGTGACTTACGCTGACAAAGGGCTGG
>JABFEA020000043.1:36942947-36954398 GCA_019775915.2 Cyphomyrus plagiostoma
CCCCCCCCCCCCCCCGCCCCCCCCCCCCCCCCCCCCCCCCCCCCCCCCCCCCCGCCCGGGCCGCCCCCCCCCCCCGCGGGCGGCAGGACCACAAAAAGAGACAAAGGGAGAAAGAGGGACACACAAAGGAAGATAGATAGGGAGAGAAAGAGAGGAAAAGACATGGATAATTATTGGGAAAGAGATGGAGAAAGACAGAGAGAGGGAAAGAAAAACAGGAGGCACAGAGACAGACATGGGAAGGAGGAGAGGAGGCATAACATGGAGAGGAAGAGGGAGACAGAAATGAGTAATGAGACAGAAGGACAGGATGACAGAGAGAGGATGGAAGAATAGAGGGAGACAGAGAGAGATAATTTAGCCAAGTTTTCATAACAGTTTCAGACAATGGAAAGTGACCACTTTGAGAACTTGTGGGTTAATACAAAGCTCTGTGGGGCATTGATAGGTGATACCATCACAGAATACTACAAACACAGGGACAAGGAGAAATGTGTATTTAGTTCACTTCACTTGACCTTAATTTGTTTCTGTTTATTTTGTTCTGTCTGTTAATTAATTGTTTTCCAATAGGTGCTGTATTTTGTGTGAAAAGTGGTTTGCCTGCCCAAGAGTCTATCATCACAATATACCAAAAATTTCATTAGAATTGAGATATAGGGTTCATCTTTGAAACTGCTTTTTGTGGGTGAGCTTCAGGGGATGATGAGAGTCGATGTGACACATGATATTCAGACATTAATATAGTTAAATAAATAAATAAAACCGTAATAAATATAGAGAACAAATATGCGTAGCAAGCAAGTTTAAAAGATTATCTTCCATGTAGTAACAAAATATTCCCATGTTATATTTAGTATTAGATGTACATCTTTTGTAATTTTATTCTTTAACATAGATGGTGAAAAGACCAGGAGGAAGGTTTTGTGGGTGGATGAGGAAGTGGGGAGGAACATAACAATAGACATTTTAAATGTGTTTTTTTTAATCATCAAATTTATTGACAATGTTGATCCAGAAGGAGAGAATTATATAGATGAATAACAAAGAAAGGAGGGCAGTAGCATTGATTATGGCATCCATGGTTATCAACGGGTAGGAAGTTGGACACGTTGACTGTAGTGTGACAGAAGCTCTCAGCGAGGGGTGCCAGGGCTTACAGGAAGTCACCGTGTCATGGCGTGTGTCACAGGAAATCTCAGGACCAAAGTAACCCTTCGATATTATAAAATGCAGCAATGAACTGTGGGACATTGGAGTGCAGTGGGTTTGGTATATCAAATTTGACCCTTGCACTATTCTTCTATTCCGATGAAGTTTCTTTCTTATACAAAACGGGGGTAAGGGTAATGTCAGCAAAACCTGCATTTCTTCTTGATCCACCACTTGGACATCGTAAAACTACGTTCTGAGTGTCGTATGCAAGGTATGAGAGCTGTGCTCTGAGAGTGGGATTGGGGCTTGGAGAGACACAGTTAGCTTTGAGGTTCTGGGAGAGGCATGAAAAATTCTGAGTGTGAGGAGATGGTTAAAATGGCTTGGGGTGAATACTATGCACCATATATACTTTTCAGTCAACAAATTAAACTTCTGAATGAATAAGTCATGGAAGGAGGGTCTTTGCTTATGGAAGGGGATACTTGCTGTTGTACTCTTGAGCAAATGCCTGACCTTCTTCAGTAAAATATAACCACTGTTGATAAATTGATCTGATTAGCAGCTTTTTAATAAACACACTGGCAGATGCCGGTGATCTGGGTAGGATGAATGAGGACCTGAAAAGGGCAAATTTCCTCCCGAGATTAATAGTTTTCTGATTCTGATTCTGAAAACTCAGCCCTAGGGGGTGACTCCAGAAGACCTTGTGCCTTGTCCTCTCATAGGAGTGTAGACAGAACAGAGCCCTTCTGGACCCAGTATAGGTCAGCAGGTTAGTATTCCACGTGCCTTTGCTTGTCCTTACATTTGACAAGGAAGAATTAATACACAAACGTAAATTGTGATAAATGTCAATTGTAAATTGTGATAAATGTCACGATCAAAAACAATAAACGTTCTCGTTTATGCAATGATTGTGCAGTGCAATGCCAGCCCATCTGAAAGTTCACGTTCGTGATGTGGTTGTCTTGTGTCAGGTGACTTGCATTGATTTGATGCTTCTCTCCCATTGGCCCCCTGTAAAGAGACCTTGATTCACTTCCTGCCTCCCGTCTCCTGTTCTTTGAAGTCCCCCACTCCCAGTGTCACTCAGCACATTAGGCGTTGTAGGTGTCTTCTGAGGGGGTGGCAGTTCAGCAAGCCAGTTTCACTGTGCCTCAGACGCGGAGCTCTGTCAGTGAAGCTTTGCTAGTCAGGGTGGGCTCAGACCTGCTAACCCTACACCCTTCCGGAATCTCCTTTTTTTTGTTCTGCCCCGACAGTGTGTGGTTCTATTCCTTTTGTCTACTAACCACTGCTGTAGCACCCCTCATTGGATTTGTATGTCCAGCTTCCACAAATAGCTGATAGAAAAAACTGGTGCCTATATCAGATGCTAATTAAAATGTATCCTGTAACCTAAAGGACTGTAAAGTTCAGGGACCGGAGTCAAATAAGCCGGCTCTATAAATGACCCCCCATCTGTCGCAAAATAAATGCTCTTGTCCCCGCTGACTTCTAAAACTCCACATGGCTTCAGCACCCTGAATATGTCCAAAGAGGACAGTTGTTACACAGGAGTGCTGAAAAAATAAGAAATCTGCTTAACGCTCAGAAAACATGCATACATGAGGACGGCTACTGGGACGCCTGCTTCTTTTATGGTTTGGAGCAAATAAAGATGGCGGAGGATTGTTTTCATTTTAAAGAAGTCAATTAAAACTGGGGGAGGGAACAAGCTCACGCCATGCAAACACAAACAAAGGACCGAATGGATGAAGAAGTGATGCTGAACGGAGCAGTGATACAGGAAAAAGGAAAGTCCCGTGGGGGGGCATTTCTGGAACGATCCGGGACGATTGCGAAGGATAAGCAACAATGACAGCAGAAATGGCTGCTGCAGAGCGGAGACATCAGTGGGGAAATTCTAAGAACACAATCTTCAAAAATGCAAAGAAAATTCCAGTAAAGAAATAAACAAACACGAAGCAGGCAAATCCTGTGAGATAGTAAGACAGAGGCTGCTTAGTCCCACCTGCCCCAGTGCCTCCACGGCAGCCTCCATACCATAAGCCCCAAATTTCCTTATTTCTCCAAAGCCTGTAAAATAAAGGCTGTTTTTCGGTTTGGGGCGGAGGGAGATGCCCCAGCAGCAGAGCGTGTGCGATTAGAAGTGTAACCAGATTAAGGAGCAGACGGGCAGCGGCGATGGAGAGTGGTGTGTGTGGCCAGGGGAGCGGGGGAATGGGGAGCTAGGCAGGCTGTGGGGGAGGTAGACAGAGCCTGGGACACAGAGACACAGAATGCTCTCTTCGCTTGGAGGTAAGGGTGTTGACTGCACTGTGGATGTGATTATGGTATCATTTGGGGATTTATGTTAAGGATCTCATCTGCAGCACCTTCCTGCATATGTGACAAACAAGTCAGCGCATCCTGTAGTAATAACCACCTGCATTTAACTTCATTTCCACTCTGCTCAACACAGATATTCATTATCTACGCTTCTTTCTACAATATCTGGCCATATTGACGTCCCTGAGCAGATTATCTAGTAATATCGGATTCTCTGCTTTGCTGAGTGGTGACCTGGCAGAAGTTGAGACCAGGAGCCCAGTAGCAGGAGACTACAGGCACTCAGTCAGACCTGCAAACATTCCTTAATGGCAGATATGGAGCACTGGGGCTTTGGCAGAGCGGTGGAGGAGGGACATCACCATGTCATCACGCCGGTCCTGGCAGAAGGAGGTCACACCTGGTTTAGGAAAAAAGCCTAAAAGTCATCTTGCAGAAGATCCATGTGTGCACAGTGTAGAGTCTTCTGCTTGGTCACCTGACCCAAAGCAGCTTAATTAATGATAGAGCCCCACCCCATGGGGGACTGGAAGGTCACATGGGAACAGTCCTTCCCAGCTGGGAAGGCTTCACTTGACCTAGTGTCAGCTTGAACGATGCAATGCAATTTTCACCCAGGAATGAGGGCATTTCAGAGGCATAGGGGCCCGACCACAGCACAACACACTGGAACTGATCTGACCTGATAGCCAAGCAATGGAGGTGTGTATGGTGTGGGATCTCATTACCACCCAAAGGAAGTCACCCCCCCCCCCCCCACTAGAACTTCCCAGAAATGCTGAATCGCTTCCTCTGCCCTAACACAAACAAGTCTCACTTGCCCAAGGTCTGCTTCTACCTAGAGAATCAAAGTGCGGGCCCTGGGCGAGGCTGCTGCTACCCAGCCTCTGGAGGTCCGCTAGTGAACACACGTGACTGGCTTGCTGCTGAAGCCATTGGTCCGTTGCCGTCTCCCAGGTGTATTAAGCATTAAAGTTTCACTCTTTGTCCCAATGGCGCATTTTTCAAGCCAAATGCCAGACTGATTCCTATGTCGTCCCACAGCACACCCCAGCCACTCACCTCGCCCAAACGTCTGAATTATTCCAACCCACCGGTATGTCTCTCCTAAATGGATACCCATTCAATTATTCATAGACTGCAAGCTAAAAGCAATATAGGTAAACAGGTAGAAAAGTCATAAAATTGCATGGGCAATAGAAATGGCTGAATATAGAGAAAAACTCCCCCAAAAATAAGCAGCATCTTATAAGCAGCATCCAGGGTTCCGGTCTGCATCTCATACTTGTCTGTTTTTGTTTCTGAAGCCAGGTTATTCTCAATTATGTCCTGTTGGCCAACTAAGTCACAGTGATTCTATCATCCCTCCATTTTCCATCCAGTCCAGTGCTGTACTGCAGTAAAGGCAGGACTGGGACACGCACACAACTTTGGCACAACATATAAGGGCCACACACATGACCCAAAGAGACCAAACAGCGAGACCAAACCCTGAGCTGCCACGACCCCTAATGACTCACTCAGGAAGCATGACCTCAGTATACCTCTGAATTACCCTCATACGGGTATCTTCATAGCGCACTGTACGTCATGCAGCTGTAATCTTCAAATGCGTTTCATAATTATTATTTTTTTTTTTAGCTGAATAATTAAGAAAACAGGCTGGAGGGAAATGCTGCACACAGGCAGATGTGTTTCAGAAGCACACAGCTTCCCATTTATACATACAGGACTAGAAGGTGTTTATCAAATAAAACACTCCTCACTAAATACAACTCAGCCTGGTTACTTAACAGCCTGTGATTCAGGGATCAAGTCAGCGCACAACCTGTGTAGGCTATTCAGCATGAAAAATGCAGTAAATACAGTCAATCAGGTATAACTTCAGAGATAGAGGGAATGAAAAAATGGAGGAAAATTACAAAAGAAATTCTTAGTTGCCTCAATCCACTTCAGAAACATGAGTACAAATTTTCTCCACATTTGAATTTGATAAGGGTAAATGAGGAACTCCAGAAAGGCGAATGAGAGGGGAAGAGCTACCGGCAAAATCAGGAAGAGAGAGAGAGCGAGATTCTGCAGATCATAGGCCTGATAAATTATTCATAATGAGCAGCAGGAGCAGACCTGGTCTGCGAGCCCCCCCTCCTTCACGCAGAGCAGCTGCGCAGATCTCCGCACCAGCAGGTGAGGGAACTGGGGCAGTAGCTGGCGCCCCCTTGTGGTCCTTCTGTATGATGCGGCATGGGGTGGGACAGGAAACTGCCTTTCGCTCATAAAACGACCAATGGGATTTTCTCACAACTTTTAGGGGTTGCGATTGTGCTGTAATCAAGTGCTTTTAAACCTTTAGGGCGGATGTCGGTTTCGATATGAAACACCACTCACAGAACTCACAGCCATTTAATGCATAGTGCAAAGCAGCAATCCCAAGCAGGACAGGGGCACAAATACCTAAACACCAGGTGAGGGGTGCAGGCTGTAAAAATGGGGGGAAAAATAAACAACTCACTCATCCGAAGAGAACACAGGTGTCGAGGCATAAAGTTTCCTGCATTCACAGGGCTGGATATTTTTAAGAAGACAAATATGTAAAGGGTACAACAGCACAGGTCACAGGTCGCTACTGCCACGCCGCCTGCTGCTTTCGTGATAGAATAAAACGATAAAGAAACAAGAGAGGAGAGAGTTAGAGACTGAGTCCCCCACCCTTCCCGCCAAGCCCCCCTCTCAGCACATTATGATCTTTCGAGTGACAGAGCGCGCCCTGAGAAAGGGGGTCTGCGAGGGTCCCAGCCAAGTGGCACAGATGAAATGTCATCATATTTTCGTCCGTCGCTCCCCCTTTTCCATCTTTCCCAGGTTCCTACCCATTCTCTCTCCCGGGCCTGATCCCTTGCTTTCTGGACCTGCCTTTTCCACACGGCACACCAAACGCCATCAGAGGGACAGGGAGCAACTGTCAGATAACACGGAACAATGCTGCTGTATAATATGTAGTTATTTCTCACAAATCTTCTGTGTCCAACTATATTTCAGCGTATTATGTATGCTCTGCTATTTGAGAGAAAATAGCAGAGAATAGCTTAAGCCATATACATGCGTATCCCTTCAGGGCTGAGGCCACGCCCCCACATCCTGCCACGCCCACAAGCTGCTATCTGACTCACTGCTAACTTCTATAACAGCAGTGATGCACTATAGAGAAAACAAGGGCCAGAAGAACAGGCCGAAAGGGTTTCCTGAATAGTTAATACTATCCAGCAGAGCCAGAGTACAGGTAATTGCAAGGTAATTGGAGAAACTCCACAGCTGAGCATTAATTTACAGTAGAGCAATGATGAGCAGTACTGTAGTTACAGCCATGGTTGCCCACACAAATGGAGATCTCAGGCGTGTGAAGATAGTGTCACACTTATCTAATACCTCGCCTCTGCGGCTTCACCACACGCCGTTTGTGTTACTAACACTGAGATCTCTGCTTGTTTGCTCCACATCCACAGGGATTTTTTCCATGTTTGCTGCGTTTGAGTGCAAAGGCTTCTTCTTTTTTACTCCCACGGGGTTGTGGTGACTGTGGGACAGTGGCAGTACTGTGGCTGTGTGGGGAATTAGCACCTTGTGAGACACACTGAGGTCAGTACTAAAAGGCCTATCACCCGAGGTATACAGATGGACACACACACACACACACACACACACACACGTCATCTTTTGACTCATCCATTCCCTCTCTCCCTCCCTCTCCTGCCAGAAAGGACCACGGAGTTCCACTTCTCTCTGCCTTTTCCATTTCTAGCTGACGGTTTGGCCAGTTTTCATTTGTTTTAATGTGAGGTAGTGAAATCTCAAAGGCACTAGATGTGAGAATCCGCTCCAGCGCTCACCACGCTTGGCTGACGGCCAGCACCCGGCTGAGCCAGGACCCCCCATAAGAAAGCAGATGCTGCAGGGGAAAGTAACAAATAAATAAATTATAATAAAGTTATAAATAAAATACAGGAGGATAAGTGTCAGCACAGCAGGCAGCAAGCAGATCTATAAGATGCAGGGTGCAGCTCCCCCTGTGACTGTGCTTCACTGGGTTAGCATGCTGTGCTTCGCTGGGTTAGCATGCTGTGCTTCACTGGGTTAGCATGCTGTGCCTGTAATCAGGAGGTCATTGGTGCAAATGCTGCAGCTGGCAGAGTGTGTTTACTGGGGGGCCCCGAGCAAGGCCCTTAACTCCTAGCTGCTCCAGGGTTGTGCCTCCCCTGCTTTCTGAAGGATACATTGCTTTGGATAAAAGCATCTGCTAAATAACTACAAATGTAAATGTTATTATTAATCACCACCCTGCAGTCCAGTTTTCTGTTTCTGCTGGATTAGTCTGGCATGGTTTCGTCTTCTTTCCTGAATCACTGACACACACACCCACAGGAGCCCTTTGCTGTGGATGTGTGATTTTCTTTGGGGAGGTCAGTCTCTCTGTAGCATAGTGATTGCTGGTGTGATCCCTATAATCTGTCCTAAACCCCCCCCTCCCCTCCCCATTCAGGAGCCCTGTGTGGTTCACCGAAGACCCCAGGTAGGACCCAATTGGCTGGGACACCAGACAGGACCTAATTAGCTGGGACCCGAGGCAAGACCCGATTGGCTAGGACTCCAGGCAGGACTCCATTGGCTGGGACCCCAGACAGGACCTGATTGGATGGGAGCACAGGCAGGACACAATTGGTTGGGACGCTTGCCACAGTGAGCATGACCTGCTCTAGCTCCCCTTCACTCGAGCAACATGAGCACATTTCGCATGCTGATTGGTCCAAAGGTGTCCCTGCTGTCAGCCCTGCACACGTTGTCCTGTCCTGCTCTGTCCTTGTCCTTGGGAATGTTCATATCTCACATTCCCCCCACTGTTTACTTCTCCTTTTAGGACTGGTTAGGCTTCTTATTTGACCCTCCGTGCCTGGTGTAAGATCTGAAAGCGGGCCGATTAAATCAGTGTTGAGTAAGTACTGACAACATGAGAAAAATGTGTGCTGGCACTGCAGGCAGCACCTTCACACTCACACCTGCAGCTAGAGTGGCTTCTACCCTTCCTCTGCTCTCTGAGTGTACAGCCTGTGTTTTCTCCCCCTTTCCTCCTGCAGTCCAAAGACATCCAGTTTGGTTAATCGGTGTCTCTAAATCGCTCTTGGATTTTTAACCCCGTGATGGAGAGGTGTCCCATTCAGGTTGTCTCTGCTCCTGTGCCCTGTGCCTCTTGTGATAGGCCCACCATAACCCTGTAGTGCGTATATGCACTTACAGGTCGGACGGGGACACGCTTTTGGGCGAGATCCTTTCATTTTCAGCACTTTCGGCTTAAGGCTGCGACATGAGCTGATGTGATGTCATGATGTAATGAAGGCTAAAGATGTGAGCCCAGGACTTCGTGTCTCTAAGGCTGCTCTCATATTCTTGGCTTACAGGAGGAGTAAAAGCTAAGAGACACATCTCAAGGAAGTCGATGGGGGTGACAGATTGTGTTTTAGCACTCTGGCAGAAGCCCAACAAAACCAAACCAGATCCCAGTGCTGCCCATCACCTCCCTTCCCCAGTGTGGATGACTGATAGTCACTCCAGGGTAACTCTCACAACCACAGGAGAGCTAAGCCTCCTCACCTGGTCCATTCTTATTCAAAGACTTGGGTGAAAGCATCACATTCCTTCACACATCACCGGCAAAGCTGCCCACAGATCGTCACGATGTTCACACGTGCACAATGGAAGCCTCACGCGACAAGCAGGGAGAGGGACGAGGCGTTGATGAATCCCCGTGGGACGCTTATGCCAGACTGGCGTGAGAAAGAGAATTCTGGGGGATCGATTTACGAAGATGCAGCACTCAGTGGCTGGCGATCGATGGCGGATCCGGTGGCTGGGGGCTCTGTGATACGCTTCTCATGTGTCTGAATGCTTTTATATAAATTCTGTGAACGAAACATTGACTTCGTGATAATTCGCAACGCACATTCTCATGTCCGTAACAAAAATACATCTATCCTTTAATAAGCATTTATCTAGTTCACAGCTGGAGACCCTGTATAGGATGCCAGTGAAACATACAGTGGTACCTCACTTCTCGAACTCACTAGAACTCGAATTTCTTAAAAGTCGAACAAACCAGTTTGACCAAGAACTCGATCTGAATATCAGAAGTCAAACCGTGAACGCTGACATAATATAAATTGTACGGGCCAGGAAATGAGTCATACTATAATGCCTTCTTCACAGACTGGACATATAAGCAAGTTGAACGCACCCAATGACCGGACTGGGGAAACAAATTGAAAGGCGGACTTAATATAGAGGACTAATGACAACAACCAGAAATAGCTGCTCACATGGGGATCCCACACGAGGTTAATGAGGGGGCGTGGCACACGGAAGGAGCGGACGATTGGGGCAGGACAGGGGTAATGTTGGGATAAGATCTTTATCGTTTTGGAAGCCATTAAGAAAAAAATGGATTAAGTTCCAGAACCTAGGTACCATTGTATTATCATATTGTTTTTCCATCCATCCATCTATTCATCTTGACACCCAGTCTTGCCGAACCTGAGACCAATGCTAGGAAGTACAAGCATAAGGCAGGTGCCAGTTAATTGCAAGACACATTGTTATAATACCAAAAATATCTGACACTAATTATAGGAAGTACCTAAAGTTAAGGGGTCTTATGAATGTATCCAGATAGTAATAACATTCCTGAAGTTTGCATCACAGAGACATTTCAGTGTTGGATGGGTCGTTTTATCCACTTCCTGCTGGTTATGCTATTGGCTCCCATTGAGCTAAACCAGGCAGTCTAACAGCAGGGCAGGGCACGATAATCCTGCCCATCATGGCTACTGAAGCATTCTTTCTCTCTGTGAAAACGATCAGTACTGTTCCCTGTGTGGGTCAGCAGGCAGTTCCAGGGTGTTTGGTGGAGTGTTCCCTCTGTGACTGTGGTAGATCAGAGGTCAGCTCTGGGGTCTTTGATGGTGTGTTCCCTGTGTGACTATGGTAGATCAGCGGGCAGCTCTGGGGTCTTTGATGCAGTGTTGTCTGTGTGACTGTGGTAAATCAGTGGCTAGCTCTAGGGTCTTTGATGGTGTGTTCCCTGTGTGACTGTGGTAGATCAGCGGGCAGCTCTGGGGTCTTTGATGGAGTGTCCCTTTTGTGAATCTCTGTGATTTATGATGTATTTTGGCTTCTTGGTCTGTGATTAGCCTTTTGCCTGCTTTTTCCTTTTGTCTGTTTGTTCCAGTATCATGATAATAACTGCACTGTAAATGTGAAATTCAAGGAGAATGTGAACTTTCTCACATTATAATGATCTATGTCTCTAGAAGCATCCATCTATCCAATACAAAGTTGTGAGGCACCCAAAGCGTTTCCCAGGTAGCATAGGACACAAGGTAGGGACACCTTGGATGGATGCCAATATGTCACTGGATGCACACATACGGACACACACACACACACACACACACAGAGTTGTGTAATCATATTTTTTTGGGGACCATTTCATTCATTCCCATGGCAAAAATGCTAATAAAGTCTGACAACCTTAACCCGTACCCAGCCCGAACCATAACCATCTTCAACGGAAGGCAGCTGAAACCTCGAAATAAGCCAAAAAACGTGATAGTTGCCCACTGGACCCTGCAAGCAGAACTCGCTCATAATCGCTGCTGCGTAGATACTGTCCTGGCTGGTAACGTAAGTCATTCATCCGCCAGACTCTCAGTCAGAACGCATTCAGCATTCATACAGGGGCCGGTGTGCATGGGAAGCCCCGCTCCATCCGGCCTTCCCACCTCGCGCCGCAGAAGTGAGCGAGCGGGAGAGCGGTGTGCCGCACGATTGGGGCAGTGCTGCTCGGGGGGGGGGGGGGGGGGGGGGGAGGGGAGGGGCCGACGCGCCCGCCGGGGCCGTGACCAGGCCGGGGGCGGG
>JABFEA020000043.1:37014889-37026365 GCA_019775915.2 Cyphomyrus plagiostoma
TTTGCATCATGGGAAGGAGGAGGGCATGCTGGCCCTGGTTGGGGGTTAGTTGAGGCCCCCATTTGCATCATGGGAAGAAGGAGGGCATGCTGGCCCTGGTTGGGGGTTAGTTGAGCTCAGAGGGTAGCTGTGTTCAGTGTCGGTGAGGGGCACTAACAAGCCCGTCTGAGAAGTCTTCTGCCTTCCTTAAGAACGTCCTTCAAGCTCGCCCATAATCATGCACCCTGTCACTGCCCCCAGCCCCCCTTTGTGGGAGAACAGTGCGCCCGGTGGTCTGGAGGACTGTTACACATGTCCCATTTTTCCAGGGCAGGATGCAACGCATTAATTCATCCTTTGGCCGTCCAAAGCATGTGGATACTAGGAAAAGTGAAGGGGAGACTGGAAGAAAAGAGCAGGTCCGTGAAGTGATGTGGAGATATGGGCATATCCCGCCGCCGTCGCCGACTCCCTGGCTGAGGGGGAACACTTTTTGGTCTGGAAAGGGCAGGAGGGAAGCTGGTGGTCCTCTACATGGGGGGGACGACCAGGCCTGTCATTGCTGAAGAGGAAGACAAGGAGGGTCATTAGATTTATGGATCTGCTGCTGTAGGTCTTATATACTGAGATACTGATAACAGGGAGTCATGGAAGGAAACAGCATCGAAAGGTGTCGCTGTGTGCTTTCAGTCACTGCCTGCCTTAAGCAACAGGGTAAAATTTGTGGTGCTTTTCCACTACCACCAAGAATCGAGCCGTACCCGTGCCATACTTGAGTCATACCCAAGTCATTCCCAAGCCATACCGGAGCTGTAACGGAGCCGTACTCGGGCTGTACCCACGTCAAAATTGCTATAGAACAGCTGAATGGAATGAATTTGTAATGCAAATAATGTAAACTATAAAGCAAAAAAACTGCAAACAGTTTCTCTTCCATTTTACATTACTGTTGCTCTCCAAACCCAGCAATGCCTTTACTGAGCTGACCCGTCTGAGGTGGAAAACCCGCTGTAACTAGTCTCTCTTCATGGTATGGCTCAGTTCCCGCATGCCAGTGCCATTCCAGATTTGACAGAACACAATGTTCCCAACATAGCTCAGTAAGAAACACTCTAACCTCACATCTGCATGGCTGTGGGTCTTGTTTCCACTCTGTGTGTGTGTGTGTGTGTGTGAGAGAGAGCGTGTGGGCCATGTGTATATCTCAACAGTCTGAGCCATCACAGTGATGACACACGCAGCGACAATGACAGTCACCTGATACCTCTGCATCCACTCTGTGATTGGCTGATGAAAATATGATATTCCGTGTGGCTTTGGAAGTGGATCAGGGGTAGGGGTGGTCAAAGTGTAGGTGGGGTGGGGGTACCTCTGAAGCCGTTGCCCCCAGAGGCGGTGCAGGCCGGGGAAGGTGATCCCTGGGGTCTCAGCACAGGTGCGAAGGCGCTCTTCTGCTTGGCCGCAGACGGGAACGTGGAGAAGGGCAGCAAGGAGGAGGAGGAGGAGGAGCCAGGGATTGTGGGACTGGAGGGCATGACTGCAGGGATGAAGGGGAAGGGAGATGGGGGCAAGCAGTTAGTCACACATCATCGTCACAGCACCGCCGGAAAAAGGAAACCAGCCTCACATCCAAAGCGGCCCCATTTGGGATGGGCTGGGAATCACTCGTGTCAAGTGCTGGGGAGAATTACTGGCTTGTTTTAGCTCTCGGCGGCACGGGCAAGCGGAGTGCCGGCTTTAACAAGGCACTTCCAGGCAAAGGCTTTCATAACATTTAATTAGCTGCTGCCTGATTAATCAGAGTGACAGCGAGCGGGAGCAAGAGGCAGGGAAGGGGAGCGGAGATGTGAGGTGGGGAGGGCGAGGGGGGCTGGAGGACTGCGCTAGCAGGCACTTACTTCCATATGGGGAGCCCGTGGGAGATGCGTTGCTGAAACTGGGTGAGCTGGGCACTCCCAGGCTGGCCATGGGCACGGAGCCATAACCCCCGCTCATGCCCCCGCTGGCCCCATACCCAGACTGCTGGGGGGTGGAGGCTGACGGGTAGCCTCGCGGGGACAAGCTGCTGGAGTTACGGATGTAGCCTGCAGAAGGAAGGTGGAGGTGGAGAGATGGGGTGTTAGAGATGGAGGCCACCCGGCTAAGACGGGCTCCTCAGACCCCAGTGAGGAGGTGCCGACACCTTGGGGCTCGATTGTTCAGCCTACTGCCATCACTGTAGCTCTTAGTCTCCTACAGGAGCATTCTGCAACCCTATCCTGCGTGAAAGGTCAGGTTTAACGCCTCAAGAAAGTGTCAGTGTTCGGGCTTAAAGGAATCAGTGTTTTCCACACGTCATCCAGATTTTTGTGAAGAAGCCGCTGTCTGCATGGGGACACCACTTGGAGATCCTCACCATGGCAACCCGAACACCAAGTATGGACTGGAAAGCATCAGCAATGGCCAAGCCTGCAGTAAACCTGAGACATGAACCCAAACAAGGTCCAGAGGACGTTCCAGGACTCCATAGGTCACATTCCCCATGTTCCTCCATATCTGTTCTGAAAAACCCTGTTGACATCAGGAAGAACCTGCCCAACTTGCTCACTGGTTATACAAGAACCTCAAACTAATCTCAGGGCAGCCTTTCTTGTCAGCTGCTTAAATTTCCCTATATTGTATCTATGCAACAGTTGCAGAACATTCCAGAAACACCTGGAATGGTCTGCACTGTGAGTACACTCCATTTGCAGGAGCCGCTTACCCTGAGTGGCCTGTGCGGGCTCCCCGATGCTGACGCCCAGCTGAGACGGATACGAGCCCAGGCCCATGACACTGCCATGTGCGGGGGAGCCAGGGAGCGCCTGCAGCTGGCTGTGGGGGCGCGGCACACTGTACAGGGCTTCTGCGATGTCTGCTGCACGCTTCAGCAGCATGTCCTGTAGGGGGCGCCAGAAATGGCCGATTACTCCCACGAGCTATGTTCACTCTTCCCATTCCAATGACAGTTCACATTTCTGTCGTATTAGTACAAATATCTTCTAAATGCTTACATCCAACACTCTGGAATTTAGAAACTCTTGAAATATAATTCTTAGAGAGCTGCAGTGTTATGGATCCGGTTTTTTATTCATGGTGGGATGCAGTGCATTGTGGGTGTTACCTGGTTACCATGGGGGTTCCCATACAGGGCCTCAACCAAATCGGCTGCTCTTTTCAGTAGCATCTCCTGCAGAGTCAAAGTGAAAGAGAATCAGCTGACCATCTGTGTGTGTGTCTGTGTGTTTGTATTCATAACTTTGTGGAGACTTGCTATTCACTTCTATGAGAAAAACCCTAATCTAAACAATAACGACCTTAACCCCTACCCAGACCTAACCAGAAGTAACCTAACAAAATACAAGACTTTTGGCATTTTAATTTTTTTTTATTGAAGTCATAGATTTTTATGACATTTAATTTTCCATTGAATGGACTGAAAAGGCGGTCAAAATAACAAGTTTTTAACACATTGTGGGGACATTTGGTCCCCTGAATATGATATAAACACAACCCACGTGTCTGTATTTGTCTGTGTGAGTGTGTGTGTGTGTATGTGTACGTGCTAATATCCCACCCACATGTGTGTGTGTTTCCTATTAGCATGCGTGAAGCTGGTGTTCGCATGAATCCTAACCTTGGCCAGTTTCTCTGGGTCCCCTGGGTGTCTGGGGATGACCTTCTGGAGGCGCTGGAAGCCGTAGTCGATGGTGGGCTCGTTTAGGGCTGGCCACGCACACATGCGCACACAGATGTATCATATTAGACCAAACACATTGTCTCAGTGAAAATTAGGCTGAAAGATCCATCAAAAATCCACCATCCACCTTCTGCCAGCTGAACACTCGCAGCGTTAATGAAGCGTTTGGACATCCAGGGTCGTGTTGCAAAAATCAACAACACGGGATGACTAGTAACTCCGCAACCTTTCTGGATTCGTGCTAAACTTTTAATCAATCACTCCTACCATGTTTGTTAAACTTTACTTGTCAGCTTATAGCTATTTCAGATGGTGGATCTATACTATTGAGTGAATTTCCGCCCTTGTGACAATAATTTCATAAATGATCATATTTACACGGTATAAAAACAGCGATCATCCCCGATAGTCCTCCAGAGGTACAATGTGCAGTTACTAAGAAAGCATTTAGCTGCTCTGTGATTCCGGCGACTTCTATGGCGACACTCACCTGTGTAGATGAAGCGACCCGGCGCCCCCTTGCAGAACTGCTTGGACTTGTAGGAGAGTGTGACCTCCACAACCCCGGGGATGTGCCGCGGGGGGGTCTGGACGCGGATGGCGTGGGGAGTTATCAGCTGTGTGGGGGGAGGTGGGGTGTGTTAGGGGCAATCACTTAGCAAAGTGTTTAGGCAGCCTGGAGGTTCATTCGGCGGACAGAAGAAGCTGTCGATAAGTGCCTAGCTCAAGGGTGCAACGAAGGGTCCTCGGCAGGATAAGATCAAACGCAGGTGATAGTTACAAGGAGAGTGGCGATCCAAGCGAAACACCCTGCATGAGTGCTGGCCCCTCAGCTTTCTGTGATGCGGGAGGACTAGCTTGGTGCATTATGGGTAGTGGAGAGTGGAGAGGCCTCAGGGTGGGGGAGACCTCAAGGTCTGAGCCTGAGCTAATGTGTTTGTCAAGCACACCGTGTTGCCTAACGCTGCTGCCTTTGACCTGTAATCACCTCGACTCATTAGTTGGCAGGGATAGGGTTAGGAAGGAGGATAAGGTCAAAAACAGGGTGAAACTGTACACCAGAACAAGAGGTTTTTGTCCCAGATTTCTTAGCTGTCAAGCATATTTGGCGTCAAGAAACAGATTTGAACAGTTTGTCCCTCCAGGCAGCCTGTAGCCCGGCTTGGCCACTCACCTCGCTCCACACAAGCATGCTGCCAAAGACCACTTGCAAGCCGTCGAAGAAATTCTCCCCGATGACGATGACCATGGCACCCCCTGTGGTCCAGCCCTCGCTGGGGCTGATGGCTTTGATGCAGGGTGTGGCTGTGTGGGGGTTAGCAGTTAGCACCAGATCCTTTACTCAGTGTCACCGCTGCTAATTGCTAACCTGTTTCTAAGCCACACGGCCCCTGGTTCTGGCTGTAAACTGCAGCTGTGGCCTGTGTCCCCGAGCCGCCACCCCCCTGCAGATGCCTTACCGTACTCCAGGCCGCTCTCCATGCTCTCGCCCGGCTCCAGCCTCCGTGCCCGCCGCCCATGCTTGGAGTTGTTGTGTACAAACATGTTGTCGGACACAGCCAGGACGTGGCCGTCGACGCTCACCGTGCTGGACAGGACCACCTGTGTGGCACGCGGGGGGGGGGGGGTTGGTCACTCTCTAGCGCCGCGTGCTGTTGCCATTCCTGCCACATCTTCACCATATTCAAACTCTCACAGACAGGATTTCTTTCGCATATCGTGGGCTTCACACATTCAGCAAAATATTGCAGCTCTATATTTTGATTTGATTTGATTTCCATTCAATTTCCGGTGCCAGTAAATCTCTCTCCTCCCCCAGTAAATCTCTCTCCTCCCCCAGTAAACCTCCCACCCGGTTTTCACCCCACACGTGTTCTTCCCGTCTCTCACCATCTCCTTCCTTTCCCTTCCCTCTTTCCCTCATTCTGTCCTTCCTCTCTTCTCCTATATTTTAACAGAATATAGCTGACAAAAAACATATGGAGCAAATCTCCTCTTTGTGTTTTACTGGGCATTCAAATAGTCTGTAATATCTATGGGAGGTATTTTATTACCTGTGTACATGCTGCAGGCGCTGCACATTCTATGTGGACTTGTTTCCATTTCTATCTCTGTGTGTCTGTGTGTGTTTGTCTGTTTGCATAACTGACATTCTCTTAATGAATATAGCCACTGACCAATGACTGGCAACAGCAACCTACACAGTTTTTGGTTGTGATGTTACTCCCAGTGCATTATGGATACCACATGGCCAGAGGTAGCACTACAGCCTCCTCAATGAGAGCCCTGGGGGGAGACTGCAGTATGGACATGGGTGAGGGAACGGGCTTCGTTGAGGAATTCCAAAGCAAATAACAGTAAATTATCAATCTCGCTGGAGCCTCAGCTTCTGTCCTGAGCGAAACGCCACGGGCCCAGAGGGGAGCAGCCTGCAGCGGGGCGGAGAGGCCATAATTTTTCGCCTTGTGTCAGAGCGAAAGGAGTTAAGGCAAACAGTGAAAGAGACAGGGATCGTGAGCGTGTGAGCGAGGGAGGGAGGGAGGGAGGGAGCGGAAAGGATGCCAGACGGGGCTCCAGTGCTGAAAGACAGCAGAGGAAGTGAGGCAGGAGTGTCCCCTGTGACCACTTCCTGGGTCACAGAGACTGACCTCCCCCATCTGGAGCCAATCACTCAATTTTTGACAACTTCCTGAAACACCTCACTCTATTTCCTGCCCCCTCTACACCATTTTTCTCTCTGCTACTCCTTCTTTTCATTTTCCATTTTCTGTCTTGAAAGCACCCTGATATGTTTTCCTTTCTCTGGGACAGCTTGATAGCTCACACAATGCACTTACAGTGTCCTGATCAGTCAGAAACTCAATCAAATCAAATCAAATTCCCAAATGGGGGACTGACATCAAAGTACAGAAAGCAACTGTTGAGCCCTGCTCATCCATTTGTGTTGCTTACAGACACAATATTATGCGTCAGTGCTGCCACGGCCTGTGTGCTTGTTGACCTGCGCACACAAGGGCACGTGTGTGAGCACAGCGTGTCAGTCGGTCAGCCCTGGCACAGCGTGTCAGTCGGTCATCCCTGGCCTCACACACTCCGTACCTGAAAGCGTCGCATGTCCCGAGGGTTGCCGGCAGTCTTCAGGCAATTTTGGTTGCATTTGAGGAAAAACTTCAAGAAAAACCTGCAAAGGAGAAAAAAATTCATAAATACACATATGAAAAATTAATAATGGGGGGGGGGGGTGCATGAAATAAGGTGGCTGGACCAGGAGACCACCAGGCAAACACAGAAAGCTGGAGTATAACCGGAATGTTTGAATTCAGTTGGAAAAATGTCACATGTGAACAAAGTGTAACAGAGTTAGGCACACAAAGGTAGCAATGCTGCACTTTACACGTCGATGATCTGCTTAAACGCAGTGAGCCGTGCTGCTGCACTCATTTCTGGCATGAGGATGCTGGCTTTCTGCTTTCAGTAACTGCGCTGGCATTTTGTCTGGCCCACATAGTGATGGACAACAGGGACGTGCTGGGGGGGGTCTTAGGGGACCCCAGTATTCTATCATGCTGTGTTTGATTCTCTCGTGCAGGAGCAGCAAGGAGAAGCCCAGAGAGAGACTGTGCAGATTGTACAGAGGGACTGTACCATCCCAGGTGTGTGTGTGTGTGGGGGGGGGGGTGTGTGCATGTTCATTTGGAAGAGGTGATGGCCACATCTGGCTGTCGGGATGCAGCAACCAAGGATGAGCATGAAACAGAGAGAGAGATGAAGACAGGAAGAGACTCAAAATCCCAGGAGTACACAGTTCAGCAGCACAGTGTGCTGCCATGGCAACGCAGCCCTGCTGCAATCCCAAAGTCCCCACGCTCGGCGGGAAACGTTGATAGACTGCAAGAGGGAGAGGACCAGAAGAAGCACATTCCAATACAGGGACGGAAAAGACACCAATGAGGAGGAGAACACGGGGAATGCGGGGAAGCGGCCTGGGAGCCCCAGAATGGCTGCAGCGGCAGCCTGAACGCTGTCCCCTGTGCTGAGGCTGCAGAGGGCCTGGGCCAAGCCTCCTAACCTTTACTACAGTAACAGGAAGTGACAGTGACAGAACCATTCGGGAAGTGGCAAGAGAAACAGAGAAACACGTGAGAAGTCGATTATTATTTTTTAACTTGTCAGCAGTGTCACACGGCAATGGGCAATTATCAGTTGGCTTAATGGCGTGGCATGTTTGGAAAGAACCTTCAGGCTGGCAGGAGCTGAAGTCCCTTGAATTCAGCCTGTAATCCGCCCCCCCCCCCCCCACCCCTTGTGGATGGACCCCGGGCTCGAGGTAAAGCTGCTTCCAAAACATTGTCCAATATTTCTTGGTTTGTGCTATTTAAGCTGCGGGACGATCAATATTGTTGTTGGCGGAGAGTGATTATGATTTATCAGTTGACTGCGGGACCTCCACACTGCGAGGGTCAAAGCTGTACGACGAGTCGGCCGTGGGACGAGTGTGAGCAGGAGGACACGCCAGCTTTCACTCTCTCGTTCCCCACCCAAAAATGTTATGGCTTTTAGGGCGTTGGTGGCCTTTTCGGTGAGCCTTGCATAACATTCCGGTGCAGGCCGAGAGGCTTGGCCAATGGCACGAGCCCTAGAAATACCGCCGTGTCATGATTTGAGGGTACAGTTTCAACCTCTGCCTGTGTCCCCTCTTACTGAGGGGGGGGGGCACTCCCCACTCTCGTTCCAGTTAACAGGACGCATTCACCCCCAAAGCATCTTGCAAACAAGGAAGGGAAGAAGTTCTCATTAAACAGAGAGCGAATTCTCCGGTTAGTATCACTTCACACGTATGTCCTGGTTTCATAACAAACACGTCCTCTCCATGGTACTGCCGTCTGTTTTACAACATAAGAGCCCCCCCTGCCCCCCCGGCACACACACCCTTTCAGTCAACTTTTCAACCCCCTCGCTCCGTTCGGACGTACACAGCTGCAAATGTTGAAATTAAAGCGAGATGAAGGCGCATACATTAGCATGTATTAGCCGCTCCCCGGGCCCACTTAACATGCAAATCTCCCAGCCCTGTTTCCCAACACCTTCTGCCACACATTCATTTGCTGAATTATAATTAGACTAATCTTGCATAATTAATAAGAAGTCGGGGAGGCTCTTTTTTCCTCTCGGTGTGTGTGTGTGTGTGTATATATATATAAATGTGTGTGTGTTTCTATAATACTACAAACATAATGTATCAAATATATGTTTTAAGTGTTATTACGGCTCTCTAATTCATTTCTCGGAAATCTTTAGTCAAATGTTACTCTTCGGTGTAGGAAACTAAATTCCTTTATTTGCTTATATTCCCTGAACACACATATAACTTTTAAATGCCTTTTCTGTGATCTTATAGAGCAGTGTTTCCCAACCAGGTCCTTGGGGATCCCCTCAGACACTCCACATTTCTGCTCCCTCCCAGCTCCCTGCCAGACACTCCACATTTTTGCTGCCTCCCACCAGGGAGCTGAGAGTGACCAGAAACATGGACTTTCTCGGATTCTGCAAGGAAACACTGTTCTACAGCATAGTCTACTAGGGTTTCTGTCCTGGGACAGGAAGTCATGCTGGCAGGGATTCTCGCCTCTTTTCCCCAAACTCCTCACATCGTCCCCTAACTCATGCAGGACGGCGACATTGCCAGCGGCTGTGGTTTCCGCCTGGGAGGGGTGCATGTGTGTGGCCACAGGGCTGAGGCTGTCACCCTGCTGACCCCCCCCCCCTTCCACAGACCCGCTTATTGGGAAACAAAAACAAAAGGTGCGGCTGAGCCCAAAGCCCGGGGATCGATTCCCCCACCCCCAGCATCTCGGCAGGGATTCTGTTTTTCCACCTCCCTTACTTTCCTTCTAAAAAAAAAGAACGGAAAGCGAGAAAAATCTCATTGTGTGCTTCTCCCCCCGTTGGTGTGACACAATGGTGGCTTAGCGAGAGCGGCTCCATTCAGGGCTCTGCCGGAGATGGCAGGCCGGCACGGAAGAGCCAGGGCTCACCAGCAGCCGCAGCCAGGATCCCACATGTCGCCGGGGTGCAGCTGCCTGTGGCCAGAGGGAACCCCGGGATTTTACCGCGTAGCATCGGTGTCAGTTTGCTATTTTTCGGGGGCGACTCCAGCACAGAGGTGAGAGGGCGTCACTCCTCCCATGACTCCCCCTAATTTTCCTGCTAGTGTCTCCCGGCCCAGTGAGCTCAATTTCACACTGGCATCTCCTGCGGCTTCCTGCACCTCCAAGCCGCTTCCTGTTAAGCGCCTACCTCTTCCCGCTTAATCTGCTTTCAGGGCATATCTGCAGCCGTCGTCGGCGGGGCGGCCGCTGTTTGTATCAGACGGCTTGTCGTGGGCTGGCCGAGGCTGCCAGCTGCTCCGCTTCGCTCCGGAGGTACGAAAGCCAAACGGCTGCGTCTGTTTCCCAGGGCACGCGCCCACAGCTGGTGACTGGCACAAACACTGGGCGCAAACCCAAGAGGGGAGACCGTGCTCTAACTCTCAGCCATGGCTCCATCAGGCAGGCTGACAGACACCTAAAACCCGGGGAGGTCATTGCGTGTTTGCGTGTGCTGGAGGACCTGCAACTGGAAGCCAGGCCAACGAGAGGGAATCTGATTTGGAAAGGGTTAGGCTTAGGGTTAGGCTTAGGCTTAGGTTTAGGCTTAGGGTGGAGAGCCCGGAGAGTCACATGTCACCAGAGAGGGCGGGGCCACACTGCAATGGAGACAGCTGATCAATGAGGAACTCGGCAGTAAGGACCACAGGCAAAGCGATAGCAGGAGAAGGGGAGCTGGGTGAGAGGGAGATGGATGAACGTTCACCGAGGGGGGGGGTGTGCAGATGTGCCGGTAAAAGACGACGGGAGAGAGAAAGAGTGTGGGAATTATAAGAGGGGGCAAGACAAGAACAGAAAGAGCGCGGAGAGAAATGGGGGTGAAAAGAGAAGGGGGGGCACTGAAGCCCCATACTGTGGGCCATCATTCATCAGGGCCCCCCCCCCAAAGCCTACAAAAACAAAACAGTGTCCTGACATGGGCTGTGAGGCGGGGGGGGGAGGCTTGTGGAAAATTAGGAAACCAGATGTGAGGCATTAAAGCATACTGACATGTAGGAGCCCTCGTGGCACGCTGTGAGTCACACTGCCACACCCCCCCACGCTCGGACATGCATAGGGCCCCAGGAGCCCCAGGGGCCCGGGGTCAGGCCGCATTCAGGCTCATCCTCCACGGCTCGCCCCAGGGACAGGAGTTCAGGCCAAAATGGAGCGAGTACCAGGAGGTGAAGAGGCACCGACACCAACATGACAGCCTGAGTATCGGGAGGGCCACAGCCCCTGGCTTGTCTGTGGCCCCGGAGCAGCGTCCTCATGGGAGGAGCAGTAGAGCAGGCTGGAGAGAAGGCTGAGGGGCAGGAGGGGGCAGGGGGGTAATAAATACCCTTCGTCCCCAAGGTCCCCTGGCAGACTGGGAGCCAGACTGGTCATCGGGGGTCAACATTCAGGGCGGGTGACCTTCGACCCTGCTAATGGGGCACAGAGACCTCTTCACCAACTGATACCCCTCACGTTGCATACCACGGGTGGGGGGGGGGGGGCAGTTCATGCAAGCTGCAAAATAAAAAAAACAACAAACCCAGCCCCTCTCAGAATTCTCACCTTTCCCACTCGGCTGACGCGCCGCGGGGGGGGGGGGGGGGGGGGGGGGGGGGGGGGGGGGGGGGGGGGGGGGGGGGGGGGGGGGGGGGGGGGG
>JABFEA020000043.1:37039303-37049585 GCA_019775915.2 Cyphomyrus plagiostoma
CCATTGTGCCAATTCCCCCCCCCCCCCCCACACACACCCCCCCTCATTTTTTTGTTCTGACTACAAAACTCAGAGTTGCTCTCGTATCCAGTAAACTTGGGGCAGGGGGGTGGGGGGTATTTTAGATTGCAGGTTGGTATGCTGCAGAAGCCACCCCCCAAAATAAAAGAGGTCATTAGACAGACCACTGGCATAAGAACTGAGCTGCTGACTCTAACTTTAAACTACTGGTAACTAGGATATTGTTGTATGCAAAAGTGAGAGACCCACATAACTACTCTCAGTGTTTAACACCACGGATCTAGCAAAATTTTAAGTGAATGTAGATTTGGACAAACGCCGCCTATAAGGTTACTACGCTTTATTGCTCAAACATGCAAGTACTCATTTGTGTTATTCTAATCCTGAAGCTGTTCATATGAAAAATTCATTTAAATCTTTTCACTCGTTCAAGTTGTGGGTTGAATTACATTTACTTTTAACCTAACATCCTCTTTCAAAACTCGGAGTAAGTTTTGCAGATTTGAGTCTATACTTCTTTACCATCTGTTTTGACTTTTGATCAGCACCAAAAAGTATTGGATAACTCTTGAGTTTTATTAAGTTCTTGTCCTATTATTATTATTATTATCATTATTATTATTATTCCCCACACCTTGTCGTGCTCCACAAAGTCGACGAAAGCCGCCCTCTCCACCTCCACCGGCTGCCCGTGCCGATCGTACAGCGCTAGGACGAAGTGGAAGAAGTTGGACTTGCGCAAGTTGGACGGCGGCTGCTTCTCGAAATGGGCCCGCGAAAGAGCCACGCCGCTGTGGGAAGAAGGAGTGGTGAACCGGGGCTGGGAAGCCGTCAAGACGTTTTCATCACTCTGTATTTTGCTCTCCAGATCCGTCCTGTGTCTTGAAACTATGAATCTGGTGCCAGCTGCCCTGTCAGTTTGCTACTTAAAGACACCTCTAGGAAAATACATAAATATGTTAAATATATTTTAAGTATTTTTACAGGCTGGGAAATAAATTAAAAAGAACCTCTGCTAATGGAAAAACTTATGTTGTGCCTAGTTTAAAATAAAATGTTTCCAAGCAAAATCAAATCAGATTGATAATTTCTTTGAATTATGCGTTTGATAGGGGAACTCGTATTATACAAATGGTAATTGACGTGTCTAGTAATCTGGTATATGTGGCTTTTCAAAGGCAAATATAAGGAGTACAAAAACGAGTATGTTTAAAAAGCGAATGTAATGTAAGAACAGCGTTATAAAGTCAGGCCTTTGATTAGTAATTACTGGTAGCTTTGCTACTTCTGTAGTTTCAGTACATGTTTATTTTGTGAAGAATGTAAAATATTCATATTTTGATGGTGCGTTACACTGAATTAAGCAGTTGTCACAACACATTATTTCCGGTTTTGTGTGTGACCGTCGTATCAAAATGGTAAATTTGTCCATTTATGCTTTAGAGTAGCATAATATTAATTTGGTGCATATGTAACAACTGTCATTAGTGTTCATTTAATGTAGACATGAACAGAATATACAAATTATATATTACACAAGTATAGAATATCTCGCCATCCTGTCCAGCATAAGTGGTTGGAAAATTAATGGATGGATGGATGGATGGATGGATGAAATATATTATTATTATTGTCCTCGTTGTCTGTTTTGTCTCGTAAACGCCCAATAAATACACATTTTCGTTTTACGTGTCAATGCTGATTTTTACTTTAGATTTTTAACTGTGATTTGCCCTTTAAAGTTTCACAGACGACAAGAGCACAAAAAAAGAAGTGGGATGTGTTCCAGGAAGCATTGTAGCATAAAATAGAATACAGTTGATGAATAATTTACTACATATCTCAATAGCCTAATTGAAACGACAGACAGAGTAGGTAATGTGAAATGATTTTGGAAGATCTCGTTGTTTTTTTTAAGTCTCATGATTGAAAGTTTGACTATATTGGGAATGTGTTCGTTGCTCAGTAATGTAACTACTTATCTTGTGTAAATATTTATGAAGAATTTGAGTTATATTGCTTTGTATCGTAAATTACTCGTGTGATTGATTAGATGTTCTAATCATGTATAAATGGCACTAACATAATTTGAGGTTTAACTTTAAAAAAATATATATATGTGTATGGCTGTGTAAAGATATAGAGACAGCAAACATATTAATAGATCATTTTTACTTTTTGGAACTACATATATATATATATATCAAAATTTCCTTTATTTTTGCAGCAAACAGAATTTGGCTATACGGATTTTGTTTTATTATTAATATTCCGTTTCTTACGTTAAAAATGCAAACATGGACAATATTTAGATTTCAGCTTTTAGCGTGAATGATTGTTTTAACCACTGGTATAAAACTTGGTATAAGTTCAGCTACGACTTTTGATTTTACCATTATCGGTCGTTCGGGTTCCATGAAATACGTGTACCGAGTTCTGGGAGATCTTGAAAGGGAGATTCCTTTAGAAGCACACCATTAATCTCTTCGTTGTCTACCGACTAATACAACCAAAAATTCCGTTCATATCGCTGAAGTAAAGCTGATCAACAGACCATCCTCCAGACCCGCCACTGAGTAGCGCACAAAAGGGACATCCTATACTGTCCTGATGGTCTAGTCACAACAACAACTTTATCCATGAACGCATATCATTTTCTTATTATCTGTCTGAATGTAAACAAATCGGATGATTAAAAAACAATCGATTATGTGTCTTTATCGCAAATGATGTTTCAATATTTTGCAATTCGCGCAATCAACTCCTGAGAAACGGAAACATTCCAGTATAATTTACCTCTGCGTAAATATGTAGGCTATACGTAAATGAATAGGTATTCCATACTGTTACTGTCGCGGTAAGCATTGTATATGCTTGTATGTAAAACAAATATATTCAGTAAATTCGAATGAAATAACATTAAATATGTGTCTAATGGAAATATAGTTCTAAAAAGTAAAAATGATCTATTAATATGTTTGCTGTCACTGTATCTTTACAGAGCCATACAACTCAAGAAAGACAGGAAAAGCGTTTAGTATTATATAAATGGCATCATCCAAGCAAACATCTCGCCTACATTATGCAGGAACTACGGATCTGAAGCACCGCAGTTTCCTTTATCTTAAATAATTTCTAGTCTTTTTGTAGCAGTCGACAGCGTAGTTGTACGCTATTTTTCAATTTTGAGCATACCATAAAAACTGTAACCCGTAGGCCAGGCTGTCTGTTCTGTTGAAGTTACCGAAATCTGTGTAAGTTAACTTACTGAACTTCTAGTCGTTTTGTGGAAATGAAGTAATTTCATACACAAGAAAAAAAAATGAGGTCATATTTTAGCCAAATTTGTCCAACTGATCATCGGACAAAACAAATACAAATAGGACAGAACTTATAGAACATTCAAAACTAAATACGAGTAAAATGCAAGGCGGTAAGTTAAGTTGTTTTAACTGCAACTATAGCATTAACTGCAATTAACTCAAGCTTTAAATTTATTATTGCATAAACTTTCGCTCATGTTGGCTGCTGTCTTTTTTATAAACCTTTACCTCGCATATATAAATAGCATCTTAACGCGTTGGTCTTCATCAGCATATTGCTATATTTCATAGTATCACTGGCAGTAATAATAATAATAATAGGGCTGATAATAATAATGCAAGAATTAGCATTACACACACCATTTATCATGAACGTTGATATACGATTGGTTATGTTGCCACGTTTCTCACGTTAAATGGTTCTCGGGAAACGTGAATTCCCCTCATTCGCTACTAGAGGTACATTTAATTATTTTTTAGGAAGCGAACAAATTCAACTACATGTGCGTGGCGGACTCACGCACACAGCGCCCAAGCGTGCCGGTCTGCAGCACAGATAACATTATCCCGGGCTGCCCCAGCGTGACACTTCTCTTTCATTCTTTTATGCGACTCGTCACACTGCCATCTCCAGCGATTGACGGCGCACGGCCAGGACACGCCGTGCAGAGCGTGGCCTCCGTCCCGCTCCTATTTGTTTTCAGCACGTCAACTTTGCAGCTGGAGACACTAACCTGTTGCTTTTTTAATTTCAGCTGTTCTTATTGTTCACCGAGGATAGATTGGCATTGTTCAATTAGGTTGTGTCCTGGACACGGGATGGAAGACATTTTCAGTTAAAAAAAAACATAATTTACGGGCGCACGCCACATGCCACATAAATTTGAGAACAATACAACACTACAATGTCACAAACTGGCATATAGTTTGTTTTCGGACTATTTAAATGATTTTAGTGTTTTTCCAGTTATCTATAGTTATTATGTATTATTACGTTAATATATAAACCGTAACGGACATACAGCGATTAATTCGTTTTCTTATGACTTACATGTTAATCTAAATATTCCAACAATTAAAATGGGCCTAAATATTTGGAAATTTGGTTTGATACATTATATCACTTGACCAATCAAGCAATTAAAGCAAATAAACTATACTATCTCTGACTATGTTTAGGAGAAAATAAGTCAAATGTGATTAATCCTTATTCCGTATTGTAGATCATTTACCTCAATTTAAATGAATGTGCATATTCATATTTAGCTGGTCGTGGAGATCTGGCAAGTTCAACTCGGCTATGGCACTAGCGTTGACGGAATGGTCAGTTGTTATATCTTGAGATCGTCGTTTTTCCGGCATTCAATGTAAATTCATTTTTCTCAAAGTACATTTTCGATCTACTTTTTACTCACGCTATACATCCATTGAAGATCAGATTCCACACTTTGCAAACGCGCATTACAATAAACAAATATAAAATTCAAATGCATACAAAATGTATGTTCAATGCATAATACGAATCATCACACTGTTTAGAAATATAGCGGTCTCAGTCAAAGACTCCGACTTTACCTTTGAGCCGCTACGTTTGCGTCCACCACTCCGACATTCCGAACCCAGGACCGGACTGAATCCATCTCCGCCCCAAGAGCCTTTTCCTTTATTCCACTCGCTTCTCCGTTTAATCGATTTTGAATCCCGAACATTTAAAACTAAAAACGCAACACTGTCGGTCCCTTTTTCTAAGACAACTTGCAAGTAAACTGAAACAATAGTGAAATACGTCAAACCGCTTCTTGAAACTTTAGTTCCTAAAGAAAATGCTATTCCACTTTTAGTTGTATGGGAGTAAACGCAAAGGCAAAATGAATTACAGAAAAGCCCGTTTTGTCCAGCGTCTACAGTTTTTCCTCCTTGGCTTTAAAATACTCCTTGATATAGAGACATTTGCAGGTGATGCATTTCTCTTCTGGTTGTAAACATTGTTCAGTAGATTGACAGTAATGTGTCCAACGTAGGTTCGACCCTTAGTAAGGTTCACCTGTTCAGCCGTAAACACACACTTGTGCATATGCACGAAACACACACTTATGCACCACGGATGAGACTGAGTTATGAAAACAGTCTCTCTAAGTCAAATTAAACCACACCCACACATAAGTGACCTGGCGGTAAGTGCTCCTCCCCTAATTTTGGATTTAAAAGGCTGATAGCCTGACACTCAGTTACATGTACGCATGGATCAAGTACTAGAAATGATGCTTAAAGGTCTTAGAGTATGAATGAGTTACGAGGCTGGCCGAGATGAGTAGGAGGAGCTGGAAACCATATTTGGTGCAGCTTATCTGCATCGTCATTTTCATAGGCGTAGATTTCAATATGGGTGGGATTCTGGGCAGTTTTAGTATACAGCTGTAGCCAATCAGCCTTTTTCTATATCCAAACTTTTTTGAAATACCGACCAGCACTTCAAACTCAGGTGTGAATGGACATGTGTTTACATTTCACATATTTAGCATATATGTGAACAAAACATTTTGATATATTGGTATTTCCACAAAGTACCAAAATATTTTTAAAAGCTTAATTTCCACCTAAATACCTTGAGACATTATCAGCAGTTCTCGCTGTCAGCAAACCATGCAGGCAGAGAAGAAGAAAGATTGCCATAATCGTTACTGAACTACACACTAGATGAAACATATACCCATGTTACTAACTACGACGTGTAGACATATCTTGTTTATTACGATGTCTGTTTAGTAGCCTATACTAGAAATTAAAGAAATTTATAAATTCTATGATGGGAGAATGTGTGCTGGAATGTGTGTCTGTCCATCCATTTTCTATTACCGTCTAATGCAGGGTCACATGTGCACATGTGTGTCACACTAGGCATATATTTCGCAAAATCAATTGAATTTACAGTTGTATTGAACATATTTAAATTTTCTAAACTAAGCAATGTGTATTCATATTTTGTACAAATCAGCGCAACTACACCATTTGGATTCATTATGAGGGCGTTGATATATATAGTTGATAAAGCGTACTGCTTTCAATATGTCCGGGTTGTTTTCGATCTTTTTTTATATTCTAATCGTAAATCATGGTGAGTTTTGCAATTAGACGTTGAGGAACGTAAACGTTGCTGTAACGAGGTCATGCGCACTGTGACACCTCCCACCGGCCGCCCTAAAATAACGACCCTAAATCCCCATCGATAACGGAAGGGTGAAATAGCGCGTGAATAATCTGGATGTATATGCAACACACAAATCCGTCCTCTGCGATTTAATAATTTAAATTTGCAAGTAAAGTGACCTAAGTTATTTTAAAATAATCGTGGCCGACGATTCAACTCTTGTTGGAAATGTTTTTACAAGGCCACATAACCGATTAAGGTTTCTGCCCCACTTTGGTGGACTATTTAACCGTGATTGAAATCCCGGATTTAGCTGAAAAGACTGTCGCATATCAATTTCACAAGGAACAATGGTAGCCACTTCAGCCAATTAATCTTCATTGACACGGTCGCAAAAACAAGCAATATATGTTACACATCTAGGATGCAAAATCTGAGCCTTGAACAACAGGAAACTCTATAACGGGCGGTTAATCTAAAATATAATACAACTTAATTGCTTATAAAGATATAATTTAGGGATTTTTTTTAAATTTTGGGACAAAACAAAAATGTTTTCCAACATTGTCTGTTGCGGTGCAAGTCCTGATGTTTCCCATACACATTTAAACCGAAATAATACACCTTTTAACAGTTCGCTAACATAACATCTCCGACATGCGAAAGCCTTAAAGTTGTATAGACGGGGCCAGGTTAAAATAGCATTTTGTATGAGGAACAACACTTTTTCTGTGTGGACCGAATGACACATTTAAAAACTTCATTATAGCCCAGCTGAACAAAACAGGCAAATGCTTGTGTGAATTCAGGGTAAGCCTCGGATTCATTTCTCAAGAACTTTTTTTTCTTGCATTAATTTCCGTTTGTCCCCTTCACCTCCCCCCTTTCCGAAAAGGAAAGTTTTTATTATTTTCTCTTGCTCCTGGTTGAGGTTATTGTTTCTCGGACGACTTCGGCGCTCCGGAACAATGAATGCAAATCTCCCCTCCGCAGACCCCCGCCCTTCACAGACCATCTGCCAGCGTGCATCGGAGTCAGCTGTTCCCCCAATTACAGGGACAGTCTCGCGGAATCCCTGCCACTCATTTTCCCCCGCCCAGCACCCCACCCTCCTTCTGCTCCTGCCCCGCCCCCCGCACACCCCCCATCTCAAGTTGTTTGACTGGCATGTCTGCTTAACCCTAAAAACATTAAATGGGTACAGATGTTAGTGACGAAGGAAACCAACGTAAGGTACCGCACCACCCCCCACTAAACCGCACAGAGGCCGCTGTTCCATCAGCCCGATCATACGTTTTTCAATTTCGGATGGAGTAATAGGTGTACTGAACTTTCTTTTAGGTTTGAAAATAGATCGGGGTGAAATCTCCAATAGTACCAATCAGCATTTGGGAGAACGTAAAGGACTCCTGCGTTTGAGTCTGACGTGATGTGTTTTATATGTAAAGCCCGAAGCAGGAACATATAGGCCTACAAAGCGCAGTCTACTCTTTTATTTAAGACAGATAGGCGGAATTTGATGCTAATCAGAAGAGCGCGTTAAGGCGCACTGGCTTTGCGCGTCTTTCCTAGCAGCTCGGCTAAAAGCTACCCAAGGTCCATGTTCAGGCTGCTCGGCGGAAATTGACCTACTGTTTATTTCCACCTGTTCGGTTTTTAACCTCCCTCTTGAACAATACTAAGATTATTTTCATACTGAGCATAGTCACATGTGAAACAATGAATAAAACAGCAGATAATATGAAACGAAAACTCTTATGAATCGTGTTTCTTCAGTTCTCACGCAGCCATCCGTATACAATTAGAAAGTACGTTTTAACATGGGTAAATGATAATCTCTTGACGCTTTTCAGCCCCTAAGATTAAATTTATCTAACAACAACTATTGTTATTAGGAATTGTTTGCAATATGTTGTTTATATGTTGAATATATGTAAACCAATAACCAGGAGTGCGGGACCCGGGAGGCGTGTCCCCCCCCCCCAAATATTTAATTTGGCTTCAGTAACCCCCTAATAAACAGACCTTTCTATTTAAATTAACCCTCCATCTCAAAATCTCTCCAAGGATCAGATCACACTTACTATTGTCTAACAATCTGAAACGAGGGATCTCGAAATAAAACGGGGAACCTATTCCCAGTGAAAACTTTGAAATGCTTGGAGAACACATTCAGGTGGGACCGTAGACAATGATGATTGTATCGCTTACATTACATAGCTTCTGCAAGGAGATATCTTTATATCCACGGATTTGGGTATATATCCTGCTTTTTTGTTATATTGCTGTGTCAGAAACACCCCACGATAAGAGAAAGGCGAGGCAAAGTTCAGCTATAGTGAAAAGCGTATCTTAAACAGTAGGGTAACGTGAAATTGCGTTCCTCTATTGTTTACGGTAGCTTATACAGCGCAGCCAGGAGCCGGAGAAACGGCTTTCTAATCAATTTAATTCTAAACGGCGGTCAGCGTGTGTTAATGGGGGGTGGGGAAGGGGATCAGTGACTGCTAAGCCGAACAATGGGGTATCGTGTGCCACTAACTTCCCTCCCGCACCCCCTCGGCCCCTCGGGAGCACGAACGCCACTCTCTGGCGGCAAGTCCATGAAGGTCACGGGGGGCCATGGAGAAGAATGGGTCAAGATGCAGCAGCTGGTCTTCGTCCTTTCGCATGCTCCAGACGGAAGAGCGGCCTCACACGGGCCACCACCATCCTATCGATCGCTGTATATTCATCTAATTTATTTGTTTGCTTAGTAAACCAAGCCGAGTGAGTCCCATAGGGCAGCAACCACAATTTGACTGCGACTTCAATTGGTCCACTAATAACCACTCTATATCTATTTTGATTCCACATCATACAAGTAGGCCTAGATTAAGTTTACAAATAGTGCCAAATTCAGCAATTAAATCATTCGCGGAATACGATTCACTGTCAGTATGGGTGGGGAAATATCAGAAGAAGAATAGCTGTCCAGTCATATTAAATTTAGATATTCAGGCATCATTTAACTATTCAGATGGATTATCACCTCCTAGTATTTATTGTGCACTTTTAATAGTCTTAATATGCCTACATCGAATACATTAATAAAACAAGTTTATTCAACCCTGTATTTCAAACTGTATTTCTCAGTAGGATTTCAAAAAGTCTTAAATAATACTAATTAATAAAACGATCTATGGGTGTGAAACGTCCGATCCCAAAAAAAGTCACCGCTGGGGAAAACGTGTTTTTGATGCGACGCTGGGAACCTTTATTTTAATGTTAAACGACAAAATGTGTTTCTAGTGGCACGTGACGTTAACAAATCTGTAAACTATATCATCTCATATAGAATATTAAATTCAAATAAAATCTCTTTCCGTTCCGGAACCACAGCTGGAAAATTTAGTTCCATAACTTCTGCATTTATCTGAAGAGACGTTTTACTGCTTTATACGGTAAGTATTTTACTACAGCAATTCATGTTAAGTACCTGTTCAACGGTTTCTCCTGGGACGTGAACTTTAAGGATATACGCACATGTTCTGAATTAGTATAATACCTGCTGCTGGTCAATATGGCATCGTTATGACTTTGCAAACTATTACGCTATATGCAGACCGTAGACATGGCATAATACAAATAGGCGTGGTCATCTTGAATCTTGACTTGTTGCACATTTTTGCTTTATGTATCTTACATACAGCTGAATTTAATGACCAAAATATTCTATTTTAACTGAACTTACATGTATTATACACGACATACAGGTGAAACGAGATTCATTGGCTCTAAATGTAATATG
>JABFEA020000043.1:37056011-37069571 GCA_019775915.2 Cyphomyrus plagiostoma
AGCATTAGCATGAAGGGTAGGGCGGTGCAGAAGCATTAGCATGAAGGGTAGGGCGGTGCAGAAGCATTAGCATGAAGGGTAGGGCGGTGCAGAAGCATTAGCATGAAGCGTAGGGCGGCTCCCTCACCGGGCAGCCCGTGGTCACGGCTGCGCTGCATATTCAGCGAGGCCAGGTCCTCCGCTACTTCTGTAGTGAACTGGAAGAGCCTCTCACGGAGCTCGTCGTGCATCATGTGATCCTGTACATTCAGCTTGGCCGGGCGCCCAATCAGGCCTCGCAGCACTGGGTCGATGCCTCCTGTGGGGGTGGGCAGCATGGGTGTTGTTGCCATTAGCATTGAAAGCTGATTTCTTACGTGTCTCAGCTCCAGCAAACTCGAGACCCTGGCCCTGTTCTTGGAGAGTCTGGCTGCCCTTCCTCCCCGCTGCCTGTACTATGTGCTGCCACAGCAGTGTCCTCTGCAGGTCAATCAGTGACTCTCAAATGCAGTGGTGAGCAATTGTGTGGGCAAGACTGTGCATTTCTATGCAAAGGTGTAGATGTGCATTAAGGACAGTAGGGACATTCCTCTACCAATACTGTGGGAGTACTGTGTATATTTAGCGAAGTGGGAAATTTTGGCTGATTTCATCCCTACCGATGTTAAAACGAATCCTACACCCCTGCTTCTATGCCAGGTAATGGACTGTTGTTCCCTCTTAGGCCATCTAGGAATCTCCGTAATTCAGGTTCACCACAACCCATTATTATACAAGTTCTTATGCAAAATAGATGGATGGGCAATTTGCTGATGAATGCTGATAAGAATAAAGGCGAACCTTCAAAGACCACCCTCCAGGGGGCGCTGAATGCTTTGTGCAGCAGCACAGACTTAAACTGCGGGTGTTCATTGTACTTCTCATCCAGTCGGAAGATGAAAGGCTGGATGGCCAGATGGGCAAAGCGATAGGCTGCTGTAGCAAAGACGTTGGAGATGCTGGGGTTCACCCTGTCACTGTAGCCCTGGTATTTGCGGAGTTTCTTGGCATTTTTTGTTCCAACGATGTGTGGTAGGTAGTCCCTGAAAGCTATGACCTGGGCATGGGCAAGAAGAGCAGAGTGTGGCATGTGAACCACTGGGAGGTGAACTGACCTTTTTTGGGGCCTAACTGTATGTTTATGGATACTAAACAAAATCTGATTTTGCTGTATTATTTGATCTTTTTAACTTAAATATTCACATTTATAAAAATCAGACAAGTTAGGATTAAATATGAATCAGCAAAAACAAGTTACATTTAGAAACCTTAAGCTCACTTTGTAGTACAAGGGCTACACAGACCAGTTTGTACTGTATTTAAAACTTTTGAACTTCCTTGATGTGTCGTGTGTGTTGCGAGGTGTTACGTATGTTTCCTGTGGCCTAAACGCCCGTAGTGATGAACCACAATTAACCTGCGGCAGAAGGCATCTGATAAAAGCGGTAAACTCTTCAGAAACATCTTTGCTCATGATCAAATATGTGACAGAACATGAGAAAAACGGAAACATCAAACTTGTTTCACCACTGACGTGCAAGTGGTTGACATTTTTTAAGTGTGAATTTTTTCCAACAACAAGCGGGCTTTGAATCTTGTGCCGTGAATATTTTAAACCCATTACCCCGGCTACACATCACAGTTCGTTTATCACACAGCGTGTGTGAGATATTTACTTATTATGTTAACAAGGAAATAATCATTGAATAAGCAGTAGGGGGGAAAACTTAAAAGGAAGCATTCCTGGACATGCGGGTGGAAGTTGCAGATGGGCACATGGCAGTGGGCGAGCACCACAGGGATGGCATCACCTGATGGAACGCCCCCAAGATTTTGCGAGCCTCCTGATAGAGCCTCTCGCCGCTCCATCTGGGATTGAGCTGGCGCAGGGCGAGGGCCAGCCGATTGTGCTCTCGCAACATTAGCGTGTGCAGGGATGTCAGGGCGATATTCTCATCCACACGAACGTCACCTGTGGGGAGATGTGTCAGGCCCTAACAGTGACACCAGTGACTCGCATTACAGTCATCTAAGAACCCGGCTATTCTAAAATCTTGACTGTGTAGCAGTATGCATATTTACTTGGTTTCCTTACTGGTTTTCCTCACTAAAGGGCTCATTTTACCCCAGTCCCCAGAGATGTGATTTCTGGAAAATGTCCGTGTAACAGATTTAATTTTAATACAATATATGTTCTATACCCAGTAGAGATTATCCCCTATGCTACATGAGTAAGAAACTTCATACTGTTTTTCAGCATTGAGTTCCCCCCTATAGGTCCTCAACAAGAATTACTGTACCTTGACAGGTTTTACCCCAACAGTACTGCAACAATAACTGTAGAATAATAATAATGATAACCATAAGAGTGATGAGTAGTCGCCCTCATATGGCTCCACAGGGCAATGCCTGCCGAGATCCTCACCTGCTAAGAAGCAGGGCACCTCTTGCAGACTGTTATTCCCAGTAATTTTCCCACGTGTGTTGCAGATACTCAGATTAGAGAAAGGCAGCAAATCCCTGCCGTTATCACGGTAAATGCTGTTGACCTTCATCAGGCCCGTATCAGAATCCAGGTTGCGCAGATTGCGTGCCAGAATATCCTCGGACCCGTAGACCTGGCTGGCGTCCACAAAGCTTGTCAATGCATTTATCTGCTGCCGCACAAAGCAGGCCTTCGATTTCCCGCTGCCACATGCTGGTGCAGAGCGGATGAAGGGGAGACACTTCACACGGGTGTTTTTTTTGAAGCGGGCATCATTCGGAGGAATCTACATGGACGGAGCAAGACAGCAGATAAGGTCCCATCTGCCATGGAATTCAAAGTCACAATTCAGGCCCTGAAGAATGTGGGCTAAGCTGGTTTATGCTGAAAGGACTGAAGAAACAAAAGACTTGAAAGACTCACTACTTGTCTGATGAAAGAAAGAAAGTTTTTAAAGACTCCTATAAGTTCATTAGTATTCCACAGCTGAACTGAAAACCCTGCAGCATCTTGCAGAACTACAGTCCATACTTTCAGCATCGTAAGGGCATGGATTTGGCAGTAAGTCATACATACAATGGCATCAAATCACCTGCAAGTCAGATCAGCTTCCACAGAACCATGGAAGAAGCACAGTGCAAATTCCTCTCTAACCACTGTGAAGAAAATCTATAAATGCTTGTTAAACTTTGTGGCAGAAGACCAGGGCACTGACCATTATGGGGAAGCAGGGATTAGTAAAAGTGCAGGTATTTTCACACTTGACTCCATTGCTGAATGAGCGGATGCTGGGAGAGTTGGGCGTCAGGGTCAAGTCATGGTCCATCCATTGGCCAAAGATGGTCACCAGATGGGAGTAGACTTTATCTTGCTTCACACCCTTGTTGTCTGTGTGCAGGATACGATTTGAGACCTCCCTCACCTTGAAATGGAGAAAGAGGTGGGATCAAGAGCCAAAAGATTAACCAGTAAGGAGAACCACATACTGAAATCAACAATTGATGGTAGTCTTTGGAAAACTAAAGATGGATGAATGTAAGTTTGTACATGGTGGCAGTTCATTGCTGGGTGCACACATACACACACATAGAAATCATTCACAGCATATCGACGAACTATGGGAGGAACCTGGAGTACCCAGAGGAGACACACATCCTACGAGGAGAACATGCAAACTCCACACTCAAATAGTGATGGTGTTATTCAAACTCCCAAGCCTGGAGGTGTAGGTAACATTGTTACCTACTGAACCACTGTGCAACTGTATTCCTATATAGAAAAGATAAATATTACTGGTATAATAATGAAAATACCATGGGGAGAAGATGGCCATTGACTTTCAGTTTAGGGTCCCAGCCTTTGGGCAGTGATTTTCCATCCTGGTATTGAGGTGACAGCCAGCGTGTAAACGCCGTGTTTGAGGATCCCAGACGCGTGTCTCTCCTGGTGAACCAGACAAAAGAGAAACACAAACACCTCCCTTTGCATGCCACTTTCCCACATCCATGCCCTTGGACCAAGCATGCCGAGGAGCAGGTCATCACCACACTGCGGCAGGTCGGTTCTCTGCAGCCTTGTTTATTTTTTTTTGGGTTCATTTCAGGTCAAGAACCTCAACAAGAGAGAACAAGAGGAAGGTCTCCACCCATGATTTGAAAAGCTCAGTTACAAGTCTGGGCCTCCAGGTGGTACCTGCTGCATGCTAATATGAGCACTGAGGACTTACATGTTGTTGCAGATGCCGGTGATGGTACGGAACTTGCTCATTAATATGGTTTTATTACATGGAGCGGGACTTTGGAGGGCCCTACATCCTGTGAGCTTGCTGATGGTATCCAGCTCTTCAGCAGTAAGCAGATCTAAGGTATGGAAGGGAAAGTGCTACATCAAGGGAAGTGCTACTACAATATCTCAATCTAATGTGCCAGTATTAACATCCATCCTTAGATTCCATATAATGCATTACAAGGCACCAGGCAGGGAATGCCCTAAGGGAGGGTTTCCCAACTCCGTCTTTGTGGAACCCCAATTAGTCCACGTATTTGCTCCCTTCCAGCTTCCTACTGGAGCAAAAATGTGGACTGTCTGGCAGGGAGCTGAGAGGGAGCAAAAACATGGACTATTTGGGGTCCCTGGGGACCGGGATGAGAAGCACTGCCCTAAGACACCTAATTAAGGCAAAAATACGAACCAGACTTGTGTTTCAAAGCAGATAAACTGGCAAAACCTGAAGCTGACATCAAAGACTGAATATGAGCAGGATTGCGCATGCTTGTGTGCCAGTTTTCTGTGCATGTATGTGTGAATAGCTACCCATGTAAAACATTTGTGGACTTAGTATGTGTTTATTTTTTGTTGTGTATGTGCATACTGAATGAGAGTGTGTGTATGTTTTTATGTTTATGAGTATTGCATTTTTTGTGTGTATGGGGCAGGACAGCATGTGTGTGTGTGTGTCTGTGTGGATTAGGTTTATAGTACATTATGGGGACCGAATGTCCCCCACAATGTAATAAAAACCTGTTTTTTGAAGTTTTGGGGACCACAAAGTTAAGGTTAGCACTGGGTATGGGTTAAAGTCATCATGTTGGCATTAGAGTTTTCCCCATAGAAATGAATGAAGAGTCCCCACAAAGATAGAATTACAAACTGTGTGTGTGTGTGGAGGGGCGTGGATGGGATACAGATCTGCTCCATAACTGACCTGTGGCATTGAAGAAATTCTTGTGAACATGGCCGGCCTTCTTCCTTAGCAGCTGCAATGCAATGTCCATATACTCTGCAGCACGCACAGCAGAACGTGTGCCCCCTACTGGCTGCTTTGTGAGGAGCAGGATGTCTGCATGACTAGCTGTGCTCCGAATACGGGCCAGGCTCCTTTGAGAGAGGAGGGGGAAAACATAGGGCACAGAGTCACAGATATGACACAGTGTTGGGGACAAGACATGCAGTCAGAGATCCTCCTCACAGACAGGTTACAGAGTCAGGGAAAAGACAAGCTCCTCAAAGACAGGTTACAGAGTCAAGGAAAAGGCACGCTCCTCACAGACAGGTTACAGAATCAGGGAAAAGGCATGCTCCTCACAGACAGGTTACAGAGTCAAGGAAAAGGCATGCTCCTCACAGACAGGTTACAGAATCAGGGAAAAGACACGCTCCTCACAGACAGGTTACAGAGTCAAGGAAAAGACACACTCCTCACAAAGTAGCTAGAGAGTCAGGGAAATGACATGCTCCTCACAGACAGGTTACAGAGTCAAGGAAAAGGCATGCTCCTCATAGACAGGTTACAGAATCAGGGAAAAGACATGCTCCTCCCAGACAGGTTACAGAGTCAAGGAAAAGACACGCTCCTCACAGACAGGTTACAGAATCAGGGAAAAGACATGCTCCTCCCAGACAGGTTACAGAGTCAAGGAAAAGACACGCTCCTCACAGACAGGTTACAGAGTCAGGGAAAAAATATGCTCCTCACAGACAGGTTACAGAGTCAGGGAAAAGACACGCTCCTCACAGACAGGTTACAGAGTCAAGGAAAGACACACTCCTCACAGACATTATGCAGTTGTATTTCAGTTGAAGGACTAGAAATGGGAAATCTGAGTTAGTTTAATGGTAATCCATGATTAATTAATATTTTAATACTGCTTCATTGTCCCAGGGCTGTAGGCTTACTAATTTGGTAAATTGGTAACTCCAAATAGTATCGGCATGTTTTTGGATGTGGGGGGAAACCCCCTGATGATGCGGGAAAAACATGCAAACTCCACACACGTGTAACCGTGGCAGAGACTTGAATCCAGGCAACAGTGCTAACCCCTGCACCACTGTGCTGCCTGTTTTTCATGCATCATATTGTTTAAATTATATAATAATCCATTGCCGTACACTCTTTTCAAGTGCCTTTGGGCAACTATGTTGTGAAATTCGCTATATAAAAATTAATTGAATTGAAACTTGACCTTTGTTGGTTTAATAAAAGGTTGAATGTGAAATATTTAAATATTAAATATTAAAGATCTTAGAACAACATGACAAATGACAATACAGTGGTAGCTCAGAACTCGAATTTAATTCATTCAGAACTCCGGATCAAATCTTAAAAAGATCGAGTTGTGATCGAATTTTCCCCATAAGAAATAATGAAAACCAATTAATTGGTTCCCGGCCCCAAAAAATTACAGCATTTAAACACAAAATGAACTGGATAAAACAGGAAGAGCATATACTGTACTAAACACATGTAAGCACATTTATCAAAACAGTAATTTGTGAAGTGAGAAAATAAATGTATACAAATAATGTGTCCTGCCCCGATCCCGTGTGCCACGCCCCCCTCGACAACCCGTGTGGAATCCCCGTGTGATCAGCTGTTTCTGGTTGTTTAGTCCTCTCTCTAATTTAGAAAGTGCCTCACACCTCATATCAGACATTCCCAACAGTTCAGAGAGGTACAATCATACTCAGGCCATGCTTACTGTTCTCTGGAGAATTTATAAGCTTCGTCAACAATACTCCTGGCCTCCTCCACTGAGCTCAGGATGTATGGTTTGGCAAAACTTTCATCTGCAGAGAAACAAAAATTAGTTAGACTCATCCATCAACACTTAATCCCAAGTGGGGTCATGGGGGGACCAGAGCCTATCCCAGGAACAAGGGGCACAGGCAGGATCCAACCCTGAACACACCATAGGGTGCACACACACTGCCAATTTAAGGCTCACCAATCAACCTGCCCACTTTTGGACTGCGGGAGGAAACCAGAGCCTTTGGCAGAAACCCATGCGCACAAAGGGAGATCATACAAATCCCACACAGAAAGGACCTACACCCGACCTGTGGACTGAACCCAGGACTTTCTTGCTGTGAGGCAGCAGCATTAACTACTGTACCACCCAACTAGTTAAATAGAAAGTTATAATACATAGACATATCCAAAACATTGAAGCACAATACAATTTCACATGAGTTTTTCTTGAGCACTTAACACTAATTTGTAAATTTGAATGTTACTTTCTGAATTTCTTGGGTTACTATGGGTGAAATATTCATTATGTGACTGATGCAAAACTACATATAGGGGAAGTTTACTATGCAACTATGAACTTTAGTAATAGAACATATAACTGCAAGGGATCATATTAGATTTCTTTGCTTTTTCAGAGCTTAATTTGCAAAAATTAAATAATTTTCCGGGTTGATTGTGGGCATGATCAAATGTCTGAAGGATGGGGCATCCCACAATCCAAACTGACCTCCACCATGCAGACTTAAAAGGGGTAAAAGTGCTCTCTTTTCACCAGGAGGCCCCTGACATCCCACTCACCTTTGCCCCCATGAGCAGAGACAAGCAGATGCAGCCAGACAAGCAGAAAGGCCACGGGATATCCCATTTCATCAGCAAGTGAGTGGCATGCAAATCCTGTGTCCTTCCAAGCAGCAATCAAACAATGGTGTTAAGCTAATAAAATAACAGAAAACTGCAACCAAATATATGCATGAATTCAAAAATCACATGGCTTGTGTGCGACACTCTTGATTTTCACAACAATCGAATAACTTTTTCTAAAAAATTCTTATTTTTAGTATCACTGATGTACAGTTACTCTACAACCAAGGTTAGATGTTCATTCATTGTTTTCAGCCTATATGATACAGCACTAACATGACAGCAGAATATGCAGGTACAGTTCATCAATAAAATAAAAGATTGCCCACATTGTAATATTGCTCCAAATATTTCAAATATGTTTATTACCAATGCATTGTCATCCGTGACTTTCCTCAGAAAACGTGGTGTGAAGAAAATAACATCATACCCAGGTCACACCATGTATGAACTACATGTGTGCGTGTGTGTGTGTGTGTGTGTATATATATAAAAATATATATATATATCACAACATGTGATCGGAGTGGAGCGGTGAAAATTTCCGCTCCTCGCTGAGGCTGTTGGCTCCGCTCGCTCCTCCGCTCTAATTCGCACTAAACCGCTCCACTCAACACCGTTCCTCACTCCACTAAAATTTCCTCCAGCTCCAGTCAAATCGCTCCATGCTTGCTCCAATTTAAAAGAGGGACAAATAATCTGCATGCCTAACAAATGTCACCGTAAACCGAAGAAGATGAATTCTAGGCAGGTTTGGGTATCCCTCAGAATCGTAGTGTGAGCAGTATCGGAGCGAGACAGAGCGACCGCTCCAGCCTTAATTAAAAAACAGCTCTGCGCTCCGACCAAATTCCGCCCGCTCCGCTCACATGCTCTGCGATGAGGCATGTTTTATTAATTTTCAAGGCGAGACAGAAAGTGACTGGTACTGCTTACCTTTTGTAGAACAGGGAGATCTTCTCCCGGAGGCAGATGATAACCAGCAGAAGAATATTGAACCTCTTTGCCTGACCCTCTGAGTCCTTCTGGACACACCTGTCTGCTCTGTGCTTGTCCCATTTATATAGTATTAAGCTCCACCTACTCTGAATCCACATTTGGAACTCCTATCAGTCTAATGCATTTCCCTATTTTGATTGCCATAATAATGAAGGGCCTTGTGTCAACGTTTAGGTACCACAGAAAAGAATCAAGCTATATTTGTGTGGCTGTTTCATGCACACAGTCAGGTTGTGTCTATCCAAGTGTAGAGCTAGTGTTCATCTTGGTCTATAAGTTTCTGTGCTGTGTTTAAATCCATTATCTATACAGCTTTATTCATCTGGGTCGTGGGGAAGCTGGAGCCAGTCCCAGCATCTTTGGGTGAGAGGCGGGGTACACGCTGGGCAGGCCACCAGTCCACCACAGGGCCAACACAGACAAACAGCCACAAACACCTATGGACAATTTAGAGTAGCCAGTCGACCTAATCTGCATGTCTTTGGACTGTGGGAGGAAACTAGAGCAAACCCACACATGCACAAGGAGGACATACAAACTCCACGCACAGAAATGCACCCTGGGTGACCCAGGGATCAAACCCAGGACCTTGACTGATGCAAAACCACACATAGGGGAAGTTTACTATGCAACTATGAACTTTAGTAATACAACGTATAACTGCAAGGGATCATTATAGATTTCTTTGCTTTTTCAGAGCTTAATTTGCAAAAATTAAATCATTTTCCAGGTTGATTGTGGGCATGATCAAATGTCTGAAGATCAAACCCAGGACCTTCTTGGGGTGAGGCAGCAACACTAACCACTGCACCACCATGCCACTTTGCTATGTTTATCTTCCTCCTAATTTAACTTCTAGTCAAAAGTCATCAAGGATGAGCTATTTTGTCAGCTCACGTGGTGGACATGTAGTAGTAGTCACATGTGTTTTTGAAACAAAAAAGTACATAGCAAGTTTACAAGACTTTTTTTTCTGAACAAAATCTAATTTGCAACATACAGCCATGGAAAAAATGAAGAGACCACTCTATATTTTAAAAAAATATGTATTTATATATATCCATCCATATTCCAGACCGCTTATCCTACTGGGTCGGGGGGGTCCGGAGCCTATCCCGGAACCAACAAGCGTGAGGCAAGGAACAACCCTGGATGGGGGACCAGCCCATTGCAGGGCACACTCACACACCACTCACACACACACACATGCACACCTACTAATATGGCAACTCCAATCAGCCTCAGCATGTCTTTGGACTGTGGGGGGAAACCGGAGTACCCGGAGGAAACCCCACGACGACACTGGGAGAACATGCAAACTCCACACACATGAAGCCCAGGCGGAGACTCGAACCCGGGTCCCAGAGGTGTGAGGCAACAGTGCTAACCACTGCACCACCATGCCGCCCCACTTAACTATTCATTTTAAAATCTAGCAGTACATTCTATCTTGCAAAAAAGCTTTCAGGTTGTTTCTTTAATTCATTTTTCTTTTTATAGTGTTTGAAGGAGAAAGTATTACACTCATGATTTTTCTTTTCTGGTGACTCTTTAAAGTCACTTACAGGAAGATTGATAATCATGGCCAGCATCTTGCCAGCGGAGGACTGTAACCAGTCTTCTGCAGTCCTACAGAGAGCTGCACAGCCACAAAAACTCAAACAAGGGCCAATGCCATCAATTATGAGGGGGGTCGTGACGACCTGGTCAGCAAAGCTGCATCGCGAAACCCCAGCTGACCCCACCTGGCTGATTAGTTCCTCTTTATTCCCTTTAAATTGCTATGGTGCTACAAGCAAATGCAGGTCAGCCTCTGGCCCAGGAGAAAGAAAGCCTAAGACTCTTGTAAACCTGTTGAAATGCTAATTGATTACATTTTTTATTGTGTGTGTGTGTGTGTGTGTAATATTCCATTAGTTACATTTATAATTTTACCTGCTCAGAGCCACTAGATGACAGTTCATCCAGAACATTCTCTGACCATTTTGTGTCCATTTCAGCTGGAAGAGACTGTGCAGTTGGTTAAGCGGATCGAGAAGACGGGCGTGGCCGCCATCGCTGTGCACGGCAGGTGAGTCATGCTGCCATCTCTTCTGTCCACCGTCGCTTTTCCTCTCCCATTGGTGTCTTTTCAAAGACGACACCAGATCATCGTATTAACATTTAATAAGCGTCTGGAAATCATCGGGGAGTGTTTGTGCTATTAGTTTCTGTTAACTGATGCAGGATGACACCACTGTCATCATGAAGCACGCAGGAATAAACATAAAGCGCTTTGAAATGTATAAAGCGCATATGCCTTCGGTCTGAAGTTCGAACGCATCATACAAAAACAAAAGGTCCAGAGAACCATGATGTTCACCTGCCTTTATTACAACCAGGTTTTTCTTTTGCAATAAGATGTGAAATTGTAATCTGGGTACAATTATGTGAATTACGCTATTTTTGTTACCTTTGCTTGAGCAGTTGTGGCCATCACACTGGATTTTGCCAACCCAGAAGGATGCAGGTTCAGTTATGGAGCTTAAAGGCAGGAGTGGGTGTGGGATAGTACCAGTCAACAGTTTGGAAACATCAAGCTGCCCACAAAGAAGAGTGAAAGCATGTCGCGTCACATGACTAGTCACATGACCTGGCCACCTGACCTATGTCACATGACTAGTCACATGACCTGGCCACCTGACCTACACACACTAGAGATGTAGTTTGACCAGAGAATGAAGAAAAATGACAGCTCAGCATATTTAGGAACTTCTTCAGGACTGCTGGATAAGCAGCCCAAGAGGCCACCTCATGAAACAGTCATAGAGGAGTGTTTATGGTCAGCCAGTCCCTGGAGTAATGAGGATTATGGGCCTTTCAACGGCCCAGTGGTGGGATCACTCTGCCGACTACAGAATTTGAACCCGCAACATTTGGAGTCCCACCCTACCTCAACAAATGTATTTTTTAATGTTTAATAATGTTCAGTGCAATATTCCATATGTTATTTTACAGTTTTGATATTTGTCGTTATTTTAAAATGTGGATCTTAGTACACATAAACCTTTATATGGGTGACTGTGTCCAAACGTTTGACTAGCATGATGAATCATTCTGTGCTGAGGTCATTGTGGTTGAATGAAGCAGTGAGCTTCTGACATTATTGGGTTACCAGGAAGAAGGAGGAGAGGCCTCAGCACCCCGTCCACTGTGATTTCATCCAGGCTGTGGCAGAAGCAGTGTCCATTCCTGTGTTCGCCAAGTGAGCCCTCGCCCACTATGCACCTTGTCAGTCACTTACACTCAGTGCATCCTGGGATGAATGAGGGAATTGCATTTTCTCTTACTGGGTTTGTTTTGCTTTGTGCAAAGAGTTTTTCTGAGCAGCAGAGTTTTACACAAGGAGGTTTATAGGAAAGTTGTCTAGTGTTCCTTTGTATTTCTCTTTGCAGTGGGGGCTCTCTTGACCTGGTAAAAAGTCACGGTGACATCGAAGCCTTCCGGGAAGCCACAAAGGCGTCCTCCGTCATGCTGGCACGGGCCGCTATGTGGAACCCTTCCATATTCCGCCCCCAGGGGATGTTGTCCCTGGAGGAGGTTATGGGGGCCTACATCCATCATGTGAGTTCTCATCCTCTTGCCTTTCTTGTCTTCTGTGCACTGTTCACCACAGGGTTCACCACACTGGATATGTTTGAAGTTCTGTTCTCAAGTTATGTAACACAAGATGCCATCCACTCTGATGTAGCCGTACGAGTGTCTCGAGGCTTTCTCACGAGCTCATTCTGATGCCCTGATGAAGTTCCTTAATTTCCCTGCTCTTGCATTTTGGGGATCGATGAACTGTTTTGATTCCCACGTGTTGCCCCTGCATGGTGTGGTCCAGGTTCCATCTTTCTGGTGCTCTTGTGCTGTAATGTGTAAATGAAGTGAATGTATATGTGTTTTGTGCAAGTGCAGTTGTTAAATGACATGGAGTCATTATGACCACAGAGTATGACGTCATGTCAGCCAGTCACTGAGTGCGTTGCCTGTTCTTAGGATTGTAGCTTTCATAGAACTATAATTTTTTTCATTTGCTTACTTTGTGCATGGCAGCTGTAGCTTTTGGGATGGGCTCCAGACCCCACGCCACTGCGTAGGACAAGTGGGTATAGAGGATGGATGGATGGATGGATGGATTTGTCTTGTCATGCCTAGTGCTGTGAGAAGAACAAGCCGCACTGTCTTCCTTTGCTGACTATATTCTAAGTTCCGGCTGTGATGTCGTGTCTCGGCTCAGGTGCCGCTCATGTGCCGTCTTGGCCCCCGTTTCACCGCTCTCTGCGTTTGCAGGCCGTCCGCTATGAGAACCACGTCTCTAACACCAAATACTGCCTGTGCCAGATGCTGAGGGAGAAGATGGAGTCTCCTCTGGGGAAGCAGCTCCATGCTGCCCAGACCACCGCTGACATCTGGTACCTGTGACAAATATACTGCTACGGCCCACTGTCTCTCTCACACGCTCACGCACGCACGCACACACACACGCACACACACACGCACGCACACAAGCACGCACGCACGCTCGCACGCACGCACACAAGCACGCTCACACACACGCACACACACACGCACACACGCACGCACACACGCACGCACACACGCACACGCTCGCATTCACAAGCACACGCTCGCATTCACAAGC
>JABFEA020000043.1:37072376-37098308 GCA_019775915.2 Cyphomyrus plagiostoma
ACAATGAAATTCGGAATATATGGAATGAAAGCTAATGGTATCGCTGTTGGTGAACAGATTGAGTGAACGCTGAAAACGTTGTCTTTGGCGTTTATATGATGAACAATTTCTATCCTTATACTGAATGTCTGTAAAAATGTATATTTTGAAGAACTGCTGTTCGTATATATAATGTATATGTGTGTGTGCGCATGTGTTAAAGGAACTGGACACTTGAACTATTGCCTGACACTTCCAGGGCTGGGGTGTTCAGGGAAAGATTGTCTGGTGCCTTGGGGTGGGCCAGCCATTTGACCTACACTCAGGGAAAAAAGGGTAAAAATTTATACCTTTGGTTGTCACTGTGGCTGTATTCACAAGAGTCTACTAATTGTACCCTTAGCTGTAGGTAATAGTATCTTTGAAGGTACAGAATTAAGGTACTCCATTTCTGTACTTAAAAACCTATAATTACAAGGGTACAGCCCCAGTGACAAGCAAAGGTACACATTTTTATCCTTTTGTGTAATGGCCTAATCTAATCCAACCTAAAGATGTTTTACACGGTTTTCTGGCTTACACCGCTTGCATGTGCTGCCTGCATTTATATATGTATGTATAAAGAATTCTAAAAGGGTGATTCTCAACCCATGGGTCACAACCCAAATTTGGTAGGTTCTGAAAAGGTTGCGAGGCAGCCAGGATCAGATTTCCCAGTACCAATCCTAGAATTAAATATATATATAAATGGGTCTTGGGTCTGTGCAAAACTAGTGAACACTCCAAACCAATCCAAGAAGCCAAACCACAGATATTTAATCATTGGCACATCCAATCATATTTGTGCAATAGGCATTGATTGGCTTGCACTGCGCACTTGATGATTGTGTTAATTTAAACCTATACCTGATATAGGTTCGCAACTGGCATGGTAAAAATTGGATCGCAGTGCAAAAAAAGGTTGAGAACCACTGCTCTAAAGTCAACGTTGTTGGTTGTGGCACATTATAAAAATAAACTGCATTCAAACAGCTCTACTCCCTGCAATCTGCACTGAAGAGTTTCTTTCACTTGCTTTCACATGAACTCTTCAGCAAAGCCACAATTTATATTGTCCACTCAAGGACACTTTACAGTGCATACAATCCATCAGAAAATCCAAAAACCATAGAAGAGCTACAACAAACCAAAGGCAATCTTACAAACTGGGTGATGTATCATAACATACTTGAAATCGATATGTTTTTAACTGGAGCTTGAAAGTTGAAATAGAATGTACATTTTGCAGACTCTGTGGCTGTGCATTACAGAGGTTTAGCGATACAACATTAAATGCCTTGTCAGCCATAGAAGAAAATCTATACCAAGGTACCATAAGGAAATTGGAACCTGAGGATAGTATGTGACCTTGTGTGGAAGGATGAAGAAGGTTGGACTGATATGAAGGAGAAAGTCCATGCAGAGCTAGTAGGTGATAAACATTTCTTTATATTTGATTCTGAATGTAACTAGCAAGAACAAAAGAAGTCGTGAAGAACAAAAGTTACATTTTTGGATTTCTTAGTAAAAGTAAGTAAAAGACAGACAAATTTTGAATGTACTGTAATCTTTTGAGATATTTAGAAGGAAGGGCAATAAAAAACATGTCACAATCGTCAAGGTGTATTGTGATGAAAGCATGGATGTTTCAAGATCAGTAACACTGAGGAAAGGTTGGAGGTGAACAGTGTTACAGGGATGGAAAAATGTCATCTGATCCAGAGAGTTAAAACAGGGCTGCTAAAAAAAATGGCACTTAAATTATAGGCTGTTGTTTAGGCTTCAACTCAGATCCCATTCGCATCAAGTCAGGCATAGCAAAAATGACTTTATACCCACTAGAATAATTTCATTTTTATCAGAATAAAGTTATAACACATTAAATGTCATGCAGTGTTTGACTACGCAAAGGCAGTGAAGCAGGTGGCATTGAGGTGATATAAGCACTTACAAACAATTGTGTGTCACTGGCATAACAATGGAAACTAAAAGCATGGCAGTGAGGAATATGACCTAATGGGAGAATATAAATGATTAAGAGAATTTGACCTAAAACTGACCCCGGAATGAAAACATAGTTGAGGTTTAGTGTCTTGAAGGAAACATAATACTGATAGTCACTCAGAAAGGATAAACTAGGAAAGTCAGCATTTGCAATACCAAGACTGAAAATGCGGGAGGGTAGCCTATGCTGAAATGGGCTCTGAATCTGCACTGAAATGGCTGATAGAGATTACAAGCACTTATGTGATCTTTGAGTTGAGCGGCATCAACCTTTACCAAAATCTATGGTCAACAAAGGTTGTTTTAAAAGTGCTTTATAAATATAGTTTACTTACTTACTAAACCAGGTTTTCTGAGAACAGGTGGGACAGCAGCAGCAGATCGTTGCTTCTTTGATCACTTGGGCTAGGTCCACTTTCTGGATGGGTTGGGCTGCATCATCAGTGATGTACCTGGGGTCCTCAGCTGTTTTGGGTCTTTCCTCATCATACACCTTCACGCAGGCAGCCCACCCAAGGTTGATCAGGCCCCAACTTGTATCCCAGCAGCAGCTGCCCACAGATCTTCCCTTTTGATAGAATAGAATGAATAGAATGTCTTTTATTGTCACTATGCACATGTACAATTAAAAGCAGCTCCTCCAGTGCAAACATATATGAACACAATAAACAATTAGTGCAAAAAGTTCTGCAGCGCTATATAAATATGGAAAGAATAAATAACTAAATAAAATATATAAATATATAGTGTGGGTTATTGCACATTATTTGAATATTAATGTGATGATGATCATGTGTAGTGAGTAGTGGATGTTGGGCACAGGGCAATGATATTGTACAGTATACAGGTATTGCACAGTTATCAATACCATTTAGATATTGGATATTGTGAAGTTGACAGAAGGAAGTCCAGGGGTTGACTGTGTAGTCTACTGTCCAGACAGTGCATGTGTAAGTTTAGGGTGGTTATGGCTTTTGGGAAAAAAAATGTTCTTGAGTCTATTTGTCTTTGCTGTGATGCACCTGTAACAGGCCAAACAGATCAGAGCCAGGGTGGGATCTGTCCTTGATGATGCTTTTTGCTCTCCTGAGGCAGCAGGTAAATATCCATCAGGGAGGGGAGAGGGCAGCTGATGATCTTCTGTGCTGCCTTTACTACTCCCTGAAGCCTCTCCCTGTCTGCCATGGTGCAGCTGCCGCACCATACTGTGATAGCATACTGTGATATAGTACTGTGATACCATACTGTGATATAGTACTGTGATAGCATACTGTGATAGCATACTGTGATATAGTACTGTGATACCATACTGTGATACCATACTATGATACAGCACGTCAGCAGGCTCTCAATGGACCAGCGGCAGAAGTTCAGTAGTAGGTTGGAGTCCAGGTTGTGCTTCCTGAGGACCCTCAGAAAGTGTAACCGCTGCTGAACCTTCTTGGTAACTGCTGTGATGTTGTCTGTCCAGGAGATGTCAGCGGAGATAAGGATGCCGAGATACCAGAAGGTGTGGACCTTCTCCACACACTCGCCGTGGATGTACAGGGGGGCTAAGTCAGTGTCACCTGTCACCTGACCTGAAAGCAGCGTCGCGGGATCTGAGGAGTCTATGGACCTGGCTGGTCATCCAGGGTTTCTGGTTTGGGAAAACCCGAATGTTTTTGTCCACAGTCACATTTCCGATGCAAAACTTGATATAGTCCAGTACTGTTCCTGTTATTGTTTCCAGCTCTTGGTGTTCAAAGATGTCCCAGTCTTTGTGTTCAAAGCAGTCCTGTAGTGTGGGGAGTGCATTTTCAGGCCAGGGTGTAACTGTTTTTGTCGTGGGTCTAGCCCTGCATCTGAGGCGGATGTAGGCTGGGGAGAGCAGGAGAGAAAGATGGTCTGACTGGCGGAGTTCAGGGAGGGCTATGGCTCCGTACGCATGCTTGATGTTGGAGTAAACATGGTGCAGAGTGTTCTCCCCTCTAGTAGAACACTTAACATGTTAATAGAACTTCGGGAGTACGGTCTTCAAGTTGGTCTTATTCTCCTTAGTCTCCTGCAGTTATGTGAACACCGTCAGGGTGGGTCTGCTGCTGTTAGTTAATGGCGTTCAGCAGGAGAGGGAGCGCCGTGTTTGCATTGCTGTCAGGTGGAATGTGCACGGCCATGACAATCACTACTGTTAGTTGAAAAAAAGGCCGACATCTTATAGATATGTACTCGAGGTCAGGGGATCACCTGTCACATATCTTATAGCCCTTCTCTTCACAGCCCTCATAATTCCTAATTGAGTGAAAGCTCCACAGAGCAGCTGGCCTGCGAAGCCCCTACAGGTGACCTTGATCAGTTCACACTGAGCCCACCAACCATTACTCTGTCAGTGATGGCCTTGGAGGTGATGACCATGTCTGACTGGAGTGCGTGGTCTTGAAATCTTAAACTGCTTGTCCAGATCTATTAAGCTGGCAATCAGAGTTTCTTCTTAATTACTCATGAAACAGTTCTGATACTATAAATTTCCAGCAGAATTTCCAGCAAAATGCATATCTAGAGGTCAGGCCTGCACCAGCGTCTTAGATCACACAGCGGTGATGCTTCAAAATAGCCAGCAGATGGCACCATGCTACCGGCCCCGAGACGGTCGAAGCCCATGTGATGTCCTAGGCGTCACACTAGCCCCCGTTCCCCACCCCCCAACTGCTCAGCAAAACATCCAATGTATGTGTATGAATCCCGCGACCCTAACAAGTATAAGTGATAGAACATTAATTCATATTTTAAATAGTTTAGTTATTTCCGCAGTAATTGCACATATGTGCAAATGCCTAAGCGTGCATTGTCTCATACAAAAACAGCTCGTATCATACATTGATAAACCGTATTACAACCAAACGACCAACCATACATTGACCCTGCCCACTCAGATGGTTCTAATCGGCGATTGGCTTAGATTTTAGAAGCCTTTCCGGAAACCAAACCGTGCAAACGTAGCTGTTTCCTAGTACTAACAATACATTTTATTTGGCTTTTTTAATACTGCTCCTGAAACTGACTATGCTTGTTTCGAAGGTTTTGTTCCTGCTATTTTTTGCTTCTGTGACTAGAGGTAGACACATTTCGATTGTTCGGCTTTTGTTTGTTGTGTTTTTAGCAGCCAGATAAAAAGTGGCGAAACATTTACTTGTTTTCCAATGCGATTGTAAAATCGTAATATTAACACGTGGTCGTTTCGTTTTAATTAACCATTGTGTTCATTAAAAAAAGAGAAGGCGTTGCTCGGTGTGCGTATATTAGGAGACTAGTGTGACGCTACATTAATGTTTTTGTAATGTTACCGAGTGTTGGGCAGGGATTTGTAACTCACGCCATTTTACAAAGAGAAGTAAACACTCCCTGATCTCTTAGCTTCCCTCCCTGGTCAAGCAATGTGTACTTCATGGCAATTTTCAGACGCTTTGTTTACCTATTTTGTCAGACACGCCATTAGTCTTCCGGCTAGTGTAGTGGAAGCTAAAACCCTGGGTTCCTTTAAATCAGAGCTAGATAAGATTTTAACAACTCTGAGCTATTAAGTTCTCCCCAAACGAGCTTGATGGGCCAAATAGCCTCCTCTCGTTTGTAAATTTCTAATGTTCTTATACGTTTTAACTGCGTTATTTAATGACCATAGTGATGAAGCCTGACACTTATTAAATGCCGCATGTGTATATTAAGTAAATGCTTTTCGAAACACGTCATACAGACGCTGCAGGAAAATATCACTACTTTAAGTTCACTGCCATTGTAGGTGGTGGGGAGAGGAGGTCGGATTTTATTTTATTTTACTCTACAACACAATCTGCATTAGGCACAAGAGCAGTGATTTCCTACGATTTTACCTGCTGTTTCTGTCCCAAAAAGAGCATCATTTTTTGGCATTAAATGGGGACCGATTGTGGTGCTGTGATGATTGTAAAGGTGATGTGTGCTTTTTCTCTTCCTCCTTTTAGGCCTGGCCAGGTTTATTTCCCAGCCGGATCACGATGGCGCCGGTGCGCGGTCGGTGAGCTGAAAACGCCGCGCACCCGTTCAGCTAGCGCTTCTTTGTGCCTGTGAAATTAATATTCACTTTATCCGACTTAGTAACTTAGCATTTCTGTGAAGGTGCCCAGCCAAAGTCACAGGACGCGGTCGCTGTTATCCAATCATCGCCATCATCTATACGTGCTTGTCTTTTGAAAGGTTGCTTTGGAAAACATACCGTGGGGTCAAATTCACCCCAAAGGCACATGTCTGGTAATATCTCATAGAAACACAATTACTATAGGACCGTGTAAGAGCTAACCTGAATGTCTCACTACAATATCCAGCTGTATTAAGGGGTAGGGCTGTAAGTCACTTTTGATTAGTGTTGCATATTTCATTATAAAATGGTAGTGAGTAGTAAGTGTGTTAAGTATCATACCTTCAGTAGGGTTGTAGGATCAAAACCCACTCCCAGCTCTGTGTATGTGCCTTTTGTATGTTTGTCTGGGTTTTTCCCACACGCGGTTAAGCGTGTGTGTCTCGTGGTGTCCTGCCTCATATGCGGGGTGGTCCCTGTCATATCTGTTGTGTGCTTTCTGATAGACTGCGACCGTGACCGAGATAAGCAGTTACGGAAAAGGGATGGATTATGAGTATGAATGAGTATGATTATCGAGTGTTCATACTCATGTCCATATCAGCTATTTGAGGATTATTTGAAGCGTAAATGCTGACACGTATAGTTTTGCAGATGAGTGGCTTGCGTGTGTGCTACAGTTTGTCTGCCAGTGCATTTCTGTCCTCAGATGTTCATATACACTCTCACAAAGTGATCTGTTCCATCTGTTTTGGTTGTCAGCAGTAAGTAGTATAAGCTTTAAAAGCACTAAATCCTGCCCATGCTGCTCCCCCCCAGCCTCCTCGGTTGAATACCTCTTAGACACTTGGCTTATATAAATATAAAAATGGTTGCCACAAAGTTTCCATTGTAGGCTTGGTCTGCACATCCTCGTGACCTCCAACAGGAGCATTTTGTTACCATGGCACTATCACTTAATCAGCCCCAGTTGGGCTGAGCTTCAGAAAAGGAAGTTCTCAGGCAATGTTTCTGAATGTTTCGGTTCTGTTTTTATAGCTGTAAAGTAAAATCCCGTTATAGTGGACACCCTTATAACAGAATATCGTCTATAACAGACGAGGTCCGCTGGTCCCGGCCGTGCGCCTTTATGAACATGCAGAAAAACCATCACATATAGCGGCCTCACATATAACGAAATTTTGTTTATAATGGACAAACAATTTGGTCCCCAGGGCCGCTTTTAGCTGTAGTTTTGTTCGGCTGTAATGGACATGGCGGTGATATCCAGTGCAGATACGTAGTCGGGATTATTAATAGTCACGCATCTGGTCAGGTAAAGTTGTATTACTACATGTACAATATAATAATCTATACCACAAGTGTGTCTGCTGGGGTGTGGCATGAGTAAATGGTGTCCTGTAGTTGTGTTCTGGCCATACAGCAACTCTAGTTATAAAGGACTTCGGATATAACGAACTGTTTTGCCAGGTCCCTTGAAATTCGTTATAACAGGATTTTACTGTACTAGTTTTACAGAATGTTTTAATTTCAAAACCTGGATCAGCTGCTCACCACATGCATGTGATGGGGAAGCATCTGTGGTCCTGACCTTTCTCTTTCTGCCATCTGACTGGACTCTGGTTCCCCTTCCACACAGAGCGAAAACAGCTGCAGTGACTGCACCCAGCTCCTGGAGTTCTTCACCAACATGCATCCCAGCAGTGGCACTCAGGTGAGCCACCCACCATATACCAGGGGCTTGTGCTGATTGCTGATGTGGATTACAGTCTGTGGCCTGCCCAGTGCTGAGCCTCTGGTGATCCCATCATCCTCATGTCATAGAGAGGCAAGAATGAACTGTCAAACAGCTGTATGCTCCTAACAATCAGGTCTTCATACACATAGTTCTGAGTCATTGGGAGAAACTTCGTAGTTGGGCTGCGGGCTTGTCTGTATAGTTCTGGAGTGACGTTTTCCAGTCTTGTTAACATTCCAATAATGTGGCATCACTCAATAAGCTTTCAGCTGTGCCACTGCTGAATGGTTTGTGCAGGCCGGAAATGTGTTCTTCATACTTGTCTGAGGAAGTCACAAGTTTATGATGTCAAGATTTCAAGCTCTAATCTTTCCCTCATCAGCCCCACATGAGAATGTACCTTATTAATAAAAGGCATTTTAGTCGTAGGAATGTGATCCCTTTAGAATCAGCACTCGGGGGCATGTTGTTTCTGGCAGCATTTGCTTACCACTAGGGTGTGCTCAGTATGGAGGATTACCTCTGGTGCAGATTGGATCTCTCACTTTTGAACACACAAACTTAGTCCTAAAATTTGTATTGTTCAGTAACAAAATCAATTCCCAGTTGAATACCGATAGCCATTTATCTGTGTCCAGGTTTGCCTAGAGCTACCTAGGTTTTTGTTGCATAGATATTAATTTAGTAGAAGAGCTCCAATCCCGATATTCAGATGGGTGTTAGCACCTATCCTACAATGGCTGATACCCAGTCCGTTTGATATGTGACCTATCCATTTATGATACTTGGTGTTCAGCAGTCTGGAAAAAAAAAATAGCTCCTATTTCTTAAATTGTTTTGTACAATCAATCACATGCTGGCTCTTTCCCAGTTTTAGATGTGATTTTTTTTTTTTTTTTTTTTTTTTTTTTTTTTTTTTTTTTTGCTGCATGCAAGCTGAACAATAACACTGTTACTCAGCTTGTTTGCCACTCTGGGTGTGAGCACAGTGACTTCCACCTACTGTGACGTCATGCTCATTGCAGCAGGAGGACTGAGAGAGCATCAGATAAGAGGTGGTGATCTGCAAGTATTTTTACACTCTTAACAATAGCTAGTAGCATGGCGATTGGCGATCTTTGTAAAAATAAAGTAGCGCGGTGAAAGTAGCAGTTAGTGAAAAATCCCACTAAACAAAGTGTGTGCAATTATGCAAGACAAAATTAATAATATGAAAAAGAAGCATTGGATTATTTGGGAATCGCTAGCTTGGGCTGTTTTGCACACTCTCTACAGATTGTGATACATGAGGGGCTGCTATCGCAATGAAGTGTAAGTGATGCTGTTGCCAGTGGGGGAGAAACTGTGGATCTTAAGCATTTGCCACTTGTGTATCCTCACTTGGACGATATTCATCTCGAACTGCGAATGCCTCAGAAATGCTTAAAACAAGATGTACAAACAAGGTGGAACCGAAATATGTTTTTTTTTTAGCATTTAAACACAAAATGAACTGGACAAAACAAAAATATAACTGTACTAAACACATCTAAGCACATTTATCAAAACAGTCATTTTTAAAGTAAGAAAATAATATATAAAGCATAACAAAGTAAAAAGAACTCTTGTATCGGAATCTGTATCGGCAGTTATGTATCAGAATTTGATCGGAACTGAAAAAATGTTGATCACACATCTCATAATAATAATAATACATGTCTGCTAATTATTATTATTATTAATTCATCAATGAACTTGGCTTTCTGCAAACAAGATATTTTAAATAACCTTTTCAAACAAAAGTGGCTCTGCAACTGTCAAATTATATTGGTTGTTCAGAATCTCCCAATGGCGAACCCATAAGTGTTTTACCTTACTTATCAAGTGACATTACTGGGAAGAGGGAAACTGGGCAAAGGGGGCACGACTCTGCATGGCAACTGATTTGGAAATAGGGGCTGGGTGTATGGCCAACATGTCATATCACCATACTTTTGCCTATAATCACGATCCGCCAAGGTCGCAATCTTTTTTTTTTTTGGAATGTATGTAGTACTCTGTCCTTACAAGAAATACTGCTTGTAGCATTATAGGAAATGTATGGAAATACATGAAAAGAAACTGACTCAAAGTTCTTATTTTTATACTATGAAACGTTTCACGTAGAACTAAACATTTATCACATCAGCTGCACATTTTTAAAACTCATTTTACAGCAAACAAAAATAATGGATAAATAGAAATAATAAATGAGTGAGTTTTTCCATGAGTAAGAAGTGTATGGTTACTTCAGAAAGTGTATTGGGCACTCCGACTGTGGGTGATGTGCCCACACATATACGTATAGCCAGACATTCCACGTGTTTGGGCTACTAATGTTTAAGGTGGTTAAAAAGATTTGTTTGCTTTGCCTCTTGTACGAATGGTGTCTTTGCATAATTTGTAAAATGCAGTAGATCATATCAGATAGTGTGGTTACATGGTTTGCAATTTGCACTAAGTAGAACAGTTTTTGGAACCAGTTTTCCCCTAGTAAGTGATTCTGACAGTAGAGCCGACCCCTCTATGGAAGTTGTGTTGTTTGCCATAAGTACAATATAAACTTTTTAGCAGTGGTGTGTATAAAGTTAATTTTCAGCAAGTTAACTAACGGGTTAAATTTGAGATGAACTGGTGGTTCATTTGCCTGAGGCTCAATCTCAACAATTCAAATCTGAGCCATATGCTGTGTTCCACTCCTAGGAGCTCATGAAAAACTCCCTTGTAGCCCTGTGCCAGTCCCTCCCTGAGGATGATGCCAAATCCCTCTGTCTGCATAACGTGGACAAGAACGTGCCACTGGCTGTTCACTATCTGACCGGCATCCTGGTGAGTGCTCGCCCTCCAAAATGATCAACCATCCCCATTGTGTTGATGGGGATCAACACAAAGATCGCATGGTGGAGGACTTTTCATGTAAGTGGTCTGTTTACTGGGAATAAGGCATGTCCTTGCTAAATCCAGTAATTGACCTGCTTTTTCTCCTGATGGCCTCAGAATCCTGGCCAAGTGTGTGCAGCCCTGGGCCTGTGCAGCACCCAATCAGAGGCTGCCACACAGGAGATTCTGACCAATAGCATCGTTGCTGGTGTGGCCCGTGGGATTTCAACGAAAGCCAGTCCAGAAGTAAGAGATTCGAAAATGTTTTCTAGTAATAGTATGACAGGACCACTGCCACATGAAGCCTAACTGCTGATTTGTACCTTGCAGGTGCAGATCTCTCCTGAGTGTACCTTCTGTGTTTTTATAATCAAGAAAATAGAAAGCCTGTTGCCTAAGGAAAGAACTGAGGTAATGAGAAAAAATCTCATCAGTTTCTCCTTAGGAGGCAAATTGGTGTTATGGGAAGATTAGAATGAATTTATAATTATGAGTGATTACCAAAGCCTTTGTAGGTATTTTAAAAAGCGGACCAAACTTGTAAGTTTGTTTTAATAACAATGTATATTTTAAAATGCTGCTGTGACTTTTACGTTTTGAAATGACTTCTTACCTAATTACCATGCCATGTATCCTTTCACCGTTGCTAGGAAGCTGTGGTGAAGGTTATGGACGAGGTGTGTGACCTCCTGCCTTCCAGTTATAAGGATGAGTGTGAAAACTTTGTCAACAAGTATGGGAAAGACGCAGTGGAGTTCTTGCTGTCCTACGCGGCGCCCCACACCATCTGCACCTTGCTGCATCTCTGCCTGTTCCAGGAGAGCCCTGTGATGAGTAAGCGGCCCTCCCACCCCAGCCTGCACCCCAATCTCTCATGTCTGCTTCATATCTGCTCTGGGCAGCTTCCATTAAACCCGTCTGTCCTATTATCTCAGTCATTCTTTTTGACTCTATCCCGCCCGGCAGTGGAGACCATCCCCTCTGACTGTGACACTTGTCGGACGCTGGCGGCCCTGACCCGGGTCCAACTCGGGTCCAATGCAACAGAGACAGAGACCTCTGGCTTCCTTGGGTCCGTCTGCCTGCTGTACCCTCAGGCCGTCCCTAAGGTGGCTCCTTACCGTTGCTTGTAATGCATAAGGCACATTGTAAAGCGTGACACTGAAGTGCTCGCACATGTTTGTGGGGGGGGGAGACCGTAATGGCTGAGTTGAAAAATCATTAAGATTTAATTTCTTTAGCACGATTTTTGTAAGGAAGCAAGCTTGTAGGGTGGCTAAAGAGCTGTACATTTCCCCTGCTGCTTTCAGTGTGAGCTGTTCATTCAGCGCTATGGCCCAGTCCTGCAGGGGGTTCTGGGAAAGGAGGGGAGCACCCTGGATAACTGTGGGGTAAGGTGACCATCATCCACATTTTCACTATTCTTCTCTGGACTGAAATGAGGTGAATTGCTGGATTATGTGTGACCTTCAGTGAGAAGTGGTGGAAAGCATGTCTCACTGTGTGCAACTGCAGTGACCTTAACCTGGCTGCTGTCTGCAAGACTCATCTGCTATATGTGTCTTTTGCAAAAAAAAAAAAAAAAGATAAATTCAAGGTCCACTTACCCAGCTGAGCATTGCCTCTAAATATTAAGTGACGCTACGTGTTCCCCCCCCCCCCAGCGTGCAGACCTGTGTGTCACTTTAAGAAGGGTGGAACCTTTGGGCCGTAACCACTGTACCTGGGGAAACAACTACAGGTGCAGAGATGAGAAAATAGCGCAGGAATGCAATGTGAGTACATCACCTTTATAGGTATTAAGGCGCTTTCCCACTGAGGAGTGTTCACACTAGGGAAGCCAAACGCAAAGAAAAGTGAACATGTTGGTACTGTTTTTTATATATATATATATATATTCACATGCAGAAATTTTTTTATATATTTTTTTATATATCAAATTTCTGCAGGCGTTTCTCTGCATTTATGTTTGTCCACTTTCTTGTGTCTTTAACACATTAAAAACATATAGCCATTTCTATGATTGTGCATGCTTGTCCCTAGTGCGTGTGGGGAAAGATGGGAGGGAAAAAAAAAAAAAGCATAAACTTTGGAATGTGTTTGTATCCATTTCTCATTGTCATCAATTTGAGTGTCCTGCGCAGAGAAACGCATGCAGCAGTACGTTTTCAAATTGTACTTAAACGCAGCGCAGTAGTGGGAACATCATACATTGCACTTGTGTGAAGTGTGAATCAGCCTTTAGTAGTTTTATTTATTGGGAGTGTGGGGATTGATTACATGGTCCGAAAATACAGAACAAAATGGGACGTACTTCAGTTGCGTACTACTAATATGGCTCATGACATATTCATCATTAAATCTGGCCAGCAGATGGAGAAAAGGACCAGGAACTACAAATGGGCTGAGCTCATGAAGTGGGAAAGGGCCTTTAGAGGCATGGGTGTGATCAGTGGGATCAGTGGGATCTTTTGAGGCCTTTAACCAGTGACTAAGTATGTAAATAGAGCCCCATCTGAAAACTGTCTGAAGCTCTTCTTTCCTGTCCTGCAGAGTGTGGCATTCTGCCAGAAATACATCTGGAAGTAGACTGGACTGCAGCATCAGTGTGCTTCACGATTGGACTTCAAGCCATCCGGTTGGGTCATGAGCACTTGGTACCTTTTGCACTGACTAATTTGTGCTGTTTTTGTTTGGGACTGTTATCATGGCTTAATGTTTTGTGGAATGTGTAGATTGTGCCTGTACTGGCTGGGACAGCTGACTGTGAGAGTCGGGCATTGCTGCCCTTTCAGCCATTTGTTTTGTGGAACTAACAAAGGGTGGGCATGTGTGTTTATATATATAAATTGTCTCTCTGCCTCTCACTCTAAATTGCTTGGGTTTCTTGAAATAGGATCAGTAAAATGAAAGGGAGTCATTGATTGAAAAAGTAGCTGAAGGCAACCATTAAACGTTTATTTACACACTTCAGACATACAAGATAAAAAATACGAATTAAAAAAAAAAATTCCAAGAGCGTAGAGAACATATTCAGCTCCCTGTGCAAGAGAAATGGGGAAACCATGGAACAAACTGCTGCCTCTGCACTCTCACAAAGGAAGGTGCCAGGTTTCACCCCCCTCCAGAGGGGCATCACGCCCCTGTGCTGTTAGCAGCATCGTCCTCCGGCTCTCTCATCTTCCAAATCTTAACAAAAAAAAGGCATTTGATGAAGCACCTTGGTGATAAAGCAGCTGGTATGATGTACAAGCAGCCCTATAGACTAATGAACTAGAAGCAGTAAGTTCCCCCCCCCCAGCCATAACAGCATTTAACTAATGCCACAGTAGGGCTGTGTCAGAAGTACACCCCCAATACCCCCATTCATTCATTTTTGCACAAGCTTGTTTGCACTATTGTCATACATTTTGTTCCTTACTGCAAATGAATTCCTCTCCGGTCAATAAATAATGGAAACAATACTATGGTCTCTTGCTTGCAGCCTTCTCACTGTCACTACAATGAACATTCATCATGCATACGGAGCCAGTACGAGCTTCGCAGGTGGGTTAGAAATGGCAGCTCGTACCTGGATGTACGCCTCCGACAGTGTAATCATCTGCGGTAGGATGTCCATCACCTGCAGGTCTTGAAGCTCGTACCACTTCCCCGTGCCCTGACAGACAGACAGTCATGGCCCTGGCAGTGGGTACTAACCTTCCTGGGCATAGTGCCACACACACAAATAACATGTAATGCTAAAACCATTCATTTTAAAGTCTACCTCACTGTTGTTAAGCATTATGTGACTCACATGGTGCAGGACATGAATCCTGTAGGCCCCTTCGGACGGCTTCCCATCATGCACCACGTTGGCCACCAGGTCATAGGTGGTGCTCCTGGCGGTGGCCTGAGCCTCTTCGGTCAGGTATTCACGCAGGTCCACGTTCCTGGGGCGATGGGGAACAGGTACAGACTTCAACTAGAGTTCCCTGGATAAATGCCACCGAGTCTGATATCAGTACAGGCTGCTGTGAACTGAGAGTCAGCTAACAAACCAACAGCAAGTGAGAAGAGCCATCTGCTCACAGCAGAGGACTTGATAGAATTTTTTTTTTTTTTTTTTTTAAATAAAAAGACATCCACGGCCGAAATGCGGTCCACATTAGGGTAAAGAGCGACTTCTCCAACATGGAGTCAGTCAGTGCCACACAAAATTCAGCGTGTCACTGTCACAGCAATATGAGCCACAGAAAGCAAGGTGTCATTAAGAGTTAGGACCAGACGAAGTGCCAAGACTGGAAAGCAGTTGCCCCACTGAGAATGGAGTGGCTATTTCTGAAGGGGACTCACGTGACAGGGAAGTTCACAATGGTGGGGTTCTTCTCCACAAAGAAGTTATTCTTGGTGAATCTCTTGATGCAGAAGATGAGGTAGGGTGGCAGTTTGGTCAGCTGGAACCTCTTAAGGAAGTTTTCCTTGTATGTTTTGTACTCCTGTGAAAGACAGGTTTACAGTATATCTGCTTTCATGCCAAGTGCTCGAGGCAACTACGTCCAAGAGACTGTCCCATATAAAAAACTGCAGTTGGGTCAGAGTTGACACAGGACACACAGCCAAAGTAGACATCTACGAGACTTTTAGGGAGCAGCTGTGGGGAGACAGCGGTCTGGAACAGTCTACAAGACCAACAGACGAGGTCATGGGAAGTTTCCATTGAGACATTAAGCTAATTGAAGTGGTTTGGCCAAAGAAAGATGATGTACTGTGGGGGTGGGGGGGGAGTGATTACCTTCTCCATGATGCCGTTAAACTTAGCCAGGATGTTAAAGAGGGGAACCTGGGGGATGATCAGCTGTTCCTTCTCATCCTTGTAGAGGGGGGCAGTGGGGAGGTCCAGTGTAAGGTATAGGAAGGGTGACTCCGACATCTTCTCCTGGTACTCCTCCCTGATGAGCAAAGCCTCCTTTTCCTCCGCTGGCTGGAAAGGATGATAGATTGGCAGACAGTTTACCTACAGCTGCACTCTCAAAAAAAAAAGTTTTCTGTATCAATTTGAACCACAGAAATATTTTCCCACTGGTTCACGAGACAAATATAGTAAATAATGGTGCATAATTAAAATCACTTGTAACAATTTAAGCATTCCGCTGGACCAAGCAGTATGACATAGTCTTACTTCATGCAACTCATTATGGAAAAACGATTGCATTAACGAAACATGCTTTTTGCTGTTTACATGCCAATGAGCTCATGTCTACTCACCAAGTCTGGGTGGGGCAGCTTCTTTGAGAAGATGCGCATGGAGCCCTGAAACACCTTGGTGACGATTGCTGCCGGAGCAACAGCAAAAGAGCATCATCAGGGGAGGGAGGGAGGGAGGGAGAGAGAGAGAGATTTCCACAGAGGATACAAAGCAGATCAGAAAGCCAAAAAGAGTCAATAAAGTCAAGCAAGCTAAAAAGATATGACAGCACTTGGAAACGAGTGCTATAAAGGCGCATTTTGATGAACTGATTAAGGTAGTGATCAACTGCAACAATAATGTCAGAATCTGTTACAATCAATTTGGGGGCAAAATTCCTGCTTCTGAGTTGTACAGCCTTTCACTCATATACTGCAGGCGGACATAGCAGCAGTGCTGGCATGCAAAGTTCCAAAACAGAGGGAAAACATTCAATATTCATAGAGGAAGTACTACTTTAACCATTGCACTAGAGTAATGATCTTTGCACAACACCACTTTTGGGAAACCCACCCCTATTTTGTAGCTGAAAATAAATGTCCTTTTTGCTAGTCACGGTAGCAATGGTCAGGACTGAAGTAGCTAACTATCTAGCCAGGCATAAAATAATGTTAGCTTTAAAGACATACTGATGTTAACCAATACATTGTACAAGCCAATGATAATAAACAAGACAGATAGAATCAAGATATCAGCCTCAGTCTGATGTATCAATCTTGACATAGTTGAGCCAACTGGTACCTCAGTTCTCGAACTCATTAGAACTCGAAGGTCTTAAAAGTCTAACCAACCAGTTCGAAAAAATTACCTAGAGCTCGATCTGAATCTCACAAGTCAAACCGTGAACGCAGACCTAAGAACTTGTATGCGCGGGAAACGAGTTATGCGGCACGTCTCTCAGCGGAAACAAAAGGTAAAGCTTCAGTCTTAGCCTCACATTCGCTGTGATAGCATCGTGCATGTTTACACTAGCTGAATACATATATTTAGACAATGATACAGTAATAATAAAATATATTTAAAAATAGAGATGTCATTCATTATTGTAATATTAATAACAAAACATTAACATGTTTAAATATAATAATGTACCGAGCAGGGGCGGAACGGAGACAAAGGTGCAGACGTCAGGGTATCAGAGAATACGGGGTTGAATTACAGGTAAGGCAGGCAAAAACGCAGATGGACAATATAATGACTAGAATAGGGAAACAGACGCGGACAAAATACAGAGGACTAATGACAACTAGAAACAGCTGATCACACGGGGATTTCACAAGGGGTTAACGAGGGGGCGTGGCACACGGAAGGAGCGGATGATCGGGGCAGGACACATTGTTTGGATACATTTTCTTACTTTACAAGTTATTGTTTTGATAAATGTGCTTAGATGTGTTTAGTACAGTATATGCTCTTGTTTTATGCGGTTCATTTTCTGTTTAAATGCCAAAAAATAAACACATTTAGGTGTAATTTTTTGGGCCCGGAAACCAATTTATTTGTTTTCCATTATTTCTTATGGTGAAAATTTGATCACAACTTTTTAGGATTCAATCCGGAGTTCTGAGGTACCACTGTACCAACTCACAGTGGCCCAACCCCTGCATGCACCACCAGTGAGGCTAGGAGAGAGGAGCCAATGAAGAATTGCTTCCTTGGTTTGTTTTATGTACAGATCAACGGTAGGCCTTTTTCATAGTTCTCACCATTCTGTTCTCCGTTTAATAATCGATGTTCAGTGATAACCGTGTGTATATAAGCCCCATGATCATATTTGTGATTCGTATTCATTGTTATCAAAATCATTGAATAATTGATTAATCAGATTGAATCATAGTAGAAATTAAATATTTCTGATGCATCCAATCGTAATCAAATCAGATTGGGACCAACAATATACACTTCAGTTAGAAACCCAAACTCCACTCCCTCCAAAATAAATACTCACAGGGCTTCTTCTTGGTGCCTCCCAGAGCCCCATGTAAGGCATTCAGGAACCAGGACAGGAAGTCCACAGCGTCCCCTGCAGGACCATTCTGATATTATTAAAGTTTCCAAACCACACATTGGCTGCTACAATGGGTAAAATCTGCATAACACAGATGTCAAACTGGTTTATACAGGACTTAATCCCCGACCTTTACGTTTTGCATAGTGAAGTAATATCTCAATATTCAAGGTCTACAAAAGGGACACCCCTTTTTTTGGAAGCAGTGATTTTCACAAAATCATCTTCATTGTCATGAATGAATTAATAAGCCAAGATGCATTCTGGTGATTTTTCAGATGTTATGTTTTCACACCCAAGGAAAAGCTTAATCATATAAAGCATTTTGAAAATAATGAATGTAATACCTTGGGGGTAGGTTTTGAGAGGCCTGCCCACAACCGTAATTTTTCCATAATCCCTTTCAGTGATCACACAATTTTGTATGGAGCAAGGTATTATGAGAATCTGTCACATGACTGCAGTGGCAAATACAGGCATCTCTGCTTATTTTATCCAATAAAAGATAAGCACCATGCTGAAGTTTAAGTTAACACAACATTTCAGCACCAATAAGGGACCAAAAAAAAAAAAAAAAGGAGCAGTGCATTTCAGAAATCCACCATCTAACATAGTTTCCCAGCCCCCAATACTTCACCCGCCCCCGACGTGCTTCCCGTTTTGTGCAGGGCGAGGCTGATTATAGTTACCAAGTGATGCAACTGTGACTTTTTATGATCCCTTATATTCACGCACTCAGATCATGTCTGAATACATCTGACCACACGTCTCTCGAGCACCAGTCTCACCCTGCTTGGTGATCTGAAAAGTCTTCTTGCTGCACAGCACCACAGCTTGCAGCATCTCATGCGGTGACACATGCGCCTTGAAGTTGCGTGGGTTCCACAGTTTGCGCATCAGCTCGCCGAATCGCTGCACCAGCAGGAACATGATGTCGCCTGGCGGCCGCCGGATTCCCCGGTAGTTCTCCTCCTCCAGGAAGTAGTTCCGCAGCGGGGGCACATTAGACAATGCCTTGGGAGAAGGGTGTGGGAAAGATGGAAGAGGAAGAGCCTGATTGGACAAGAGTACAGAGTACAATGATTGGACAAGCGAGGGCTCATCCTAATTGGACAAAAGGTCAGTAACATTAGGGTCAAATTTGGGTAAACCCTGGGTGAGGCACACCAGCTTCTGTTCAAATATGACATTTATAGTGAGCCTTCATTCTGCTTTTATGCTGAGTATAAGCCACCTATTTACCCTTACTTGGTGTCAGTAACCCACCTGCAGAACCACATTGGTATAGTCATTGGCCTTTATATTGTTGAGGCCTACAATTCCGGGCAGGTAGGTGGTGCCGTCATAGGCCCTGTACAGCTTGCCCTGCTTGTCCAGGCTGGCGATGTGCTGGCTGGTGAAGGTGGGCTTCAGCACATACTGTAGGGCAGCATACAGACACTCAGTCCAAGAAAAGCAAAACAGCTTAAGGTGAAAAGGCAGTGGATGACACAAATGGTGAGACAAGGCAAGCTTGTGCTTTGTCATGATGCAGTAGGTGGCTGTCCCTTTAGGTCCTCCTAGAATACATGTAATTCGACACGACCTACAATTACAGATGGGGATGTGTCTCATCGCCCTACCCACCAACAGGTGACTTATAAATGGATCTCATGCCTTCATGCACATGATCAGTTTTTCCAGCATGATTACTAGATAATTGCTACCTTAAAATATGAAAAGTACAAAAGGAAGAGTGTTCCAAAGACTCAAGAGGAACAACCTCCAAGTCCACAGGCACGTGAACACTCACCGTGATGTCCTCCAGTGAGGAGTCAATGATCTCATAGTTGTCGGGCAGGCAGTAGAACTTCAGTGTGTGAAGGTTCAGGAAGACATGGTGGGCAAACTGCACACTGTGCGTGTAAGCATGTGACTTCAGCCCTCGACCTGGAAGACACACTCATATGTTAACTGGGGGGTCACCGTCCATCTAGGAAGGACCAATAAAGGCATCTAGAATGAGCCAACAATAGAACAAACAGCCGCCATAAGCATAGGCATTCTTGAGCGTTCAGACGATAATTACACAGAGAAACTTCAATGGTGGTAGAAATAGAAGACCTGTTCTCTCCATAAGAATACTATCCTCTCACTCAGTGGCTGTTAGACTGTATATTCAAAAGCTGCACACACACCTTGGAAGTACTTCCCACAGATCAGGCAGGCATAGACGTTGATGTGTGATAGGGAGATGGAGCATAGCTTCTCAAAGTCGAAATCCAGCACGCTCCTGTTAGGATGCAATGAACATCAAAAGGAAAGGATGACATCAAGTTCATCATCCTCTTCCGGAAATAGAATAATCTAACATTTGAGTAGCGGTTAAACCGTAATTAAAATAATAAAGAAGATATTAATATAATTTTAGATACTAATACCATAAGATATTCACACAAAATGAGTGTCAATGCTCCAAATCTTCCAGTGCTCAATGCCAATGTGCAATTTTTATTATACAAATGAAGCAACCCCAGAACTGGATGTGCGCGTGTAAATAGTAAATTAGTAAACGCGGGGGGAGGGAACACACACAATACATAAGTCTATACCATAGAGCAAACTGTCAGTAAATTCCATTTACTGACAAATCCAAATACAGCACCATATTTTACTGAATCAATTTAAGTTGACCATCTTACTCAAAAGTACAACGAGACTGCAGGATTTTAACTTATACACACTGTTAAAGAGTTTACCTGCTATACCCCAGTATAAACTTCCCTTTACGGCCTCGAAAAACCTACCTATTTATTGTGTCCAAGTAAGGGCAATGGCGGCTTCTGTGGTCGTCTTCATTCTGGGATCGACCTATTTTCTTCGGTACTTGGGGAAAAGTAAAGATACAAACGAGATAAGCACACGTATGTATATTAGACTTCCCACTTGGATTTATCTTAAAGTTGGTTTCGTGGATTAAATACGTGGTATGGCTGTACACAAATTCGTTTGCTATTTGGCTAGGAACATGCACAATAAATAACTGCTGCGAATAGCAAACCGACTAATCGAATGCATATTATTTAGCAAACTTAGCTAGTTAGCCGATTTGCAGAACGTGCAGTGAATGTCTGTCAGGCTAACGTACCCTCATCCTCCTCTTCTACGTCAATTTGCCTCTCACGTTTTACCGACACCATACTGCCAGATGAGATATTACTGCTTTTATAAATATTTAAAGATAATGCAGTTTAACTAACAATATTGATAAATATTTAAGCTTTTCACGCAAAGCTCTGATTCTCCCGGTTCCAATTCAACAACATACGCTAAGGCCAACCAAACACTAACCCAAAGTTGTGAAACGAAATCTCGCGATATTAAAAAGAGTGAAAGATTGATGTAGAATCTTACTATGACGCTACGTCAAATACTGAACTCTGACAAATATGAACGTAAGATATCAATATAAATACAAATAGCTTGACTTATAAACGGACAATCCCTTTGTAATGCTGGTTTCCTTCAGATATTCCTGCTTCCTTCTAAATACATTTGGTGAGGCATTTCTAAATTACGCACGTTTCCTCTGATGGACTGGCATTCTGTCAAGAATGTACCCCAACGGTGTAGCCTGTGCAGTCAGGGACTGGGTGGTTGGTGATTGGGTGGATGTTGTAGTTGCAGGACATTACTTGTAGGTAGAACTACAGGTGACAACAATTTTCAAGAATTGTAAAGCTCTGTTTTGGTCCAATCTAGTGTAATGCAATTCGAACTGTATTAGCAGATTCTAACATTGGATTGCTCGCTAAGTAGACCGGACCACAGCATGGCAGTTCATTATTTTATACCTTTAAAAACAAATATACAAGCTTAGTAACCCCGGGAGTGAATCGAGTTGGCCAACAGTCTACTTTCCATGGTTTGACTAACGATGCAGCTCGATGGGATGATGGGCTTTTAATTGCGGGAGCCTTTATATTCCTTCAAGAAAGAGCAGTTTCAAGCACACCACGATGGAGGTCTTACGAGAAGATGAGGAACAACAACTGAAATATAAACCCGGGGGTCGTTTGGACATGAACCACGGTTTCCTACACCATATTCGTAGGAACCAGATTGCCAGGTGGGTCATAGAATTGCTACAAGACACATGACATTAGTTTTATTAAGCGCGTTTCCCGAAGAGCGGAGATATTTCAGTATTAATGTCTTAAATGACAAAACTACAGCAGCAGTGAAATCTCATGAACTGGTACGCCTACTCGCCCCAACCCCTACTGTGCATGCGCAACAATGATCAAAATACTTCAAGTTTGAGGTTGCAGATGATCCCAATGTTGAGAAAGGAAATAAAGTTCATTTATGATCGTGTGCTCGTATGTTTTGATGGTAGACTCAGAAGTACCATCTGCGGCCAGATTAGAGTTCCGATCTAATTCATACCTGCAGTTAGTGCCCCAGGGTGTTTGTGTGTTGTTTTAGAGACGACTATGACAAGGAGGTGAAGCAGGCCAAGGAAAAACAAAGGCGTAGACCCACGACGACCCCCAGGCGCCCACGTCGGCCTGACATCCAGGTGTACCACCCCCGGCGCAGGAGTAAGAAAAACCGACACGAAAGTGAAAGTAATGGGGGTGGATGGTGAAGGACCCAGCGCCGGCCCCCACCCCCTGCTGAGGGTGTCCGGTCCGGGGCCGGGGATACGACGTATAAACGGCATTGCAGGTTGTGAACCAGGCTCTCGGTGCGGATGAAATAACATCCGTAAAGCTATCAGACGTGACAAAGAAACGGTCTTCTCAGTCGCCTTTTAAAATATGGCAAAACCCTGAAGGTCACGTCTGACAACGTAATAATGTATTATGTAGGCCTATCCCGACAGTGTTCTCATCTAAAGTGATTTTAGCGTGTATACTAGTCAATGTTTACTCTACATACTGCATATACTGAGCATGTATACTAGTGATATTATATGGTGAATAGTATATATGTATAACATACCAACTGTAGAGATACAGTCCAAGTTTTTAGTTCAGACTATAGTGCTTTGTTCACTGTGCAAATTGAGGTCTAACAAAATTGCATGTTGAAATATTTACTGAAGACTGATCTCGTCTAGAATCCAGCAGTAATTAAAAATTTATTTTAGATGCTTTAATAATCCCTGAGGGGAAAATCTTTTTTCCTACTCTGTCTTGCCCTCCATGAAACATGCGTAATCACTAAGGAGGGAATAGTTTGGCAGCAAAGGGCAATTACCTGCAGCAGTAGCCATGGAGCTGGGGGTGAAGGGTCTTTCTCAAGCCCCCACAGACGTGATTATTCGGCTGAGGCTGGGCTTGAACCAGCAGCCATATGATCACACGCACAGGAACTTAGCCAGCAGAGCTACATAACTCCCCCTTATCATTGTAGCAACTGCTGCCTTTGTATTAACCTGTGAATGTCTCATTTATTTACCAAACCAAAATTTGGATGTTATACTGCTTGTTCATTCTTGACTCTTTCTCTGGCTGTTCCCCACTGCTGACAAGCTCAGAATGGAAAGCTAAGGCTGAATTGGATCAATTAGCGGTCAGCGGCATGCAGAGGAGCTCAGGCAGGACTAAGGGATAGGAGGGGCAAAATGCCATGTTTTTGTGTCCGGTGGTTTTAGATGGATCAGAACCAAGCACCAGTGCTGACACAGAGGAGTGGAACGAAAGCGGCTCGAGCACAGAGGCCGAAAGCCAGAGCACAGAGTTATTCTGGCTTGACTACCAGGCGGACTGTGGCCGCCTCACCTCCTTCATAGTGCACAAGGTAAGACTAGTCAAGGCAGCCCATGGGGGGGAGGAGCTCAGCATGCGCATTGGCTGGCCTTGTTTCATTGAGAAGCGTGAGGATCACCTACAAACTTATATCATGTTGTTAGTGTGGATCACGTGACTTCTGCTTGGGATGAGCTTTGTACATAAAGGATGATTTGATTTGGGGTGTTAGAATGTTCTGTCTGTTCAAATTTACAGCTCAGGGGGCTGTATCATGTAGCAAGACTTGTTGGTTAGCTTGGCAACTTCAGATTTAAGGTAAAGTCAGTTTAAACAGAGTTTCTTGGTTCACTGACATTTAGCCCAGACTGCTTAAATATGACAAATTAATCTGGCTAAAGAAGAAATCCTGCTTTGTGATACAGGCTCTAAGTCCATGACAGAAACTTTCCTATATGCTGATTTTAACTGGCACCTGAGTGCCGAAATGCCTTTGGTACAGTGATGGAGTTTAAATCTGGATCACCATGCCATGCAACATTTGAGGGTTGGCGTTGTGGGGCCCTGGTATTGTGTGCATGTCTGTATTTTACTTGGTTTTTTTCTCACCCATCTCCCAGGAAGATGATCCAGAAAGGGTGGTGGAGAGGGTTGCTGAGGAAAATGTTCTGGACGCAGCAATGAGGGCAGCACTGCAGGCCCGAGTCCAGGAAGAGATCAACAAGAGACGAGACAAGCGTTGAACATGACCCCATGAAGGAGGCCTGAAACTCGAGGGGGAGGGTTCTGTAGAAGCCAGTCAAAATGGAGAGTGGAATGAGTGGGTGGGGTTATGGAATGCTATGGAGGTGACAGGCAGCAATTTCTTGTACCACACCTCTGTCTCAAACCAGGTAGCACCAGATGCATTGAGGATGGTCTCCTGTGGAGTGGAAGCCAGGGAAGATGCAGTGTTGGGGCAGATGTGGAGAAGTGTCTTCTCTGAAGCTGCAGAAACAGCATCTCAACAGTTTGGTCAGGTCTTGCGTTTCATTGTCACCCTAAAAGCTCTGTAGTACTTACGAGGGAGAGTAAAAGTCCAGACATGTCAGCTCAGAAACAAGAAGTCATTCTGAAGACTTATTCCTGCTGTTTCCTAGGCCACATTGCGCTCATAATCATCATAACAGTTTTATACAATGTTTACAAGTAGATCGACACTTTTTCACGTTGTATTTACTTGGATAATATGGCTTTATGTATTTTCAGACCTCCTCTGTACTTATGCTGTTTATCACTGGTTGTGTTTTTTTTAATACTGTTTTCTTGAATAATATTAAAGAAGTTTCCACTAATCCACTTTGAAAGCTCTGACATTTTCCTGAAAAAGCAGCTGTTCTTAACAAGTGTCATGGAACACAGAACTACATATTGAACATAAAGCAGGGAGTCACCCTCAGAGGAGCAGGCTCTCAGCTATTCAATATAAGTTACTGGAATCCTGCAGTGACCCTGGCTGGTTTTTAGTTTAGACAGCCTACCTGCGCTCTAAACTAGGGAACAGAGACATGATTCTGTAAATGTAGATGCATCTTTAAAACTCTCTTAATAGCATCTGGGAAAGCACTAATAAACAGGTAATATGATCTCACCCACCGCTCAGCTGGGCACTAGAGTCTGCGAAGCACCTTTTTACAGGGATGGTTATTCCACCCGCCCTGCGATGGGCTGGCCCCCCGTCCAGGGTTGTTCCCTGCCTCGTGCCCGTTGCTTCCGGGATAGGCTCCGAACCCCCCGCGACCCAGTAGGATAAGCGGTTTGGGAAATGGATGGATGGATGGTTATTCCACCCTTGTTATAAGAGCTGGGATATTCTCCATCCATCTTCTAAGACTGCATCCTTGCCTGGTTGAGACGAGTCTCCAGCCTCTCTCAAGAAGCACAGGGCAGACGTACAATATAGGACATAATTTGTAGAGCCCTACCGATAAAGGATTTCGAAGGCCGATACCGATACAAATATTTGTTGGTTTTAAAATCCGATATATCGGCCGATATATACACTCACCTAACGGATTATTAGGAACACCTGTTCAGTAATGCAATTATCTAATCAACCAATCACATGGCAGTTGCTTCAATGCATTTAGGGGTGTGGGCCTGGTCAAGACAATCTCCTGAACTCCAAACTGAATGTCAGAATGGGAAAGAAAGGTGATTTAAGCAATTTTGAGC
>JABFEA020000043.1:37098408-37115496 GCA_019775915.2 Cyphomyrus plagiostoma
AAGGCAGTTCTGAAGGCGAAAGGGGGTCAAACACTGTATTAGTATGGTGTTCCTAATAATCCTTTAGGTGAGTGTAGATATTAATTATATGACGTTGAATCACTATTAATGTTTTGGGTTTCCATTGATTAATGATTAACACACTGACGTATTGTCCCTGAATCACTGAAAATACAAGGTTAACATATGATTAGCATGATTAACATAAGTATGATTAACATGGTTATTATATTGTCATCAACGGCTTTATACAAGTACAAAGTGTGATGAGAGGACATTTCCCCATGGTTCCGGTGCAACATCTAGTAACACTGAACATCACATACAACAGGGCAAAAAGTTACAAACAGGCAACACAGTAAAGTGTGTGGGAACACATATCTTATAAAGAATATATCATATACACTTAGGAGAATATAACCAACACATATTTTATAAAGAATAGGCCTTCAGGCTTCGCACGCGACAAAACAAAATAAGGGAAACACATTTATAAGACTGAAACTAATCAAAAATAGGAATTGGTCAGCACTCTGGTAGGCCAGGATGACCTGACCAAGCCGGAAAAGGGAGACAGGCATACAGAAACAGAGGGTCCTGGAACACCATGATAGTCCGTGGAAAAGGAAATGTTGACTAGGGAAGAAGTACCTACATGACCCCAAACTAGAACAAAACAAGGATGTAGCCATTTAGCTGGAGAAATACCAAATGAGGGGGGCCAAGCCCAAATGGGCTATAAGAGGGAAGGCCGGACATGTATACTTTGAGCCTCTTGATGTACATGCCGAGGATGTATGTCTGATAGTTGCTGCCTGACCAGCTGGCAGTAAATAAACACCTTGTGACCTGCAACACCTCCAGCGACTCTAAGCATGAATCTCTTCTCATCAACGGACCCGGCAGAGTTTGCTCAGGCTCAGACTCCAACAAGTGCAAAGGGTACGATCACATTATAGTACACAGCAATTTACAATGAATATATGGAACAATAAAAGGACAGAACAATACACAACAACACTCCAGTATTTTCGAGTCGGGAGCCTTAATGCCTGAAATTGCACATGGTAATTATATTGTTTGCACGGTACTATTGCAATATTGTACAGAGTAACCATGAAGTGCAGAAATGAGGTATTTCAGAAGAGCTATGATCTAAATTTGAAGTCATCTTGCCAGATGGTGAGAGTGGAAAAAACTCCATGTAATGCATGGTAGTGATCCTTCATTATGTTTCTGGCTCTGTTGTAGCAGCAGGTCTTGAAAATGTCTTTCAAGTGAGGTAGGGGCACACAGATAACCTTCTCAGTCGCTTTCACTATCCTCTGCAGATAGTTCCGCTCCAAAGCCTCGCAGTTCCCATACCAGACAGAGATGCAGCGGGAGAGAAGGCTTTCGATGGTGCTGGTGTAGAATGTCTTGAGGATCTGTGGCGGGAGGCGCGCTCTTTTCAGTCTTCGCAGAGAGTGCAGCCGCTGACGAGCCCTCTTGGCTTTAGAGATGGACGCCCAGGAACTTGATGTTTTGCACCCTCTCGACAGCAGTGCCGTCAATGGTTTCAGGTGTATGCACAGTGCTGGATCTCCTGAAGTCAATGATAATTTCTTTTGTTTTGTCCACATTTAATAAAAGATTGTTGTTCTTGCAGCAGTCTGCCACTCTTCCCACCTCCTCTGTGTATGCTGAGATGTCATTGTTTTTGATGAGGCCCACCACAGTCATGTCATCTGCAAATTTAATGATGTGGTTTGGGCTGAGCTATGCTTACTTATGCGATCAATTGCGTAACATATTATATTTTGTCTACTACAACTACTTTATTAAGCTATAACTCTCTGTGCACCAGTTGGGGCAGCTGCGAGCCTCTTCCTGCAAGTGGTTTCTCCCCCCCCCCTTTGCTCCACTGTCTGCCTCTCCATAGTCCGAGCTTCTGTGGAGCCAACTGCAGGCAGCTACCACAAAGCGAGGTCTGAGGGAATACTTCTATAAGGCTGTAACTAAATCGAAACAAGAACGGTCAGGCGCTGGCAGGGGTGGGTGATCTCATCGAGACCGATAGAGGGGGCAGACAGACAACGTAAGCGGCCTGTACATCTCTTGAGTCTTCCACGAGGACAAGTACTAACGGACTAACTAGGGCAAATGGCAAACATGTGGTTGTCACGTAGATGAAAAGTACCGAGAGAGGGGGGAGATGCCCAAAAGGGCTATAAGAGGGACAGAGCTGATACATATGGTTGAGCCTCTCCTGTACATGCTGAATGTATGTCAGATAGACGCTCCCAGCTTGCAACCTGTTAGAAAATAAACCGGTGGCTTGCGGCTACTCCTCATCTCAGCTGTGAATCTCTTCTCATCAACGGACCTGGCGGAGTACAACTCCAACAGGTCACACAGTATTCAAAACAATCTCTTCTTGCCTAAGGCCTAAAACATAACAGACCCAATATGCCTTCCCTCCTGGGCCTACTAATGTCCAATTGTACTTCCACACTCCCCCCTTTTGAACATGTGAAATCCGCGCTGTTCACACAGAATCAGAGTCCACGGCGTAGTAATACTCCAGACAAGAGCACAGTGGGCCGATGGGTGCTGGGGGCGGTTGGATGGACCACGAGACACCAGCGGAGTTGGTGTTGCTGGTCATACTGATGACAACCTGGGGTTGTGGTTCGTAGAGCCAGGCCCCAGGAAGGAGAGGATCATCCCCGTATGGATAAGAGGGAGCCCGCAGGAACATAACAGATTTTGCCTGTGAAGACAGAATACTAGAATAATACCTAAACAGAAATATGATTAGTAGCAACACCACAAGCAAAAGCAATATACTAAAAACTAATTGTTTAAACACCCCAGATAAACATGGAATCAGTGAGGAGAACCAATTGTCCCAGCTGTACCCAGGCCATGCTCCTTATGTATCACAAACATCTGTTTGTGCACCACTTCTTCCTCAGGTCATGAACCAACACCCAGCTCCCTGGGTCAAGCAGTGTCACAGCTGGTAGTGGTTCTCCCTCTGAACTCCTCCAACTGGCACGAACCTGGTCCCAGGCTGTACCTATTGCTTGGCGCAAGCATGTAAGATAAGTCAGCAAATCCCCATCCACGGTTTCCAGTGTGACATATCGCGAGGGAGACAAAACGAGCATTGGCCTTCCTGTCAACACTTCAAAAGGAGCCAACCCTGTTTGCCAATGTGTCCTGGCTCACATGAATAACAAAGCCAGGGGCAGGGCATCAACCCAGAGCAGGCCAGTCGTCTCCGAAATTTATGCCAATTTCAATTTCAGTGTTTTATTCTCCCTCTCCACCATCCCCCCACTCAAGGGGTGATGGGTGCAATAATGTTTCAAATCGCGGGACCGTTGTCTGTGGTGATTTTAGATGGGATGCCCCACCAAGGAATCACCTCCTTTACCAGACAACTAGCCACACTCAGAGCATCAGGGCGAGGGGAAGGAAATGCCTCCACCCATCTGGAAAACAGATCTACAATCACCAAACAATACTTGTATCCCCTGCAGGGCGTTAGCTCAATGAAATCCATCTGCAGGTGATTGAATAGGCTTTGGGGACACGGGGTCACTGCCAGGTTGGTTGGAATGCCCCTCCCCACATTGAATTTCATGCACACCATACACTTCCCGCAGTATTGGGCAGCAGCTGCGGCAAACCCAGGGGTATGCCACACCCGAGTCATAACTGCTACCAATCCGTCACAAGACACATGATCCAGGCCATGAATAGTTTTGGCCATCCCTGGATACGCAGATCTAGGGAGATAAGGTCGGTTAGTCCCAGAATGTTGCCACACGCCTTCCCCATCACACTGTGCACCGCTCCGTTTTCCATTCTCGGAGCTCACCCTCTGTAGCACCTGTTTGAATCAAAACAAGGTCATTATCAGAGCATAGTTTATCAACATCCTTGGCTAGCAAAACCTTATTCCCAAACCCAGTGGAATCTTTAGCTAAACTTTTAGCCCACTGGTCTGCGAGCTCATTCCCCTGACTGGTTTCATCAGCCCGCTTTGTGTGGGCCTGGCACTTCACTATTGCCACCTGTTTGAGTAGCATGAGAGCATCCAACAATTGTTCCACTAACTGATGATGCTGAATGGGTTTTCCAGTGCTGGTGCGAAAACCTCTCTGCTTCCACAATGCACCATGATCGTGACACACCCCAAAGGCATATCTTGAGTCTGTATAGATAGTGACTTTCTTTTCTTCAGCCAGTTTGCAGGCTTTTTTCAGTGCAGACAGCTCAGTCGCCTGTGTGGACCAATGTCTAGGCAACTGCCCTCCGCCCACAAGTGATCCATTTTGCACCACAGCATAGGAGGTCGCTGGCGATCCATCCTCCAGCCGCAAAGAACTCCCATGTTGCCTCCTTCCAGTGTCAGTCAGATCCGGCCTAGGTCTGCACACACAGTCAATGACCTGTAAACAATCATGTGGGTCCCCATCCACCCCCGTGGAAAGGAGGGTGGCTGAATTCAATGCAGAGCACCTTTCCAGTCACATTTGCCAGTGTTAGCAAAACATTCTGATAATGCACCGATTGCGCAGGTGTCAAATAAGATGTCCTCGTCTGTGTCAGGATCCCGTGCACCAAATGGGGAACTCGAAGTGTCAGTGGATGCAGCTCCACTAGATCTGCACTAGCCATCGCTGCCTCAGCTGCTGCAGCCACCGCTTGCAGACAAGGGGGAAATGCTCGAGCCACCGAGTCCAAATATATTTGAGTAGTATGCAACTGGTTTGCACCTCCCCCCATGATACTGAGTCAGAACTGAGGTCACAAACCCTTTTTTTCTGTGTTACATGCCATAAGTTTCCAAGGGAAGCCTACAGGTTCTCTGGACCTCCTTCTCTCGTCATTCGCTGACTGCAACCAGTCTCCGCCTCCCCGACCAGACCCCGCCCACAGCTTCCCCGATGCGCCGCGCATCATTTCCTGTTCGTTAGGTGAAAAGCTGGGTAACAAGTAACTTCGACAGCTGCTTTCTGCTCAACTTTCTGGTTTGTTGTTGGCTTGCTTTCTTTGGTTTGGATTATAGTGTATGACGGTTTTTGGTTTATGATTATTTGGATGGATTCCGCCTCAGCTTCTAGACTCTACTTGAGATATGTATATCCTCCTGAGACCCAAGGGAAAAAAGTGTCCTTCAATTTTAAGTTTTTTTGTCTTTGGAGGAAACAAGACATCTTACAATTTAGATTTTTCAAATTTATTTTTAATTTTACAGCTTGTTCTCTTTAGTGTACAACAGGAATAAATATGTTTCCTTACATCAGTGAAAAGATAGATGTAGAAACAACATGTCCACTACAATGGACATAAATGAATGGGTGGAGTCTCCAGAGGATATAGATAGTAATTATATGACATTGAATCACTGTTAATGTTTGGGTGTACTATTGATTAATTTTTAACACATTGACATATTGTCCCTGAATCATTGAAAAGACATGGTTAACATATGATTAGTATGATTAAAATGATTACTTATGTGATCAATTGCGTAACAGATTATATATTGTCTACTACAACTACTATATTAAGCTATAACTCTTTGTGCACCAGTTGGGGCGGCTTCGAATCTCTTCTTGCAAGTGTCTGCTTCTCCAATGTCCGAGCTTCTGCGGCGCCAACTTCAGGCAGCTATCACAAAGTGAGGTCACACAGTATTCAAAACAATCTCTTCTTGCCTAAGGCCTATATCATAACAGACCCAATATGCCTCCCCTCCCAGGCCTACTAATGTCCAATTTTACTTCCATAGCTTCACCCACAGTATTAAAATCCAGTCCAGAGTCCAGATTCCGGCAGCAGACCAAAGACATGCGTTTAGGCTAACTGATGTCTCTAAATCTCCCTTTGCATATTATCCTGTGTGCCCTGCAATGGACTGATGTTCTCTTACCTTCTACCCTATACTGCCTGGGACACACCACAGTCTGTCCCTGCAACCCTGACTGGGATGAACAATTAGAATATGAATGGATCTCAGCATAGCCCGGCTGCCATAAAGGAGCGTGATTATACAGAAGGCTCAGCACAGCCTCATCTAAAGCATTTCGGATTATGAACTGCAATTATATAACTTACATAATGAATAAGAGCAAAACTGGAAATAACAGCAGAGTTCATGTAAAAATCAAAAATTCCCCAAAATTATGGTCAAGGATAAATCTCTGGACCATCTCAAGGGATATATAACCTCTATTTATGACACCTAATTAATGTTCTGTTGTATTTTCATAAGTAAAGAGATACACTATATGGACAAAAGTATTGGGACACTAACTGGAACTTCTATGACATCCCAGTCTAAATCCATAGACATTAACATAAAGTTGGTCCCCCCCTTTGCAGCTATAACAGCTGCCATCCTTCTGGGAGGGCTTCCCACATAATTTTGGAGTGTGTCTAAAAATTTTTGTCCATTTATCCAGAAGAGCATTTGTGAGGTCAGGCAACAATGTTGGACGTGAAGGCCTGGCTCACTAATTCCATTGTAATTCATCCCAAAGGTGGTTGATGGGGTTGAAGTCTGGGTTCTTTGCGGGCCAGTCAGGTTCTTTAACACCAAACTCATCCAACTATGTTTCTAAGGACCTGGCTTTGTGCACTGGGGCACCATTATGCTGGAGGGCCTTCCCCAAACTGTCCCTAGAAAGTTGGAACTATAGAATTGTCCAAAATGTCTTGGTATACCTACAGCACTAAGAGTTTTCTTCAATGAAAATTAGAGGCCTAGACAAACCCCTGAAAAACAACCCCATACCATTATCCCTCCTCCACCAAACTATACAGTTGGCACAATGCAGTCAGGCAGGTAACTCCTGGCATCTGCCAAACCCATTCTTGTCCATCAGACAGTCAGCGAGAGAAGTGTGATTCATCACTCCGTAGAACACATTTTCACTTCTCCAGGCTCTAGTGCTTTACACCACTCTGTCTGACGATTGGCATTGTACCTGATGTGAAGCTTGAATACATCTGCTCAGCCAAGGAAGCCCCGACAAACTCAGCCATGAAAGCCATGAAACTCCCGACAAACAGTTTTTCTGTTGATGTTAATGCCAGAGAAAGTTTGGAATTTTGCAGTTTTTGAGTCAACAGAGCACTGGAGACTTTTAATCTTGCTCTGTTATTTTACATAGTCTGCCACTTTGTGGCTGAGTTACTGTTGTTCCTAAATGATTCCACTTTGCAATAATACCACTTACAGTTGACCATGTACTATCCAGCATGGAAGAAATTTCAAAATTTGTCTTATTGCAAAGGTGGCATGCTACAACAGTAATATACTTGAATTCACTGAGCTCTTTAGAACAACTCATTCTTTCACAAATGTTTGTACACCTGACTGCATGACTAGATGCTTGATTTTATACACCTGTGGCAATGGATCTGAATGAAACATCTGAATTCACTGATTAAGAGTGTGTCCCAAAACTTTTGTTCATATAATGAGACAGCAGATCCCCAATTCTGGTCTTAGAGGGCCAGTCTGCAACACACATTTCAGATTTCCCTGCTGAAACACACCTACTAAACCAGACAATTGGCTGGTGAGCTGAATAAAGTGTGTTTGAGCAGGAAAATGTGACACAAACTGGCCCTGCAGGACTGGAACTGGGGCACCCTGATACTATATATTTTAGTGAGGAAATGGCAGACAGACTGAAATTAAGTGAGGCTCTTCCACCAGGTGGCAGTATATATTTCTATTACTTACTACGGATTTAAATACTCATAGGTAAGGAACCCAGTTAGCCTATAAAATAAGGATCAATAATAATAAGGATTAATGCCACTTAGAAATAAATATAGCAATAACCATCAAGGAACCGCACATAAAAAAGTTCTTCACTCTGCAGAGGAATCACCATACTATGTTTGCTCTTAGTGTAAGCAAAATGATTTCAATTTGATGTGACTGCTTACAGGATGTCATAGGAGATAAACAAGGAGAATTTTCTCTGATTGAATACCAGACAGTGGTTTCAAAACATATCTTGACACCCAGGTCAGTACCAAGTTATATTAAATGAGTCAGGAGATGACAAACACCTGCATGACTATATGAGCATATTGTGATGGATAAGGCCTGATATTTCTGATGTTACACTGAGTAAATCTGCTAAGTAAATTGGGAGATTGCTCAGTAAAGGAATGAAGACTTTGGGGACAGTGTTGATGATTCAAGCTGGACAGTGATGTTGTGTGGAATGGTGGAGTTGGCTGGGAAGAGGAGAAACTCAGCGTTCGAAAGGCTCAGCTGGAGGTGGGAGTCTGTGATCCAGCAAAATTCATGGCCAGAAGCAGCGGGAGGCTTGGGCCCTCAGTACTGGCTGAAAACACATGTGTAAGCCTGGCAGTCACAGTCCTGTCAGGCTGTGAGAATCCTTCCATGAAGGATTGCATGATCTTCCCAATTATTATTTTTATGCTTGTAAACTGGGAGCCCAAGGTTATTTTTAGAAATGCAGATGTGGAAGGGGATCACACTAATTTTTACACATCTGGATTTACCTTTATACATATAGGACCACAGATTTACCTGTTGTCCCACCTGTGAATCTGTTGGAAACTGAAGTGGTTGCTCAAGCCTCCAGCCTTCTTGAGTAGAAACAATTGAATCATCACCTATATCATAATATATTTATTTATTTTGTGATTTATCAAGAGACTACCTTGTTTTATATAAGAAAAGCAAGGAATTGTCATACAAGCCAAAACCTGCTTCACAGGGAGGCCTTGTCAGAAGTTGTCCAACACGTCTCACCCAAAGGTGTGTTTTCAGCCAGCTGTAAAATGTGAAAGAGCAGTACAGTGGCTCCATACCTGCAAGGCTGGGGGTTCACAGCCAACTCCTGCTTCTGTCCGTGTACCTTGCTCACCCATAACCAAAGCCTGCCAGAGCGTAGGCCGACTTCACCCATAACCAAAGCTTGCCAGAGCGTAGGCTGACTGATAACGAGTCGAGATGTAAGATGGGGAAAACCATTAGAGAAGGAGCATGTAAACACCAATAGTAGGGGGTCAATGTTCTGCACAGGGAACAAATACACAGGGCAATGTACTTAAGAAAAGTGCTGAAATTAAAACCGCTTATCACTATTAAGAAGATTAATTTATTGTTTCAAAACATGAAGTTAACTAATAAACCACACCCACAAGTTGTTCCAAGCTGCTTCTCACTCTTACGTAATACTTATTTTGAAGGGGTAGGGCTCCCATGGTCTATTGGTGGATGGAAACACACCCCCACTTTATGCCACGCCCACATCCCATTTCCATTCTTCTGTGCCAAGACATGAGACTTTTATGATTAACAGAGTAAGGTGAAGGAGGAGGAAAAAAATTCAGCCGTCCAATCACACATCAAGTTTCACACACACCCCTCAGTGGAAGAACTAATAAATAAAAAAATGTTCGGTATCCTTGAGATTTATCAGGAGACAGAACAAATGATTAATAGTTACCTTTTAAAGATAAGCATGGAATGGTACCGACTAATTAAATAAACACAAAAGGCAACAAATTAAGATTAAGATTAACTTTATTGATCATGGGCGAAATTCTAGTGCCTACAGCAGCAAGAAGCAGCAAGAAGCAGCACTTGTGGGCGCAGACAAACACCCATATAATACCAAAAAATATACATGTATATGAAACAAAATATTATTTTCCCTAACTCCTCACCGCCCCCATATCTCTTTACAGTAGTCCATATATCACCCTCCCTCACCCCCCGGACTGGGATGCATGAGCCTTCCTACATTCCTCTATCTGTATCGCGTGTCTTCCAGCTATATATGACACAAGCTGTTATCATTTGCACCTGCAGACTGCACACTGTAACACAGCTTTCATCTCAGTTTATCAGGAGTCCGGGGGCCTGTATTATTATTATTATTATTCATGGGGGGAATTTTTTTATTACATCTTTTTATACCCTTTGCTTTATAATGATATTATAACAAAGTTAACCCCCCTCCCATACAAACCACTAAAGACCTGAGAACATCTTGTCAGTACTTCCTGTTCGCCAGTCAGACTGAACTTGCTACAGTTACAAAGCAAGTGCACTTGGGAAAACTGGGGTGACTGGTAATTGTTTGTGACAGTGACTAATGATGTCCATGTTATATAAGGTAGCAGCTTCAATCCTCATGCATCGCATTAAGCCTGAACCGCTTATCTGTCATGTCGGGCCCAGATTTGTTGTATCTCAGCGGCAAAGTTCCACGTTCTGCTTAAGTGAAGGCAGTTTTCTTGCAATCACCATGTTTTAGGGGATGCCCTTGAATGAGAGATGAAGAAACTCAAAGTAGGTTTTTTTTTACCTCCTTTTCTCATGGAAGTGCATTCCAGACAGTGACGCAGGGCTTGACTTGACCTTCTCACATTCTCCCACAAGACCATTCTCCCCACAGCTGCTCACAGCCATGCCAGCCACAGTTGGGACATCCCTGTAGCCGAAGCATATGGCGAGTAGTAGACGTTCCTAATGTTTGATACAGTATCCCTGCTTGGGTTTGCTTTGTTCCTCCCCCTCCATTAGAGGGTTCAGCTCTAGATAACGTCTCTCACCCAAAAAGGTGAATTACCATCACATCTGGACCTTCTGAACTTATCTGCTGCTGTTGGTAGACCACATTTGGGTGCTATCAGGAATTTGTCCTGGAAATGTCCATATAACTTGATGTTTAAAAATTGTACACGGGAAAATGTTTTCAGGACAAATGTATGTTTGCTACTGAGGAGGATGATGATGGTATTGCATTTTCCTTGAGCCTGACTTACACAATATGCTCCAGCTATCTAATTAGCCTTTTTTACATTACAGTTTTGAAGGTACTCTGCCTAAATAATAGTCTACCAAATTGTGTAGGCTTAGACACACAGTCCCTTTTAGCTATGATTAAATATATATAGTATTTCACTGCAATATATAGTATTTCACTGCAAAGCATGAACAGAATAATGAACAAATGAATAAGGAGGGAAAAAGTGTCTTATCGTGCAGACTCCAAGGGTGTGAAAAAACAACACAGTGCATCTGAGTGAAGTCCACAGCAATGAGACACAGCCTTTTGGTTAGAACACACTATTCTCCATGAGGGTTTTCACCATATCCTTCTCCATTTTTGCAAGCCATAGTGAACTAAATATAGATGCGAGGTGATTGTCGGGGGGAGTGGAGTTCCTTCAGCAGCTGTGGTATTTGGGTTTTGACCTGGCAGAGGACCACAAGTGCAACAGTGTGTAGTAGTAGCCCCCTGTAAATGAGCATCGCCTTGTATTTCAGTTCACCCTGCATACATTTTCTAGACCTTAAAATAGCTAGAGGTTCTTGGCTCAGAGCAAGGGTTTGAATGAGGTAGCCCTCCCTTTCCAAGAACTCACATCACATTTACATAAAATCCTACTGAAATACACCCAAATACACCCCTGTATTTCATGTACAATCACATAACACAGGCTTGGTTGATAATTACTCCTTAAGGCAACCTGAACAATTAATGACTAACAATGTCATACAGCTATTGAAGGCTGTAGGATAACATTGACAAGGTATAATATTGCAAGCTAACCATAGTGGCTTTAATAAGAAGACCATAACGATAAGAAATGACAATCATATCAGCACGGCCTAAACTCATAGGCCAGCGTACAGCTACTTTCCTGAGTCAGCGAACTGCCCTGCCAGAAAGGTCTCTCTCCTTATCGGACAGAGGGATCCCACGCCCCCTTCCCTTCAAAGCAAGAAAGCCAGTAAAATTTTACCCACCCTCCCCAGAGGATTTATGAGGACCCCAGGAGTTATTTCCATCTGTTTAGGGTAAGGAATGTTTCAGGCTGTGCTACAGATGCCAAGGACCATCATCTTGCAGCACAGAGATCCACAGCCAAGCTGAGGATGGGAAACATGGCTCCCCTCCCTGTGTTACTTGGGCAGTAAAAAAAGTAAGAGAGCTTCCACTGAGTGACCATGTACAAATAGCATACAGCTCCTTCAGTAGAATGTTCCAAGCTTTGGTTTTTAGAGAAGTTGTGTTAAAATAACTGTCAAATAAGATATTTTTAGTAGGACTCAAATGCTGTATTGGTGCATCAGAAAAAATAAAAAGGATGATCAAAAGTAAAATTCCTGTAACTCTTCAGCCAAATGGAAAGCCTAGTTCATCCATTAAACTTTAAAGTGAGAAACTCAGAAGACCTAATTAGCTGGAATGATGGTGTTCATACATTCTCTCTGAACAGGTATAGTAATATTCTGAGCAATACCTATAGCATGTTTAGTACAGATGGATTTTCAGAGTCTTCAGTAGTCTAGACAAGTGTTTCCAACCCAGTCCTAAAGGAAACCCCGGACCGTCCATGTTTTTGCTCCCTACTGGAAGTCCCTACATGGACTGCCTGGGGCCCCCGAGGACCAAGTTGGGAAACACTAGTCTAGAGACATCCATCAATCTTACACTTGAACTGAGTATGAACTAGCAGTACAGCAACACCTCCGGAGTTGGGGGTTGAGTAAGTACATATGCAGAATTCATATGCATCACGACTCCGGACACCAGGCAGTCAGTCTCCTCCCATAGTTCAAAGACAGCTTTGAGTCTCAAAACTCATGGTATTGCAAGCATGAGTTTTTGGTCATCCTGCCTAGGGTGACCACTGTTTCCTTATTTCAGGCTCCCTATGACCCGGCAGTATACAGGCAGGTGCAAAACAAGGGGTGTTGGCTCTCAGCTTGCATATGTTCTATATGGAGATCACTAATCACCATTATATCACTGTGTCCCACCCGAGGCAGCCTTTTTCACACATTAGGGGACAGGTTAGAGCAATACCCAAAGTATTACCTTGGATTAGGGCAGGGCAGATTCTCACAATTAAAAAAATTAACTGAAGGAAAATTAAGCTAAACCAATTTAAGTTCAGCTTCCTTTAAATTTTAATTTAAAATCATGTATTCAAAATGGAGTTGTGTGTTTTGTGCCTCTGGCATGTTATAATTCACAAAGAATTCAGAAATCACATGAAGAGCAGGTGACCCACCAATTTGAGGAACACCCTAACATTTACATGGAAAATAACCAGCCAGAACCTGATTCAAGGGATACAGTAGCGGGTTTGAGCTGCTTATGAAGCGTAAGGATTCCTGCAAAGATATATTCGACGTTTCCAAACTTCCTTCATACCTTTTTCTGTCATAAGGATCGCAACAGGCTGAGAAGGGGAAAAGAAAAAAATGAACTCAATCTGCATAGAAGTGAGGCACTTCCAATGATTTCTACTCATTCAGCCAGAGCTTGATTGTGCTAGCAAGTCCAAGTGACCATATTAAATATCAGCCGCTGAGCTCCAGAGTTACATGTCGGCTGCTAGTCCTGTAGTGACCCACAGCCAGGAAGGGGTTCCTGTTGGCCAGTACGTCGTTTTATTTCTAGATCTGTTCTAGTAGCTAAACTATGCTGGGCAGCTTCCGGCTTTGATCCTAGCCATCTCAGTTGGAGCAGGCACCAGCAGACCTTTCACCCAACACAGCGTCACAGAGCAATTTAGGAAAACCAGTTCACCTAGCTGCATGGTTTTCAGATTAAGTGGAAATAAGAACCAATGGTACATACAGCCAGAAGGATTCAATCCAACCATACACATGAAGTTTAGAAATGAGGCATAGTTAATATACAACTAGTATGAAAGCAGGAAGACCATTGCAAGGAATATGCAAAACACCACACCAAGAGCAACAAGCTTGTGTTGAAACTGCTTTGAGAACTCACACCCACAATTACATTAACAGAGCCAATCAAGTGCTGATGTTGCAGGAGTTAAAAAAACCGGTATCACTGCGAGTCACAAAAAGGTGTAGGTCCATTCAGTTCAAGGACAATACATACCAGCTTGTAAGGCATGTGGAGCTGGTTTATTGCCAGAAGTAAAAAGGCAAAATGGAAAAGTGACCCCCCCTACCCTCATAGAAGCACCAGACAAATGCAACAGCAAGACAATTCTGGAATGATTAAGCACTTTATTTAGATCTTTGACAAGAGGGTTAGTACTCAGATTCTGCAGGTTTGAGACCTAGGGAAAAGGACAGGGTCATGTTACCTTTCTTCATGTTTGTGGAAGTTGGGGGGGGGGGAGGAAAAACAGAAAAGGCACTTTTTAAACTTGGAAACCAGCATTCAGACGGTGCTCCAAGAGAGTGGGGGAGGGGAAATTAAGCAAAACCCAGAACACGCAAGGTGGCAACCCATTAGCGGGCATGTAAACAAGGCTGGCTTCTCTGTACAACACCAGCCAAACTCTGCACCCCGCGACCAAGGCATGCTTTCCTTAACACGATGTGCTCAAAGCTAGATTTCATCCAGGACACAGATCAAGCATGCCAGCAGCCCCCATGGCTGGAACCCAAAGCTTTTCTGTAGGACACTTGGGACCACAGGGGAACCACTGGAAACAGAATGTGAAATACAGCATTTGGGAACAAAAATATAAAACATTGTTTAAAAAAGCTGCCTTCTGAAACCAGCTTCTCTGTATCCACGCCAAGTTTCAGAACACAATAAATACAAACACTAAGATTGGTTTCCATTTCATCTTCAAGTATCAAGAGCTTCAATGATGGTTAAGACAGCCCTTCAGGGTAATGGCCGAGCAGGTTTTCTGTAGCTATGCCTGTCGTCAGTACCAGAAGGGAGGACTAGGGGAAAGGAGTGTCCGTCTTTAACCAATTTTAAAATCCTTGTTAAAAGGAAAAATTAAACCTGCCTTTTGAAGGAAATTGAGTCTCATTCAAATCTTAAGAAAAAAAAATGAAATCAAGTAGTATCACCACAATAGCCTCAGACTGTATACAGATGGAGCCGGGCATAGCAGCTTCTGACTTTTCTGTAGTACGTCAGAAAACGGCCACAGTCTGCATGGACTACAATCAATGCCAAGGTTTAAACAAACTGTCTGGCCAGTGCTTAGCCTATGATGCCTAGGGGCTCTAAAAGGGGGAGGGGGCGCCAATAACATTTGCTAGCAATTGTGCCATCATTTGATCCACCAGTGACCGACAGGAGGGAAAACAGGATTGGGAAGATTAAACTGCTAGCAACCATCACCAATCACTGCAGCTCAACTACATAAAAAGCAAAGACATCTAACAGACAAGCAGGTAGCTACCAGGCCAAGTTCCTTTCAATCACAAAAAAAAAGTTCCCATTGTCCAGGATGACTGCTTCACGAATTTAGAAAGACACTGCAGAAGGACCCACAGCACCAAGCTATGTTCTCTTCATTTCAGCAGCACCAGTACTCTTGCAGACAGCTCAGACCAAGACCATACTTCCATCTGAGAATAAGATTAATCGTCTAGTGTGCACAAGGCACTAGCCACGAGGCCTTTCAAGTCAGTTAACCTGACAGCTACGAGGCCCTTTCCTCACAACCTTTCAAACAGCACCATCATACAGCACCAAGAACAAAGGAAGTTGATTTGGCATGATGGCAGTCATGCATGTGAAGCCGAAGGGTAATGAATCCATAGACCCACAGCCTGAAGAAAGGGAGTCCCTGTTGACAAGCTACAGCCTCACAAGCAGGATGTGAAAAGGGGAAAGGCCTAGTGGACACATGCAAGAGCTCAAACCACCACAAAAGATGAACAAAACCCAAACAAGTTACCACTACACTACTGCTCAGGGAAGGAGAATCAGGAACTAGGAGGAATAGAATTGTAGGACAGAGTCAAGGGTATCAATTATGCCATTAGGAGCTTGGGATGTTTTGTAATAAATGGCCTTCCCCCTCCAAGACCATGTAGGCTTCTCTGTAGTATACACCAACAGGCCTGGGGGGAAAAAAGCTTAACATGTTTAGTATTTCAGCTTTTTGGGCACCTCCCAAGGGAAGGAATCACGACCAAAGTGGCCATACGCTGCAGTCCTCTGATACATGGGTTTCTTCAGCTCCAGATCCCTGGAATACACAATCAGTTCATTTAGCAGCCACCACAGGCAAGTTTTCCCAGTGACAAACAAGAGCCCCTCCAGCCAGAAAGCTGCCTAATAAACTCCATCACTGGAACATGCCCATGCCCAAGACAGCAGACCTCATGTCGCTGATGCAGCGAATGCAAGTTCTGGTAGGACTCAAGGCTTGAGGGCAGGAGGATGGGACAGGATAAACTTACCCTGATACTCACTGTTTTTGGTGAGGACCCCCCCTATTGCGACTTTAGAAGTGGGGAGATTGGGTGCTTATTCTACGAAGGGCTTGTTAAACGTCTAAGAGGAAGCACCACCTGACCCAACTACTTTGCTTACTCATCCGGCCCCTAGACCATGCAGAAGATCAACATCCATCAATGTCTAGATTTTTACTGCTCTTGAGATGCACCCATTGTAGACAAGGCAGCAAGGAAAGTCAAGCTGGAGTTTATGCAGGATTCATACAGCAGCCTCATAGGACATCTCCCCCACCCCACTCCAGAGGGGAGTGATGAAAGATCCAGCCCTTACTGACCTAGAGGGACCCCCCAATGGGATTTTGAAACTTCTTGGGCTGGGATGAGAAGAAACAGCCCTGAAAGTATACTTTACCTGACAATGACCCCAGGGCGGAGGTCAAAATTCTTCTTGACAATTTCCAGCAGCTCCCTCTCACTCTTTTGTGATGTCCCATAGTGGAAAATTGAGATGGACAGGGGGTGGGACACTCCAATGGCATAGGATACCTGATACCAGAAATTCATGACACGCAACCTTGATGAATGAGCCAAATACAAACCCATTAGCAGACAGCAAGGTGTTGTTCACATTAGAGGGGCAGCCCTGGTACAAGGTTCCACCTCTTTTCCTTACCTGGACCAGAACCCGTCTGCAAAGGCCAGCCTTCACCAGAGACTTGGCCACCCAACGGGCAGCATAGGCAGCAGAGCGGTCAACCTTGGTGTAATCTTTCCCAGAGAAGGCTCCACCCCCATGGGCACCCCATCCTCCATAGGTGTCCACGATGATCTTACGGCCTGTGAGTCCTGCATCACCCTGGGGGGGGGGGGGGGGGGGG
>JABFEA020000043.1:37117353-37128716 GCA_019775915.2 Cyphomyrus plagiostoma
GCATGAAATTCTCCAAAATGGCTTTGAATGCTGCAACATTAAGAATTCCTTTCACTGGAACAAAGGGACCAAGTCCACCGTCTTGTCTAGACCAGTAGACGATGAACAGCACAAGTTACAGCCTTGCCGACTGCTGCAGTTCCGTACCCATTAACGGTGCGGAATTAAAGTCCGCATTGGAAAGACCACCAAGCCAATTGCAGCGCCGCCTCGAATCAGCGTTATCTAAATAGAGTTGGTCGAAACGCAATCCCGTCAGTTGACTGCGGTGCAGACCAAGCGAACGCCTTTGCCGCATTACACGCCGGCGCGACGAGCACCACAATCTGATCAGATCGAAGTACCGGCTCTTCGTTGTTCGAAACGATGTGCTCGCGCCAAGCGGAAAAGGCTTGTCTAACTGGCGGCGCGAATGTAAAAGCGAGGTATTACTCGGAAACCTAAGGCGGGAGAATGAGGGGCACGTTTTTTAAAGTGTGCTGGAAATAGAAGAATCAGCTCTATATTGATTTATGTAGCGAAGGTCATATTAGAGTTAAAAGCATCCTGCGTGCCATATATGTATGCCCAGTTTTGCACACGCGCGCTACCAGCATCACCGCGTGGCCTCCACAGCTAGCTTGCACCGCTCGCGCTTAGACCGGCTGGAAAATTCCGGAAATCTACGACTGACGAAAACGCGCCGAGGCTGCCGCACTACAGCAGGAACTGGACGACGGGGAAAATTTAACTTGGAAACGACCACGACATAAAAAGGGCTCCTGATCCGTCGCGTCAGATGACCTTAGCCACCAAAAAAGAATCATTAGGGGGTGTGCGGCCTAGTAAGGAAAATACGTCAATGCAGCCGAAAGATGGCACGCGTGGCTCGAGGGCGTTCACTAGCCACTTCTAGAAGCCGGCCTTTTCTAACTGGATGTCGGTACTACGCACTGAAAATAGCCGAAATGATGTAATACACAAAAAAATATTTCTTTTACCGGTTAGAGAGAGTAGTTTAAATGCGCCGCATGACCTTGCGCGTTAAAGAGGTCTTATCGAGCGAATGAACACGCCGGCTTCCACAAACGAACGATCAGTAGGCGAACAAGATGTTAACGCGGTGATCTCTATCGGCTTACCGGGGTGCCCTTCTCCGACTGATTCAGAGGTGAAGAGAAAGCAGTCTTCCTCGATGAGAGAGTTATGGAAGCCGTTCATCTGACCGTTCATCATTTTCCCTTACTTTTTCGATATATTAATTACAGTTCTTGACGGATACAGTTAGCGGCAGCTCTATAATATAAGACTGACTATCACAAATAATTGTTGAGGTTTTAAAAATATATATATGAATTTTCTTTTTCTCTTTTGCAGCACTACCCTGATGTAAATCGAACCGCTTGGAAACACACCGGTAATGTTGCACCAGCACACCAGTATTTATGCGCTGAAGTCGAGGCCCATGACGTCAGGGGCGCGTCTTTATCTCGCTCTCCCACGATTGGAGGCGGACCGTACCATAATAGAGCCGACGGGGTGGCGACCGAAAATAAACTATTTGTTTCCTTCCCTCCGTCTATGTATATATTATGCCAATAGTTCCCATGTGGAAAATAATGATAGGGAATTGAGTACGATGATGTTGATCGATTTTTGGGAGTAATGGTTTAATTCTCACTTTATGACTAAGGCGTACCTTCTCTATCAATGCAAGTGTAATTCCGATTTGGTGTTAAAACTAAGGGCAGTTGAGTATTTTAATAAAGCATTTTCGTGTGTCTCGTGATTAAGATTTTCTTTGCTATTGTCAAGCTGCGAACACTATATGTTCTGTGTGGTAATGAAAACCACAGTTACAATCATATGAAGATATCAAGCTTCATATTTAAAAATGACTGATTACATATCAAGGCATCATATTTGGCCAGGTGTAATTTTATTATCATCTAATACATAATTGACTGAACTGTTATTTAGTATTTTACAACTTAATATTGCTGACGACCCACGGAACGAGAAATAATTGCTTAAAAATGCCGATAATAATACAATGGACTGCCGTTCCGTATGTGGTGTTCTTGCGCGCGCTGTGGTTTCTGTGTCATGGCCTCCGAAACTGGTTGCATATACTGCAGAAAGTAAATGGCTGGATGAGCATTTATGATTTTTGTTTTTTGCGATCATAGATAATCACATATTACGTACTGAAGAACATTTAAAATGCACGTGACGTTCAGACTGAAACAAATAAATAAACTGATTCCTACACTAATTTTGCCGATAGCGTTGTACATGCCGTTAGCTGTTTCAGTGCTGCTAATTCAAAACGACCCCATACAATATGCTTTTCAGTTTACCAAGAGTTCTAGAGGTCACCAAGTAATCAATCAAGATTTACAAATATTCCAGTCCTTCATTCAGCATAATTATTTTAATGGAAATACAATTTTTCCCAAAACCGAATTTCTAGGTTTTTCAAAGTTTTTGGTGACTGTCCAGTTGTACATCCATAGACATTTGAATTGCGTAGGTGGGCACAAATTCAAACCCTACAGGCAATTTAGAGACGCAAGGAGGAAATAAGAGTAATGGGAGGCAACCCATGGGGTATTGGGAGAACATCAAGGCCGGTCAATCCTATTGGCAAAGCAGGCAGCTGCCCATGGCACCAACATCCAAGGGACTTGACAGCAAATTTTATTTTGCCTGGGACAGGGGGTGCTGCCTAGGGGGCAATATGGGCGAGGACTAGTACTGCAGCACGTACTAACTACACACAGTAAAAGTGGGATTCAAACCCCAAGTCTGCCGGTGTGTTGCCACCGAGCTCCCCTGGGCTATTGTTTTTTGATTAAAAAATAGTGACAGTTCTTCAATACCTTACAAGACAAGCTACTCGTGGGTGTTTTGTGTGTCCAGTTAAAAACTGGTTGAAACCTACCGATAAGTCTGTTTTATGTTTCCTTTTTATGAATCCTTTTTTAAACAAAGTTCTGTAATATTCACAAGTGCCAGATTCAAAAGGCTAATTGAGCAGCATATAGCTGTCATTGGTAAACCTGGAAAGAAGCAAGAACGAGATGTTAGATTTGGCATCTGTTAGTTTCGCCCTTCGGTTGTGCTTCTGCCGAAAATAACGTTTTCTTCTGAACTCTGAACCTTTTTTATGGAAATCAGACCAGGCTTATCAGCATTATTGTCAATAGCTCTTTCAAAAACATACCTCATACCCAAACCCACTTTTTTATCAAATTACAAATTGGATATGCTGAATTTACTGTTTTGCCTTCAAATGACCAACAATAAAAAAATAATTTATGCAAGAAATTAACATGTGTTCAGGTCACATATACATTTTCCTCAACTCACCCATTATCTTTTTCCATTTTTAATTTTCAAGCAGGTAACCCATCATAGAAAGAAAATATTTACTTTAACATCCTGACCTGTGTTTTCAGCCCAGGGTGTGGTTTTTAGCTTAGTCATGATTGGTAAATAGGCACAGTGAAAGGGAAATGTTCAGAAATCAGCACGATATGGAAATTAGTGTGGATATGAATTGTTAACTCCATTTTTGTGAGCTATGGTTATTGGGCTTTGTGTGGCCACAAAAGGAAGCATTGAAGACAACCATCTCGAACCACTACATATGATTTACCCAAGTTCAGAGGAAAGCTATGTTTTTCACTCTTTAACCTTTGTACTATCGCATAAGCTGATTGGGTGAACCACTGCTTATGGGAAAATAGCTCATCAGTCCCCTGCTCACATTTTATCATAATTTAGCATTACATCACATGTCAAACTGTTGGCAATGTGTGGAAAAACATAAACCAAATAGCAAACAAAAAGGAAGACAACACGCCCTGATTTTTACAAATGAAAGAAACAGAAGTGTAACGATTCTCATAGGAATCCTAGAGTGTAAAATATGGCAAAGTGAACAGGAAGATAAGACTGAATAAAAGTGAGGTACCTGGAGACTAGCTGAAGGACTGGGGATTCCCTTCAGGGTGTGATAAGAGAGGGAGGGTGGTAAGAACCTCGGTAAAGTATAGGTAACCTGTAATTCTACAACAAATGCAGCTCAATGTAAGCAGAAAGAGAAACAACATTGTTTTTGACTCATATTTTACAAATACTTTTAGCAAGATAAAATCTTGAGGGGATTTAAATTTGCATTTGTGATGGTAGATAGAAGCCACTGTGATAGCACCTTCTTGATGAGAACTCTGGACTAACAGCAGAATTTGTGACTGAAACACAATTTATCTTTTTTTTAAGTGCAGGCGAAGCTGTACTGGTTGTGTTCAGTGAAGTGGCCTGGATGAGTAACTGATTAAGGATGGATGGAAGGAAATCAAGAAATACACAATATATGAGGAGCAGCAGTAAGCTATTGCTATAAACAGCCATCAAACATAATATGCGTACCCCCTCCGTAAATCTCAGAAAAGCCCTCAGCTCTCTCTTAAGGAGTTTTGCTACCCATATCAAGGTCATGCAATCGGAGTTGGGATTATAGGCCCAGGGTCAAGGTTGGGGGTGGGGTTTGCAATACAACAAAGACTTAATGATCTTAGGAAGAGGGCGAGAGCAGAGGCAAGGCTTACCGCTTGAGTGTTGCCATTCTATTGTTAAATGTACATTAATATAAGGTCACTGGGTGTCCTGTCAAGTTCGCAGTGAAAATTACATTTATTCCATTTCAGTCACCTCTCCTGCATTTCCCTAATGATCGGTATCAAATCTTGGGGGTGCCAGACCAAGTTTAATTTGAGCCATGTCGTCTGGTTTAAACTGACCCTGCAAGATACGCAGGTAGTTCAGGAAAAGAATTAAGATTTGACCCAAAGCTGACCCCTTAGATATCCTGTTGACCGCATATGGAAAAGAACAAATACGATCCCCTACAATTCCTATTTCTTCTATCAAACTACCCTAAAAAATCAAGTTAGTCTCAGAAAAATGGTGGATGTCAGATGTTTATTGCCACCTTATTTTTTTTCCAAGCATTTTTGTGGGATAAGCAGGTTTTGTGGTTGGCAACCTGTCAAAGGTGTATCCCTGCCAAAGGTGTAGGCTGCGGACTCCTGACCAAGCTGAGCCTTTGGAGGATGGATGGAAGCTGCTCCCATTGATGAGCATCTCATTCCCCCGGCACGCCTTGCCATCTCTGTGCCGAATCCCTCATATATGCAAGCGTCTGTATGTCGTATAGCTACAGAAGGACCCCTTGTATTCTGTTTTAAAATAGTAAAATTAACGTAATATGAGGTAAGTACAATAGCAAATAATTCTAAAATGTCAAATCAGCAAATACGATAGTTCTTAGATAACATTTTGTTGTGCCGTTGTCACCATGACTTTCAAGTTGTCAAAGCAAACGTCCAATCTGAAGCACATGCCCATATTCAACAATGCAGCCCTTTCAGTTCTGTGGGATGCACCTGTAGGAGTGAAAGAATGTTGAATTCCTGTAGAGCCACTTCTAATCCTGCAATACCTGTCTGGTATTGCGTCAGGGAGTAGTGACTTGGCATTTGGCGCACAGTCAGCTGACAACAAATCCCAAACGAGCCGTACTCGTGAGCTGTGCTCTGGTTACTGCGCTGTCCACCAATCGGCTGTGTGACACCCTCTCCTTTGTGAGGCGCAGTTTGCAAACAGTCCTAGCGGCCCATTTCCCCTGACCTTGCCATGCTGGCGCACTTAAGATAAATCACCGTGGAAGCCTCTCAGCTGCTCAGGTAGATTACGTTTTGGGGCAAATTAATAAGGGGGTGTGCTTCATGCAAGCTAATACTGTCCAGTTTTTAGCAGTGTGCAACCAGGTGTGGACTTCTGTATTTTTAATGTCTCCATTGGAGGTACATGGGGCTGGGAGAACGTCTCCTGTTTCTTACATTATCAGCACCATGCCTTCAGAACGACCAGCACCTCCTCAGTGGTGCCCTCACAGTTTCTGATTTCACTGTATGATTTCATTTGATGCTTTAAAATATAGTGCAATAATCACTATTAAAATAAAAACTGAATGAAATATCACTGATATTGCTCAAAACAAACTAAAATATGCAACTAATCAAAAGTCTTGCCAGGCAGATGGGCTCGGGCCAGGTGCTGTGTTTTTGTGTGTTTGTTAACACAAGCAGGGGTGCTGTTGGAGATTTTGGGCTCCGTGACAGTGTATCATGTTAGGTCACCGATCCAGTCCTATCCAGTTCTGTTCCAAATTGTAGTATCTACCCCCATTTTATTACACCTCAGAATATGAGCATGAAGCGCTGCCTGTATCTCGCACGTGTTTGGCACACGTTGAAACCTTATATTCTTGGTGGCGCGCACTACATAAGGACACCTTCAGGGACGTGCATCCAGGCCCGGACTGGTCATTGCAAACAGAAGGGCCATCTAGCTTTTATCACCTGTGCTGATATTTACAGAGATGGTGCTGGAGGCTATCTGACGTGGAATGTGGTGTCGGTACAAGGTGCAGTTTTCCTGGACGTGCTCAGAGGCAGAGTAACTAATTGATCAACTGGTTCTACACTCCAGGTTCCTGAGCTTACCTGATGCATACCCAAAGAATTACTTTTTACCAAAATCCATCTCCCTTCTTCCTGGGTAATGTCGTCATGTCCTTTTACCTGGGTAATGTCGTCATTACCTGGCATTTCATTGCCTGTGTGTTTGAGCAGGTGAAAGAATTTCATTAATTTGCTACTGTGTCGGGTGGGTGTTTGAATGCATTGAGCACAAATACAGGCAGGAGGGGCTGAAGTAAAACAGAGTGGAGCAGGTTATCTATGTCATCGTATTAATGCGAGGTTTATTTAATCATGGTACCTTGTACTTGTATCTTGTGGCATCTTTATGAATTACCCAGGATATTGTTTCACATGACTTTCCACGGTGGATAAGACTCAAAATAATCCCCAAGATGAAGTAAAGAGGTGCTTCTTGAACAGAGGGACTATGCAGCAACAAGCCCAGGATAGAGGGGAAAACAGTAGTCAGCAGATTTCCTTTAAAATAGTCGCACCCACCTAGGCTGTTACCGAAACATTGCACAACGTGAGCTAGAATTCCTCTAGTGTGTCGCAACACATCTCACCGACTTCATATAGCTCTGCGCCCCCTCCCCTTCGCACTCCTCCCCACCCCCCAAATCAAACTCCTTCCTGCAACGTAAGGAAATGCTTCAGTGCATAAATATAGGTTGGTGCCAGAACCAGAGTGACCCCAGGGTCTCACTCTTGACATTCTACTTTTTGCCAAGATTATACATGCATATGACGTCAACTCTAAGATCATGTAGTTAATTAACGAATGGGGTAGGTGTTCCTATTGGAGTAGATGGGGATAGAAGGCACTGTGTGTTCATCACAGAGCTCACTGACTTAGGCTCAGTGTCATTTGAGCCACAGGCCAGGATCTCTGACATCATCGAGTTTCTTCAACACACTATGTTCTGTCGGGACAGTGCATTCTGCATGTGTTACATTTTTTGCAGTGCATTTGAATTTGCACCTTTCTTCAGACTGGATACATGGCCTGATATTCAAATAACTGTGTCGAGGTTTCCCTCAACCCTCAGTGTAAGAAGTCAAAGGCACTATTAGAAAAAGTCTCCTGGTCATCTCAGTTAATCACAAAATGAAACGACTAACTGGTTGGACGACATACCAGCCCATGTAGCATGATGGCTAAAGGACCAAGTCCTTGGAGAAGTCTGCTGTACCTGTGACCAGGGAACTTAATCTGAATTATTTCAGAAAAGCCTTCTAATGGGTTGGCAGCCCGTCCTTGAGACCCTGCCTTGTGCCCATAACTTCCAGAATAGGCACCAGACCCTTGTGATATCAAACAAGACAAGTGGGTATAGAAAATGGATGGATGGATATTTCAAAAAAGAAGTGTTTATGTGCATAAAAGTGTCAAAGGCTTTGAATATGAAGATTCGACAAGGAACCATGGCAGAGACTTGAACGCTGGTGCCAGAGGTGCGAGACAACAGGGCCACCCACTGCACCACTGTGCCATTGCACGGTTATGCCACACTGTATAAGTGACCACTTTTCATATATGTGATTGTAAACAACCAACCTTCATCAGTTCTCCTAAAAAAGTTTTCATATCAGGCTCCTAGAAGCAGTACTTAAGTCCCATAAAGCAAGGAAGCAGACCTTCATTAATGAGAAACAGAGAAGTTTGCAAAACAATGTATTATTCACAGACACACACCAATAAATTGAGAAAGTGAAACAAAAATTGTGCTGCGGTCTTTTAATATTTTTCCATGCCTGTGTGTGTGGATAAATATACAGTCCTGCGGAAAAAAAATAGGACACCCCATTAAATATTTAGTTCTTTATTAAGAAATATCAATATTAAAATATCTGGAAATATTAAAATCATATCTGTAGATGATGGTGATGTAATTATATCACATATACAAAAACAAGAAACAAATTCTCTTAAGAAATTAGCCAATTTCCAATGAGGAAAAAGTGCGGACATCCTCACACTATTTAAAATTCCAAAAATTAGATTCAGGTCACCACATCAGGTGAAAATGATTTGAACATCGATACAGAGCTTTTGGGTGGAGCCTGTCTTATTTAAACCAGACATTTAGTTTGGTTTGCTCTTGATTGTTGAAGTGAGTGGTATCATCATGATAAGTTCCAACGAGTTCTCTGAGGCTTTCAGAAAGAAGCCTGTAGATGCATATGAGTCTGGGATGGGATATAAAAAGTTCTCGAGAGTTTGGAATCAGCCATTCCACTGTCTGGAAAATAATTTACAAGTGGAGAACATTTAAAACAATCGGCAGCATGGCCAGGTCAGGCCGTCCTAGCATGTTCAGCCCAAGAGCGGACTGCAAGATGTTGAAAGACGTCTCCAAAAATCCTAAAATGCCATCATAGGACATACAGGAAGCACTTGCCACAGCCGATGTCAAGGTACATGCACGTACCATCAGAAAGAGACTGTGCAAGTTTGATTTACAAGGGAGGTGTGCAAGGAGGAAACCCTTGCTGTAAAAAAAAAATATCAGGGCAAGACTGAAATTTGCCAGATATCACCTAGACAAAAAAGACCAAGGCTTTTGGAACAATGCTTTGTGCAAATCAATTAAAAATTTAACTGTTTGAACACAGTAACAGAGGACATGTTTGGTGTAAACCAAAGACAGATTTTGAGCAGAAGAACCTCATGCCAGCTGTGAAGCATGGGGGTGGAAATGTCATGGTTTGGGGCTGCTTTGCTGCAGCAGAACCTGGCCAGCTCACCATCATAGGATCCACTATCATATCAGAGGGTGCTTGAGGACAATGTGAGATCATCTGTCCAGAAGTTGAAGCTGAAGTGGGGGTGGACCATGCAAATGACAATGACCCAAAACATTCCAGTAAATCTACCAAAAAAGGCTTAGAAGAAAGAAATGGTGAGTTCTGGAATGGTCAAGTCAAGGTCCAGAACTGAATCTTATTCTGATGCTTTGGGGTGATTTGAAAGGGGCCTTGCAGGTGGGACACCTTCCAAACATCACATAGCTTAAGGAATTCTTAAGGAGAGTGGGGAAAACATTGTGCCAGCGATTTCAGAGATTGATATATCATATTGGAAATGTCTTATTGGGATCATTTCAGCCAAGGGGGGATATACTAGCTATTAGGGCACAGGGTATTCTAACTTTTTCCGCAGGAGGAATTGGCATCTTGGTTAATTTTTTATTAAATAAATTAATTTGTTTCTAGTTTTTGCATAGGTGATGTAATTACATCACCTTTATCTACCAATATAATTTAAAACAAGGTTTAATATTGATCTTTCTTAATAAAGTACTAAATATTTAATATAGGGGTGTCCTAAGTTTTTCACATGACTGTATATATGACAATCATCTCTACTTTTATATAAATCATTATACATCTGCATCCTAATTTGGGGAGACCCCTGTTATTCCGCAGTACACTAAATAAAACAGGATAGAATGATGGGTATTGTGTCTACTGGCAAAAAGAAAGGATGAAGCTGCCCTCTGATGGACACATTATTCCAACGCAGCAGCCATGGGAGGGGCTGCATTATCTTTTGGTTCCATAGCAGCTGTTGCTGTTCTCCCAAACAACCTGCAACTCAGGGACACCTAGACTCAGGTCTGATTATATCTTTAATTAAAAGCTATTTTAAATTCCTTAATTCATTTGCAGATCTATTCACTAAAAAGCTTGAGACATGTGGCCAGTATGGCAAGATTCCATATAAAATAGAATCAATCACATGTAAATAAAAACACGTCAGTGATCTGAAACCAGCAGACAAGCTGATTTGCTTAAGTTTTATATTATTTTTCTTGACCTATTATGGTCTATATCTATATTTTATGTATGATCACCAGAACAGGCATATAAGGTGAGCAGTCAGTTACAAAATAAGACCTTTAATAGCCGGCATGCTGAACTACCGAAGAGGAACGCAGGCATCACACAGGACAGGAGCCTTTTCAGCTCAGAGGAGTTTTATTATGTCCTGAATGGGGAGCCATGGAGGGATTGGGACAGCAGGGCGGCGTCTCTGGGCCCCGGGCCTCGCAAAGCTACAGTAATATCCACACATCACCACCAGAAACAACAAACAAAATAAAAGAAAGGTCTCGTGAGGTGGCTGTAAAGCTGTCAGGACTCAGAGCCTGAATGTCATACAGAGGCCCAGCCCAGCTTCACACATTTGAAAAGGAAAAACAGTAACAAATAAACATTCTCTTAAAATAAACCTACTTCAAGTAAATTATGGCAAAAAGCACACATGCTTCTCCTCATGTAGGCTATGTGTTCAAATATAAAAATAAAAACAAACTGTCACAATGGTACAGTGTAGTCCCATAAACCCAATCATTATGGAGGACAATTCCCCATACTGGCCTAGTGGATACTATTATATAGATATACATTAAAATACATCTGAAAATACAGTCACCTTTTTGGCATCGATTGTCATTTATATCTAAGCTAAAACAGACCGAAGATATACAGTATATCCATCAACAATAATTGCAATATATATACGCAACATGACTTAATTACGGATCTATAACACAGCTCAGTTTGGGTCTTTGTGCGTGTGCATGACTCCCCCGTTAGTTTACCACGTGTCGTTACAACATTAAAACAAACAAACAAACAAACAAACAAAACATTCCACTCCACCCGGTTAAAATGAATTAATTATTAGGTTCTGCAGTTCGTCTGTCTGACTGATGATTCAAATATTTATATTTCAGAAATGCGCTTTCATCCATCCATCCATCATCTCCCGCTTATCCGAGGTCGGGTCGCGGGGGCAGCAGTCTCAGCAGGGAAACCCAGACT
>JABFEA020000043.1:37137851-37154099 GCA_019775915.2 Cyphomyrus plagiostoma
CAAAACTGAAGACCCGTAAAGCAAGGAAGAAGCTTTTCATCAATGAGAAGCAGGGAAGAGCTAGGCTAGAGTTTGCACAATTATGGGCACTTACCAGCATATTGAGGAATGAGTGAAACTGAAAATTTTGTTGTGGTTTCTTAATTTTTTCCAGAGCAGCACATAACGGACTAAGACATAATGTTGGTGCTGATGTTGTGGGACTGAGAAGGTGAGCTGCCTATTGATCTAACCATGTAAGCTAGGTGACATTGAGGCGCAAAGGGTGACAGGGTAATTATGCATTGGGTGGGAAGGGGGGGGCATTACTGACCAGCACGTATCCAAAGGGGCTTAGAGTGTCCATGAAAACCTCGCTCCACTGGTCGGTGAACAGCACGTCCTTCAGCCTCTTGTTAATCATGGAGTTCACTTCCTGCAGCCTGAGACAGAGAACGGGACAGGATTGGTGTGCAGACCCTCAAGGTCATTTCAGAGACTCCCAGAAGCAGGGTGGGAGGAGGCTTGGAGAAAATGACTGAGGCAGAGAGAGAGGAAGAGGAAGAAAAGTCAGACAGAGGGTATTAATACAGGCAATTACAGGGGGCTCCGAGGGAGAAGAGATGAAATGAAGCGAGGATTTAAAAAAGGCAGAGAGGACGGGGGAGAGAAAGTGAGGGAAAGCTGGAATGGCTAGGCAGATGGGCTGGCACAATTGTTCCAGTTTATTACTTGCCTGAGAAAATGAAATACAAATTCATACCTTTGGTAAAACTGCAGTCTTTTCTTATCTGCCCCAGTTTCATTAGTCTCCTTCACATCTAAGACGCCACTCTATACGTGGAATGGGGCCCCGAGGCAGAAAGTCTGTGGCCAGCAGCTGGTTTGTCAGGTGCACATCATGTGACCTCACACTCCTAATGTGATTGTGCATGTGCCGGGCCCCTGACTGTGGGCGTCCTGGTAGCTGCTGGTGTTGCATACGACTGTGTGGAGCTTGAGGAAGGTCTGACCAATGGATTTGAAGAGCTCTGGGACCCATTTATCTGACAACACTGTACAGATTTTGCACACTTCCTGAAACAGGGGCTTGTGCTTCAGCTGTTATACGCTGGGATACTGTACAGGCTTCAGGCTGTAGCCTCGGGGCCCATGATGGTCTTGTATTTTACCCAGGAACCCATATTTAAATATGCTGCTCCAACATCACCGACCCGGATGGCCTCACCCAATGATGTACATGTCAGTGTTTCCATCTCCTATGTTCAGCCCCAGCAAGGAAGTGAGGTCATCAGGTGGCACAGCCGAGCCCACGTTCCATGTGACTAAATGCACCCTATCAGAGAAAAGCAGGAGCTGTCATGGGGCTTCACATATGTTGCCAAAGGGCCTGTAAATGCAAACTATTCCAGCACAAATTATAATGATTTTAATACAGTTTTAGTATGGAATTACACATTGGCCTTACAGATAACAAATCTAACTTTTATATTATCCATCAATCTTTTTTTTTCTTAACTGCCTCTCCATGCAGGGTTGTGGTCAGACAGTCCACCACAAGTACAGGTTATGTGAGCTGCCTGCATGCACACATACACACGAACGTACAGCACCAAAGAGACAAATAATCAAAAGTAATCAACCATCAATCCATCCATCCATCTCTTCACATCTTCCATAACTGCTGATCCAATGATATTCTCAGACAAAGTGTCTGAATGTTCCTCACACCATTGTTACTGGGCTGCAGGATGGGTTTCCAATGGAAACGACGGATGATGTCACCCTGCAGCGTGACTCAGAGTGAGACCAAGGGCATGAGCAGCATGTCGCAGCCACATCACTAAGACTAAGGATGCTTTGGTTTTGATCCAGCACCCTTGTTCTTAATTATGTCTGCTGCAGACGTCATTGTGAAGGACACGGGATGATATTGGGGAGGGGGGGGGGGGCGAACCTGAAATCTTCCACTGGTTGCGCTTGTATGTCTGTGGTTCCTGCCCTCTGCTGATGGGCGGTGAACTGGGTGTCTTCGGGCAATGATGGCGGCAGCTGGGGTAATGGAGCCGCCCGTGTAGAGATAGGGCTTCGAGGTCCTGAGCCTGGGGGGCCCGGGGGGCCCGGTGAGCCTGAGCCCTGTGGTACAGGCTTCTCAGACTGGGGGGTGGTGACTGGTGCTCTTGACTGAACCTGAGGAGCTCTGGGTGTTTCAGGTTCCTTCCTCCCCGCATCTCCTGGCCGAGGCCTGGACAGCTCCGAGCTCAGCTGGTATTCAGCAGATTGGTCCGGCAGCCGCGCCCTCCTGGGAGATCTCAGGGACATTGGTGGGCCGCCCTGGGCTGCAATTGTGGTGGGAGTCCTGGGCGGCTCTGATCCGGCCCGACCAGATGGCTCAGCGTCTCTTCGGGTCGGTTGTCCTATATCCATGTCCCTGACAACACAACAGAAGACGACGCTCTGATTCTGAGTGGGTGACCATCCTTCATGAGACACTAACCCCTACCTCAGTCGGCCCATGTTGACCAACGGCAGCAAGGAGCCTGAAGTGGGTCTCATCCTATCCTCCATCATCATCATCATCTACATTAGCAGGGGTCACAGGTCACATCACACACCACAGTATACAATAATATTGCCCAAAAGCTACTTCAAACCAACAAAAACCAACCAGGTACAAGTTCTGGTTCCCCATCCTAACCCTGATGTCCTGCCCAGTGAGGCATCACAACCACCCCCGTCCCTGACAGCTCACTCAGCCTGGGGCTGCCTGTCAATCAGCAGACCGAACACTGATTGACAGGAACTATAAGAGCCACCTATCCTGGCATCATCAGCCAGGCACATCCTGCAAGGAGACGAGTGGTGCCCTTCTATACCATGTCCTGGAGCTCTGGGGTGATCAACCCTCTGAGATCATGTGCACTGGCAGAGCAGGACCTGAACTGGAAACCCTGGACGAGGCAGTGAAGGCCTAGAACCCTCATGCCAACAAACTGTGAGTAATTCTCTTATTGCATCATCAGTCATGCAGCTTTGACTTCTAAGTAATCAAATATAAATGAGTTTATGTAAACGAACAGCACCCTGTAATATGCATTATGCAAATGAACTCTGCCCTGTAACCAAATATGCAAAAACACAACTACAGACCCTAGGTCAAACACAATGGTATCTGTCAATGGCTTTTTTGGGATTCACATTGTTACCATTTGACCATTAACCAGTTAACCAATTTTTCAAAAGGCTTGTATGGTAGGTAGTGATTGTTTTTTATTGAACTAGGATCCACCTGTCAATCAGCAGACTGGTATCAGAGATTAAAAATATTAGAAATTCTTTTGGCATGAATATGAGACTTTTGATGGAGGCTAATCAAATGCTAAATGAGCACCAGCACAGTACAGCTGTTGTTCCTGCACGCCTCTCTCACACTTTTGGGACTCCTGCAGAATCGTGACCTGACGCCCATTACTCTGGGTTATTTTTAAAGGCATCAAACTGTGTAGGAAAATCGTGGAGGACAGGAAAAGTTCAGGAGACGGGATGCGTGACCATGAGCACACACGTTTCCAAAGCAACACAGAAACAGGTGCACCCCCTTTCTCCAGCCTCTGGGATGGGGGCCCAGTATGATATGCTTTCATGGGGGCCAAAATCTCTAGCAGTGGCCCTGCCAGGGTTGCCAGATTCAGTGAAGATACCTGTGATAACAATAAAATGAACTTGCTAAGCTAATTGCACTCCATGCTCCAATTAAGAACTTTTCCTGCGGTAAAGTCAGGAAGGGGAATGCACACACTGGGAGGGGGGGGGGGCAGGTGACACTGATCCAGAGCTTAGCTTGGAACCCCCACAAATACACAGGTTGGAGAAGGAAGAGCCACGTTCACACACTGAATAGTCAGTAGATAAACACTGACATAAACACTGACTGGCTTCGACACCTTGGGCTGACCACACAGGAAGATTACTAAACAAAATGAAGCAAATAAGGAAATAAAACAGGAAGAACAGGAATGAAAACCACACTAGTGAAATCAGCTAGCTGCTTCTTTCTTTTGGGAGGCTTACAAAACGCTGCAGAAAAGGGGCTAAATTAGACGACACAAAAGAGCAGAGAGCCGCCCAGGTGCCGCGCCTGTTTGCTGCGGCACTCGACCTCACACAAGCGGCTCAGATAGGGACCCATTAAGTCGGGTTATATTTAGCGCATGGAAAGGCAGCATTTATCAGGCCCTTCTACTGGTGAATTTTAAGAACTTCCATGTCAGCTGTAAACATTCAGCACTGACCAGTCAGGCAGAGAAGGGAATAATGTTTCCTTTTCGGGGCTGGTCGGCGCTGCAGGCGACATAGGCGATCGCCTAGGGTGCCATTTGATTAGGGGGCACAAAAGCACGAGTGAAACAAAGCAGAAGTAATACCTCTGGTTACATTCCATTGCTTACATTACAGCTATTTGCAGTACTTTTGATATTGCCCTACTTTTCTTGTGAAACAGAGGTGAGCTTGCTAGTTAGTTTGCTAGTTATATCACTATAATAACTGTCAGGACCATTATATTTTGCATAAGTGGTTGGAAATATTTTGAATGCATCCCTTCAGCCAATTCGATAAAATGCATCAACACAATCAAAACCAGAACCTTGATAGTTTATGGTGGTGAGCGGAGAAGCAGGAACTCGGGCTTCTCTGCTGCCCTTCTGCTTTAAAAGCCGCAGCACGTCTTTAATCACATTGTGGGGAGGCGGCAGCAGCAGGCTGTGCTGAAAACAGGCGCTGAGAGGGTCTGAATCAGCTGTAATTTTGCTCTGACGCGAGCCTTGCAAAGACTCTAATTAAACCCCCAGCAATTAGACAGTGTGTGATGGTAGGAAAAGGCACTGAATGGACCGCAGGGCGAATGAGGGAGGGGCAGCGAGATCGAACACAACAAGGCTCCATTAGAGAGCCCCCTCCCCACTGAAGTAACACCACTTCCCTCCCGCTACACCAGCCCGGCCCCCTACCCCACCTCCCTGAAAACCTGACGGTGACATCAGCATGACACTGGCGCAGGGTCAGAGCTACCAATGGCAGCCAGATCAGGAAGAAAAAATAAAGAGGGAGATAAAGAATAGAGGAAGAGAAAAAGAAATGGCGAAAGAGTAAAGGAGAAACGGAGACGAAGCAGGAAGATGGAGGTGAGGAGCAGGCAGCACTGTACAACACAAACAGCACTGAACAGCACCAGTATAAAGGTAATGAAGGGCAGCTGGAAATTCAGTCATCAACAGTCTCAATACTACTTGGAAACCTTCATAAATTAGCCTCCTAACATGCCCCCCCCAGATGTGTGTTTACCTGAAACAAACGCATAATGCTGAGCACTTACACCTGTACCTGAAGCGGAAGCCATGAAGATAAGGGAGTGAATTTAAAATTAATGCATGCAGATTAAATTCGACATGAAAGAGAAGAGCAATAAATAATGCAAAAAGCTGATTGGTGGGAAATGTCAACTTTGTGAATTGATTCGCTGATGGGTAATGAGAGTGACAGATGCCACTTGTCTATTTTTTGATGCTCCTGGGAAAGCCACCCCCAAACAAACACAGGGACGTCATTCTTAAGAAGGGCCAATTAATCTCAAACACAGCGCCCCACAGAGGTGTAATTCGGTAAAGCTCAGCCCCTTCTAAGATCAGAAAGAAGCATTTCCTCCATAGCAGTCTGAGGATGTGCCGGATGGGATTTCAATAATTCTCAGGCAGCAGGGGCTTTAACAAGGTTGCAGTTGAGAATAGAAGGCGACCCTCCGGCATGGCTGGACGGGGAAGAATGGGACGGTGCTAATCAGGGGAAGCAGAACAATCAGCCCCGAATCTGGGCCGAACTCCACTCCCAGTCCTCATCCAGCTGCAATTCTCCAACTAATCATCAGAAACCAGGGCTTAACCAGTGGTGGCCACAGAGATACCTACAGCTGGATCACTTCATCCATACAGGTGACTTTCGAACAAGATCATGAACCTCATGAACAGCTAGAGATGACTGCAATCCATATAAGGTAGTATTTTAACCTTTGATAAATATTTTTTTGTGATCTTCAAAGTTAACTTTTTACAGATCAACAATTAAGATCATCAATCCCCATCAATCCAGTTAGAGTAGGTTACCATGATGCCACGTAACTGAACCCAGGATACTCAGACAGGCTGGCAGTAGGACATGTGTCTGAGTAACAGTATCTCCTTCATGCTGATTCCCGACACTGGAGCTTCACAGCTCCGTATGCCCAGCCTGCCATCCTGCTCCCACCCAGCCACGACTCTTTGACTCAGGATGACACAACTGCACCAAGCAAAGTGAGTGAGGGCTCCTCAGAGTTTGGCTTCCAACACCACGACCATGAGTTGGCCTCCAGAGAGAGGAAGGAGGACGCCAGGCAGATTCCAACATCACCCCCAGCGTCAGCATAAGAGGAGACGGCACCCTGGGCTGTGGGAAAGTAGCTGGGGATGGTACCCGCATTTACAGCGTTTACAGCCTTTACAGCCTTTACAGCGTTTACAGTGACAGCAGAGTCAGCAGCTTCAGGTTACACTGAATTCACATTATTAAGAACTTTGTGTGGCCACATCTAGGACAAGCCAAGTCCGTACCCCATTACATCTACTCGCTTAGGGGGCTACAACTCCCCGTCAAACACCCTCAGGTCCACCACAATTACTAGGGGTGTAGAAAATGGGACGTTCTGTCTGGATTCATCACGGAGAGTCAGGGGTAGCAGTGTCCCGTCCCAGAGGATGCATTCCGTAGTCAAGGACTCAGTCAGCCTCAACACAATAAAAATACCCAAGTACTGTACTTCACACTCGCAGTTTTCTGGCATCATGGAACATTTACACTAAAACTGCATTGCAACAGCTACGGCAACCCATATACAGCTAGCCTACATATGAATCCTTACTCTCATATTGCATTTGCATTGGCCAGAAAGGGAATTCTCAGGTGCATATTCCGCTGAGCGCTGTGTTCGTCACACATGACAATCATCCTGAAATTGTATTGGCTGCTGCAGGTTTTGTGCATATCTTTTGGGCTCAAGGGCATAGCTGGGCTCCTACCTGCTTAATGCAAGAAAGCCACACCCCTTCTTCACCTCCTCCCAGCTGTCCTTGACCTTATTATCCATGACCCCCCCCCCCCCCCCAAAAGCAGTCACCTGACTCTCTCGGTCATGCATGAGAATGGTTCTCCTCCCCGCCTCTGCAGCCTTACTGACGGATAAAACAGACTGCCTGTCATTTGTATTATTTCAGCCTCCTGCAGGCCAGCTCCCACACTGGCTCATCAGAAGGACCATATCTCAGCCATGCATGATGGGTAAAGCAATCTCTTTCGGACAGAGTTCATGGGCTACTGTGTGTTTGTGTGTGAAGCAACCCTGTGTCGGCCGCACTGGTAAAACCTGAGCAGCTACGTGAGTATCAGGATAAAAGAAAGAGATACATAAAACCAGGGGGCAAAACTACGGTGAATTTTGACAGACACTTTGATCAAAATGCAGGTTTTTTTTTTACCACAGACAAGGTATGTAAACATACAGCCTTTATATGTTGTTTTCTCAATCAAAACATTTTTGCCATAAACACAGACGAATCTTGCCAGAGACACATTTGCCCATTGATAATATGGATAAAAGCCCAAGTGACTAAGAAGGTGTGTGTGTGTGTGTGTGTGGTGGGGGGGGGGGGTGAGATGATGCCTGGGGGTCCCAAGTGTGAAATTCATCAGATGACAGGAAGGACAGGACAGCCTGCCTAGCATTCCCCCTCAGCCATGTTACCATGTTATTTTCACAATCCTTGGGCCAAGCATGTAGCATGGGGCTGTGTGATGCTCTGTGGATTAGGACTCTATGTGTGATCAAAAGGTCGCTGGTTCGAATCCCTTGGGCAACAGAGTGATTTCACATTTGAGCCTCTGAGCAAGGCCCTTATTGCCCTGTGGTGTGTGTGTTTCACGGAGGGCAGGGTTCCACGCTGTGCTGCTACCTGTCTCCAGCAGATGTTTCTATCCAAAGAGACATGCCGCTGATTGTTTTTCATTTCCTCATTTCACTTTTCTTTGGACCTCAGCGATCTGCTCTGTCCATAAAAACATCACTGGGTTGTCTGATCTGTCCACCGAGAGTCCATCACAAGGACACACACACACACACACACACGCACACACACAATTAGAGACACCGATTCATCCTAATTCCATGTTTCTGGACTCCAGAAGGAAAGTGGAGCCCCAGGTAGAAGCCTGAGAGAACCAAGACCATAATTTTTACAGATACATTGTTGATTAGCATAATGGTAACATTACAACAGAAAACTGGCTTATTTGTGCTAAGCTAGTAAGGACTCTGTGAAGAATGAAGTTTTCTTAAAATATACCCTGAGCCTTTGGTAAAATAATGTATAATCTGATGTTTGCAAAAAAATGTTTGTGTACAACTGAAAATTAATTTATCGGCTTTAGTCATTCAATGACAAAGGAAACAGAATGGAAGTAAAAGCACTGTAACATATATGTGCTCGGTGATTACGTGTTGTCATCTATAGAGCTGGTCCACTTGTTAAGAGATGGCACATAACTAATATGTAGGCTCAAATATTATCACATGAACCCTGACCAGATGCCACGCAGGTCTCCATAAACAGCTGGTCTTCATGATAAAGTGGAACAGCAAACCCCAGAATCCCATCTTGTGAACCTAAGAGATAGTCATCATGATACTTTCCCTTCAGCAGAATTCCATCGTAGTTTAATAAGGAAAACCAGCAAAAAAGCGTCTGGTCGGCAGACTCAGGCACCGGATCACGACAGGACTAGCAGATGTACGCCTCGCCTTTTCCGTTGCGCTCTGATGCTGCACTGCTACAGAAATCTGGATGTGTTTTGGCGACATAATCTCTTCTTAATATAACGCTAATGCGGCACCCCTGCGATAGATCCATCTTTACAAGTAAAGTTTGAAAACATACTTGACCAGCATGGATTAAGACTTTATCTTAATTGTATATCCCTTAAATCTTCATTTACGGTATTTTACTGTAAAAATCCCTTTTGAAATCCCATCTCTTTTTTTGATAGCGCTCAATTCGTTAGAAAGTTGTTTTATGCATGTTTCACTGTTACTAGACACACTTAGTCTTGACATACGTCCTCCAGTAATTGTAATGCAGAGAACAAACTAGACCACACATAAAATTACCAAGAGCAGGATCCAGGAAGGAAACTATAACTGGATGGACACAACACGGTTACAGAGAAATTTAACATAATACAGTAACGATGACAAACACTGCCACACGCCGATTTTTGCAAATTACGCTCTCTATACTGCAACAACATATTCAGTGAGTATCAATATACGTAAAATTACAGAAACTGTGCTTTTAATATATTTACTGTAGGAACACTCTTAGCGAGCGGGTAAATGGACGCGTAAGAGGAGCGCGGCTAATCATTTAGTGCCACAGGCATGTGTTCTGCTCGAGTACCTAACCGGAAAACACGCCGGATCGACCACTATGGGAACACTAAGTAAAGCCCCTTTGCGATTTAAAATTCTTTTTAAAAATGTACAAATTGATCATGAAATTACTAGATATATTCAGAAGAAAACGGTAATGCATTACATAAAATAGGCATGCATATTTCCAACGGGCGTTGTGTCCCTTATGTTTATCATGACATCTAACCAGCTACTTACCTTTCGAAATGGGATGGATGATGCTGTAGCGAAATTACGAGATGTAAAGCTTCAATTCCGCTCTGACATTAATATTGACAGCCAACCTGCCGTTTCCCTCCAGCAAGATCAAGAATATCCGCCTTAGTTTGATCGTTTTTTCTTACCCGGCGTTTTTCTGCAAAATCAATAAGAATAAACTAAATACAGAAGTCAAACGGGCCTGCTGTTACTGACATGCAGGCATTTCTCCGCGCTTGACACTCGCAGCGGACGGGCAGGTGTGTCGCCTGGAGGAGGGACCGCCGGCCACCAGGGTTCAGCACATTGCATTTATAATAATAAACACGCGTGTCTTTTTATATCTGCCTGAATCCCACTGACCTAGCGCTCATAATACGAGTTTATTCGGCGGAACTAATATTTCGACTTAAACAGCATGGTTTTTAGTCCAGACCCTGCGACCGAGCCGGGTTACGGATGCGCTGGCACCGGCGAGCAGCGCCGCGCAGCGCCTCGTTTCCCGAACTGTCCTCGGCGAGCGCCACCCAAGCCGGATGAAGGCAGGAAAACGTCACCGTCCATGAAGGTTATTCAATGACGAGTGGGGACCAGTCTCATTAAAAAAGAACATAATTTTAAGTATATAGCCACAGACGCCTTAACTAATTTACATGTGTTTGAGCAAAAGGGTCTGTTAAAAGAATGATATTTGTGTGCTTGTAGGCTACAATATATAGTGTATGCTGTGTGTGTTAAGTAATTATCAAATGACATCATAAACGAAGACGGAAATAGCTCGTTCTTTGCCCTGTTGCTAGATGCTAAAAGTCACCTGCACGCAGTGCCACATAGTCCAGACCTCTGTGAGTCATGATTTATTATCAGTAGAATAATGCTGTGTGATCCATTGATGATGTCAAGTGTACTTTCTGATTTCTTATGCATTTTTTTAATATTTCTGGTGTTTGTTTCTGTAGGCTGTTGTATAACAAAAACGGCAACGGTCACACAGGATTAGGTAAGGTTTTATAGCTCTTGTAGGCAGCTTCTTGAGTGTACTAAACAGACAGTGAACGGACTTATTATAGGTCAGTACTACTCCGGTAGTTTACTGAAGTGTGTCATTTAAAGAGACAGTGTCTTTCTGCCGACTGATTCTTCAGTTTACGGGGCCTTCAGGAAGGAACATCTTCCATTACCATGCTGGGAGAGAAACGCTCTCTTAAAATGTGACTGCATTGAAAACAGAAGAAAAGGCTCCTCCTGGATGGCTGAAGGACTTAATGGTATAATGCTGTCACACCCTGGTTCCACAAATCACCATGATTTTTATTAAGGTTTATCTGCATGGCAGTTGTTATGCCTCTTGACAACATGCCAAACAGCACACGTGCTTTTCCCAGAGGTATGTCTAGGCTGAATATGCGCTTCCATGCTGTTTCCATAGTTTTTTATGGCTTGTTTCCATGGTATCTTCACAACCTTCCCCTTGAAATTGGCACCTATAGTCATTATGCATTGAGAGGTTACGCTACCAATATAATATAATCAAGAAAACTAACTAACTCTAATGTCATTATGTATAATTCAGGCAATTCCTATGGTTCCACATGGTAATGTGTGAGAACCAAATGCTCCCTGGGGAAATTTTAGCCGAAACCAGTATATCTCCTTATTGGTTGGTATTGTGGGTGTAAAGAAAAGTAGTAAAGATGTCCCAGTGTTCTTGGTTGATCATGTGAATACAGAGAGTGTTAGCTATTAATATGTGAAGAACTGCCCTTAATTTGTATTTGAACTGCCTTTCAGTACCCGGTGTATGTCTACACTGTATTACATTATATTATTTTTTACTGTTCAATAAACCACCATTTTGCTGAAACTGTGGAGACTTTGCAAGTGGATTCCTTACAGTGGGTTTCTGCATTGTCTGGTACAACTTATGGTACAGCACATCGGTATATCTACTTACCAGTTCTATTCAATGAATAGATTTCAAATGCATACAGTCTTGTAATAGGTAACAGTGTTTTGCTTCTAGTTAGTAATGTTTTCAAATTGAAGCATTTGCTAAAAAACGAATGTGCTCAGTAATTATAAAATGAAACTATATATGTAATGCATGACATGTGGGTGGCATGGTGGCGTAGCAGTTAATAGTACTGCCTCACAGCCAAATGGTTCTGCATTCGCTCCCTGGCCTGGGCCACCTTTCTGTGTGGAGTTTGTGTAGGTTTCCACCAGGGCCTCCAGTTTCCTCCCACAGTCCAAAACTGTGCACGGTGAGTTAATTGGTGACTCTAAGTTGGCCCTGTGAGTGTGTCTGCCCTGTGGTGTGTTGGCGACTCCCCAGGGTTGGTTCCTGCCTGTGCGCATTGTTCTTGGGATTGGCTCTGGGGCCCCAACTGGGATTGAGTGGTGATGGATGTTTAATATGTATCTTGCTGTTTAAATCTTTTTTCTTCAGTAGTTTTATTTCAGTCATGTCCCGGAAAAGTAATAATAACATATAATAATAGTAATATTAACAATAGTAATAATAACATTAAAGATTTTACATATATCTCAGTAACTTGTGAAGGGAAGTTTACGGAAGAGGATTAAGACCACCATGAAAATATTCTTTGAATTCTGACTTTTTTCTTCTAAACAAAGGCAGAATTCCGACATTAAAGTCAGAATTCAAATAACATTTTCATGGTGGCCCTAATCCTCTCTTCCTAATGTTGATAAAGTGATTTAAAAAAAAAAATCCGGCAGTATGGCCACTGGGAGAAAAGCGCGCCCAGTGGGAAAATGGGTTACTGCATGATATTCTTCGCTTGTTTCCCTTCCTGACTCACATCGTCAGTAATGCAACAGAAAATGCTGATCAGGCTTATTTGCTATCGGACAATATTAATAAATTTTTATAACATTTAAATATGGCTGTAACAGTATGTTTATGGACAGCTTTGTAGTCAGTCTTAGTTGAGATAGTTTTTTTATAATAAAATAAAAATCCCTGCTCACGTTTCATTTTTACTCCCTCCCTCGTCATAATCGGAGGAGGGGGGGTGTTTGACGTGGCAACGATTCCGGACGTGACACAAGCCTGCACATCACTGCACATAATTTTGCTAAGAAGTATTTTTGCACCATATCTTTAGCATCTCCTGCGTTGAGTGACGGTGTAGAACTGTTGCATCGCGGATCTTGTGCGTTTTAGAAAATGCGGCTGCTTGTTTTAGCCGGCCTTCTACACTGTTTGTCTGCCTACGAGGTAGATCACAAGAAGCTGGAAGGTCTGGCAAAAGCGAAGGTAGAGGTAAGATCTGTACCCTTATCCATAGGCTTCATCTTTACTTAAACAATTCTCATCCAATTATGATAGATATGCTGACCGGAAAGCTTGTGTTGTATTGATATTGTTCTCCTTACTACGAAAGACTCCCTTTTACTAAAAAAAGTATTGCTTAGTCTCCAGAACTGAGCACTGGCGACCCTGGTTTGTGTTGCGGCGTCACTCAGAAAGATAGCCAGTAAATCAAACCAGTATCTCCTCCCCGAATATAGTGTCCTGAAAGCATAAAAAACTAATTTACCCTCTCAGTTTTACCTGCACCATTTACTGTCGACTAATTGTTTCGTCTTTGTATAAGTCCTCGCAAATTACAGTTTTTTTTTTCAGGGAAAACAGGAGATAATTAAACAATTGTGGTTATTTGTAGACCTGCTGTATGTTTTGCACAAAAACGTGAAATGCATCCTTAGTCCGAATCCCATTATCCACTAAAATGGATATTCTTGAGTACACACAATTCGTTTCTGCTATTTGAATTGCATGGTTATCGGAATTAAATGCGCATATGCATTTGGCACTACATTCAAAGAGCAGAAATAAGTATTGCTTTGGGATTGCGTGCCTGCCCCTTTATTCCCTGTTGATTCTGATGGAGATGTAGCAGAGTATGGGGAACGTGAAATATGACTCCATGCATGTAACATAGAATTTAGTGATTACTTGTCATTGTTGGCACACAGTGCACAAAAATGAAAGTGCATTTAACCCATATGTGAGATACACGGGGCAGCTAATTCAGCGCCCGGGGAGCAGTGCTTGGGGGTGGTACCTTACTCAGGGTATCTCAGTGGTGCTTTGCTGGTCGGTGACTCGAACCCGCAATTTTTCAATTACAAGTGCTTTTCCCTAACCATTAAGCCGCAACTGCCCACAAAAATAGTAAAAGTAATGCGCACTTATTCTTCCTTTGAGTGAGTACACAGTTTTTCACTTCATTTGGGAATGTACAGTTATTAAGGGGCAATGAAAGCCGGCCAGAGACAACATTCTCACAGTCTTTGATTTTTTTTTTTTTTTTTTTTTTTTTAATAAATCAAAACGTTCATTTCAAGTACCGGGTCCCACATTTGATGGCTTGCTACAAATGTTCATGTTCTCTCTTCAGACCTGTGGAGGGTGACAGCTCAACCGGCTGAGGGAGGTAATCTTTTCATCTGCTCACTCTGTGTTTTAGTGTTTCTCAGAGCTACAAATACATAGAATATGATAGATTTTTGCATGCTTTTTTTATAAGTAATGAACATTTTGAGCTTAAGAGTTGCCATTGTGACCTGTTTGACATCTTACCTGCATGAAGTGTTTTTGTATGTAATTGTAAACCCTCCATTGTTCTACATCCAACCATCCATCGATCCTAAAAAGGGTTTTGTCCATGTTTGGTCTTGCTCTCCTAAATTGAACAGACTTTGTAGTGTAAAACACAGTTATAATTTTGAGTTTTATTGTGATTTTTCTTCCTGTAGGTCAAAGCCTTTGTGACTCAGGACATCCCTCTTTAGTATCCTTCCTGCCAGGACAGCAGTACACATTCACCCCTAAGAGCTTAATAGAGGTCTCTACAAATGTATATCATGTATTCCTCATCATATTGTGTAGATCCATGGAGTAATTACTCTGTGATGGACTGGAATCTGGCTGTTTTGCTGTATAACCATCAAAGTTGCTTGAAGAGTGCTTATTTAAAATGTAGACAGATTAGTGGAATTTCCTTTCCATATGCCATATAAACTGGATTATGGCAATATCTCACTGCCCTACTAACTGTAAGAGCAGGACTGTCTTGGGTGCATTATCCAATAGAAACTCTTATTCGGACTGCAGTCTGAGTTGTCTTGCAGAGTTTTTAGAGATGCAGTTTTTATAGTATTCATTAAGATGCTTGATGCAAAAATTCAGGAAATTTCCAGTGTATAAATAGTGCATAACTTGAACAAAACAAATTTAAATAATTGCTTTGTGTAACCAAAGACTTTTAACAGATAAGATATTCAATAATTTAATGTACAGACAATATACGTGTTTACAGAGTAGAAAAGATCTATTTCATTAATACAATAAACTTGTAATTTTTCAGCAAATGGGGACGTTCTATAACCTAAAAGCAATCTAATGCTTGCATCATACAAGATAAAATGTTAAGTGCTGCAGGTATATCAAAGTCCCCATTTATACAGTTCATGGATTAATTAAGCAAATACCTTCCGAGCATGGGAAGGTTCGTATAGAAAGATAGGTATAAATACAGTGAAAAGGTGTGGAAGAAGAGATTTCAGTGACTTTAAAGGAGGGACTGTTATAGAAATGGAGAACTGCAGGAAAGATAGGAGGAGGAAGCATATACTTCAGGAAAGTGACAGGTATTTGTTCAGAAGCAGCTGTTGTGTCTTTTCAGCTAATCTGACCAAATAAGATAATAGCTTGCAGGGCGCGCGCATATATACTTTTTTAGGATTCAATCCAGAGTCTGGAACAGATTAAGTTTGAGAACCGAGGTACCACTGTATATATAGCACACACACACTCACACACCTGGTCTATTAGATTTAAACAATATGTCACAAATGCTCAACTGAAGTATGTTCAGAATATTCATGATCCATTAGTAAAATATCAGGACAGTAGGTGCATTTCCTGCAATTATGGCTTGTAACCCATCAATTTTACAGTATTTTTAAATGCTGGATGATTGTGAGCTTGAATAGGAAAGTCCGGATGTAACCTATGTTAGATCAGATGTGAGTACAAAGTTAGTTTTTATGGTGACATTACAGTAAAGTTTTACCGTGGTTTTATTATGGTTATTCCCTTGACTTTTGATCCAGCCACAACTTGGTGATGAAGCACATTCCAGGGGCTGATCCTGAGCTTGTTCTGCTCAGTCATTACTATGAAGAACTGGACGTAAGAATTTCACATTCTCTGATGTTCTGGTACCAAAACCTAATGACTAGCAAGTCAACATGAAGACCAGGTCACATTCCCATGTCAGCTTAGATTCAGGATCCAATTTCCTTGCTTCAGCTGAAGATCAAATGCTGGTCTCATCTTCTTACAATAATGAATTATCTTTCAGAAGATACATGTATGTTTCCAGCAAGAATAAATCTACGAAATTCCAACCCAGGTGGTTTACTAGGGAAATAAAGTATAAAGTAAGGAGGAAAAGGGCTTTGTTTCAGAAATGGAAAATAAC
>JABFEA020000043.1:37154199-37177883 GCA_019775915.2 Cyphomyrus plagiostoma
GTTAAGTTCTCCCCAAGCGAGCTTGATGGGCCGAATGGCCTCCTCTCGTTTGTATAGTTCTTATGTTCTTATGTATGCGTTCAGAATCCTAAAACAAGCGTGTGCTACAACAGAATATTTCCTACAACATGAAAAGTGTTGCAGATGGTTGCATCATGCTGATGTCTCTCACATTTCCCACCCAAAGCGGATCCCTCTGTCAGATATGACTCGCTCTGAAATCAACGAGGTGTTGGGGTCGCTGGGATTCTACAAGAAGGCCCAGCCGGACGACCCTGTTCCTGAAGAGTTCCAGTTCTCCCCAGCGAAGGACAGCCCCTGGCGAGAGAAGCGGGAATCTCATGTTCAGTCCTCCCACACCACGTCTCCGGATTCAAAGATCTCCCCTGAGACTTCAGCTCCTGAATCTGGCCATTCAGACTTGTAGCCCAAATCTGAGGGGTCTGTGAGACCCCTGAAGCTTCTCACACACCTATGTTGAAACTTAAATCTTTTCAGTGCACGTAAAAGGATGTCGCTTGTTGCTCATGTGGTTCTGTCACCCTCTGCCTTCCAGAGAACAGAATGATGCCCTGGGCCGCAAATCAAAATGATTGGCCAGGAGCTGATGATGCGTGTTTTGGTGGGCAGAAACCAGACTCATCTGAGTGAGACAAGCAGAGGTGTGTCTCAATAAAATCACCAAAACTCCACATTGCGTCCTTGAGTTTAGTACATTAGCTAAAAATGGCAAAGAAAATAACCAATGATCAGCATTCACTTCCTTTTTTACATGGTTTAATAGTTAATTCACATTAACATGTGAGGTACAGACTGGATACCATAGCGTGCTTTGGCCAGTAGCTGGATGGTGTGTTAGTTTATGGGCGTCCTCGGGCTGCTGAATCCATCTGCATGGCTGCCTGGGTGCAGAGGGCCCCCTGCTTCACTTTGCATGTCAGCCACAGTGGAGGAACATCAGAAAGCTCCAGTCAAAAAACACTAACCGCTCTACAGCCTTGCTCATAATTCAGGCCAATTGCTAATCAGAAATATGAAGTGAACCAGTTTTAAAAGGCATTTCTTTTTTAGCCAAGCAAAAATATCATCATCCTTCTCTCTGGCGGAACTGAACCCATGTTAAAAAGCTTAATATAGTGGTGCAAGGTAGTGGAAAGCAAAAAAATGAATTGCTTGTTGTTCCCTGAGAGCCTATTTTTAGTTCATACAGACACAGGAAGCAGTCTACTGAATTGAAAATGGCACCACTGTTATTAATGTTGTACTTAAGCTAAATCCAGTCTTTTGTGAGCTAAAGGCTGTAGAGATAAACATTTTCTCATGCTTCAAAAAAACCTAATAAACCATACATAATTTAAGACATAAAATACTCTAAAAGAATAGTGCCAGCTAGTAATTAATACAAGATTAAATTTTAACATAGGAAGACAAAATATACAGGATACAACCAAGCATGGCCAGGAGAGGGAGATAGAGACAGATAGCTGCATGTCTGTAGAATCATACAAGAGATTATGTGTGTGGGTGTGCAGCTGGCTATAGTTGATGTTGGCTGATGAAAGTGGCCAGGGAGGGACCCTCTCTAAGCTTGGGTGGGGGGGGGTGCATGTGACACCCACATCTTATAAGGTAGGACTCCTACCCAAAATGCTGCTTTTTAAAACACAACCTTCCAGAATCTTCCATGACATAACTTTAACCAGAACTTTTTTTTTTTATTGAAAGCAACTTAATTTTTCCTCAAACACAGTTACTGCTTACTGGTATTTCTCTGAAATACAGTGGGGTCCTTCCTGGTCCCTCTGATAGATGTCTTGGAATTTAAAAACACAGGAAACGTTTGCCCTTCAAATATTTTGGATGGACACAATGTTAACAGAGAAACGCAGCCTAAAACCGTAAAGATCTACCTTGTGTTCTCTAAGTACAGGTCTATTCAGATAAAATCATACACTGAACTCTGCTCAGGGTTAAAAGCTCTGTAAAAGGCAACAAATATGTACTAGTGCCAAAACAACTATATAAGAACCAGTCAAGATAAATTCTCTCTCCATACTAGTGCTTATAAAATTGAGTCTATTTAAATAGAAATAAAATTATATCATCTTGCAAAAGAAAACAAAGTAAATGTGTGTGGTAAAAAGCATGCTGGTTCATAATGTATATAAAAGAAAGAGTACCAAATTGGGCATTTAAGCTATATAAAACTCAGATTGCATGATCATCAGCATTATGTCTAACCTCAAATCCAAGAGGATCTTAAGAACTCATATTTTTTATAAAATATTTGGTTTCAGCAAATAACAGGAGAATATAAAAGTTTTATAACTTACAGATTTTAGTTTTGTCTTAAATCGATGGTCAGTTGTGTAACTTCTGCATTCAATAATGCAAAATTCCTAAAGGTTACAAGTTGCCCAGAAAAATACAGGCGTGAAGCTTATATTGCCAAGTCTGCTGTGGTTGCATGCTGTGCTTTTTGTCATGTCATTCGACAGGTGTGAAGTCCCGCTTTTACCCCCCTCTCTGGAGGTGAGAACAGGAGATACCAAATGGGTTGGAAACCAGCTCAGACAAGTGAAATGGCCCTGTGCACCCCCCCCCCCCCCTTCCCGTGACATGGCTAATTACACTACACGGAGGTGCAGTTTCTCAGTATTTATAAATCGTCTTCCATGCGGTGAGATTTGCAGATCCTGCAGCAGGAAACGAAAAGGGGGACAGAGGACGCAGTCAGCCAGGTGTGTCAGCCAGGAGGCTGCGGGCGCAGAGGGCTGACAGGGTCATCTGCAGGGGAACTTTCACTGTTTCCATGCCACAGAAAGCGGAGGGCGAGGCAAGGAGTCAGAGATCAGAGTAGGCCCGCTGGGTCATCTCAATTCTGCGCAGATGGTTGACCAGTGACTGCACGTAGGTGAAGACACACTTGGGATCTGGTTTTTTTCCCATAATCATCATATCCTCCACCTCCAGCAGGGGCATACAGTTAGCAAAGGCCCTGGGCAGTGGGGGAGGAAAGGAAGAATCAGTGTAAAGATATAAAACAACAGTATCATCATCAAATGCTTTCTCTTAGTATAACGCATGTCAAACACGCTTATCTACCTACCTCTCATACACACTGCCCGAATATTTCAGCTCATATACACCACAGGAGCGGTTTTCAAACATTCTATCCAGTAAAACAATGTTCGAAAGAAGCTATTTGCCACTAGTTGCGTACATACATTGCCACTATTGTGGGGCTTTATAAAAATCTGTGACCTAAGTTGTCTGAAGTGTGATCTACATAAGTGACCACTAGATGTCAGCCTGCAGTTTTAAATCAGCCTAAAATATTACAGAAGGCCAGGAAATAGCATAAAAACAAAAAGTACTGGGGATCATTTGTGATTATAATATTTATTCAAGAAAATGCAACAAGGAAACAATTTTTCTTCTGAATACAAAATGTAACATTTTGACTTTGAAGTTTTTTTTATGCGAGTTGGTCGTATTTGAGATAATTAATCTGTTTAATCTCCTGGGGACTCTGCTATCTGCTGTTCCAGCTGTTCACCCAGAAGACAAACACAAGAAGCCTTGATAACATTTCAAAGTAAACAAAAAAGGGACAATTCAGATCAATATAAGTTAACAGCACATCCTGTTTCAACAGGAAACTGGGAAGCAGCACGTTTTCTTGCCCTCGAAGGCTGAATGGGTGAGAACAGAGCCCTTCAAAGGCATTGCTTGCTGTCTGGCCATGTTTGGGGTGGCTGCGTCCGGCACAATGCCTGCGCCATGCAGAACAGTGTGCCCCACTGACACTGGCACTGTGCCCACAAACCACTGATTGCAGTTCAGTATGGCTCTACAGTGGAATTCCTGTCCTGAAAGCGACTAATTTCACATTTTTATTCTTCTGTCCATTTCTACAACTAGGTATTTTAACAGAAAACATTCCAGTGAAGGTTCCAGCTTCAACAGCCTGGCTTTTTCTAGACCTAAGTCCTCCCTAATTCCTCTCTTAGCACACAGAGATCCAGAACAGTTCCTTCCTGTCATCAGCTCTGACGTCAAGCTGATCTGCACACTGACACATTTAAAGCTTCAGTATCTCTTTGCTGAAAGCTAACTTTATACATTGTCAGAGCTCTGCTGCTTTGCCATCTGAACAATGCATCATTTCTGCTGTTATTGTAGCATATTTTATATAAATACACCAGAAAAGTGAATCCCCTGATGATACCACTCACTCATGCACGTCATCCCAAACGTCCGGCCCCAATCTGCCCCTCCCCCCTCCTTCTCTCACCATTTGCCGTATTTTGGCCGTGGGGTGGGGGCAGCACTCTAGGAGTTTTTGGTTTTGACCAGGCCTTTCTGTACCAGGCCCTTGTAGAACTCCTGGAGGTACGTGTACACGCACTTCCAGTCTGGCTCACGCATCCGCACCATGTCCTCCACGTCCAGCAGCTGGGGGCAGTCCACCAGCTTCCTGCTCTCGGCCACGAGTGGGTGGGGGTTGGGTTGGGTGGAAGAGAGAGAAAGAGACAAAGGGGCGGAAGAAGGTGGAAAGAAGTAGACAGATAGCATATCAGGAAAAGGGAAGTAGACAATAAGAAGGCAAATAGTGCAGGAAAAGTATAAATAGTAATGGAAGAAGGTAAAGGAAAGAGGAGATATGAACAGGACAGAGAGAGTGAGACGGACACAGCAGTGAGCAGCCATATGAAAAAACAAACGTAAAAGTGAAGAGGGAGAGAGAGAGACACAAAAAACAAAAACATTACATTCTCTGTGCTTAGACCCATCCATGAGGCAACATGCTTCATGAACAAGCCGGTATTAAGTGAACACACACAGGCACAACAAAATGTCAAATGGAACACAAACTGCGTCCATTTCAGATTATTTTGTCCTCTTTTCAGGGTGCACTGAGACATGAGACTTAGACAACACACCTCTGCTTTGTTTTGCACTGCACAAAGCAAAAAGGCATAAACAAAGGTTCACTATTGTACAATAAGACGATACACAGGAGTGGGGGGGTGTGTAGACGTGCTCTTTGTGCAGGACACACTGAGTGTAGAGTGCTGGGAGTGTCCAAGAGGTTCACGGTGAGTTGGAATGTGAGAGGAACAAAAGAGAAAGCAAAAGAGATCCTACTCCTAAACATCAACCAATGCTTAAATACTGCAGGTAAGATCTTCACCTGTTGAATTCAAGTAACATTTCCCAGTTAAATCCCAGGTCATGCTCAGAATATGCCTGAGTGTCTGTGGGATGAATTGCTATAGCTGCAGATTTGCCTTAGAGAACCGTATCCCAAAGAGGGTTAAGTTTTCTGAAGCTTTCCTTAAACGGATGTCAGCAGCCAGGTTCAGTCTCAGGTAAATGTATGAGGATATGAAGATATGGAGCAGAGGGTGCATGCATGTGGGAGGTGAGGACATCCAGTCATCATCATCATCAAAGCTGAAGAGCAGGTACACAGATCAGCTGCAGATGTATCAAAGGTCATGATCAGAGCTTCAAGAAGAGACAAACAGGAAAGGCTGGAGGGGACAGAAAATATGGAGGGAGGAAGGATGCGCTGTAATGAGCCTCACTTGACGACCTTTAAGAGGCCATGGAGCCACGTGTGTGGAGGAGTCCGTTAGAAGGTGGCTGCTAACATTTTAGCACGGGTTGGGAGTCCAAGGGGAGGGGGGTCATCCGAGGTAAACAAAGAGAAAGCCTGGGCAGAAGGAGCAGGGCAATGAGGGAAGTGGGCAATGCAACAGGACACAGGAGCCACCCTGGCAGAGTGGAGAGCTTACTGTGCTCCACAGAGGATAACAGACGTCACATCTAATGTGTCCAAGGTCGTTGGTCACTTCAGTCACGATGTTTAACGCTGGCTAACCAGGACACCTGACCTTTACCTACTCAAGCTGCTATACTGTAAGGTTAAACCCCCAGTATGATAGTACTCTCAATATCCCAGGGATCTACATTCAGTTACTGCACACAAATCATTGTTTGGCACTAGAGAGAGGGCAATTAAACATGAAAAGAAGGTTGGTCTCAGAAAGTTATGCGAGAAAGTATGTGAATGCAGGACTCGGGGAAGAGCACCTAGAGTCAGTGCTAGAGCCTCTTCTTCCTCCACTAGGCTGCTTACCATACTGTAAAGCAGAACAGCACTACATTCTGGCCTCTGCCTTTCCTCAGAGACATGCCTTCTGTGTAAATGATGAAATATGAAGTTTACAAAGACTGGCACATGTGATGGGTAGGACAGGGAGAAGCTCGCCTTGGCTGCTTGTGATGTTTGAATCTGAATCTTCGGGTGATAAGAAACAGGTCTGAGATGCTAAACTGCATGAAAATTATGTCCCACAAATCCTCTGTAAAAAACCAGCACCAACCACACTTCACACTGCAGGCTTTAGAAGGTCAAGGGCCAGGAATGGCACGGTGGTGAAACGCAGGATGGCACAGTGGTGCAGCCTTTATCCCTGTTGACTTACACCCCCAGCATATGTGTGGAGGTCTTGTTCTCTTTTTCTCTGTTGGCTAGCTGGCATCTCTGAATTGCCCATAGTGGGAAATGACTTTGGGAATGGACTTTCCGTTTACCGGTGCATGAGCGAATGGAATAACTTATAAATGAAAGAACTATTGACCACATAAATGAGAGAGTGAATGACTGTAGACATTGGTGTGTGTACTCACTCTGCCGTGCTGAAGGCCACCTCAAAGTTATGCCTGCGATTGCTGGGGCTGAGGGCGGAGTAGTCAAAGGCCTCGGGAAAGAAGTTATGCACCAGGGCACAAAAGGCCATTCCATCACTCCAACTGGAGGAGAAGTTCTGAATATCTACATTCTACAGGGAGACAAAGGAGGAAAATGAATGAGAAGAAGCTGAACACAGGCAGGGAGAGAGAGAGAGAGACAACCATTCGACAGAGAGAATAATGGACTGACAAAATGGCACAACTTCTACAGATATGTATACTGAAGAGCATAGTTTGGAAGAAGCAGAAGCAACTGCGCATATAAAATAAAATGTGAGCATGCTGGTTAAAACTGATGCTGGGCAGAGCATAAGATTCAGTAGAGCTACGTCTGTGACATCAGAGAAGCAGAAGAATTAAGCTCAGGTTAAAGGTGCCCAGCATCACCTGCTCTCAAACACCTTGCAGCAGCTAATGTAAGACCTGCTCCCTGCGCAGTGTAGCAGATGACGCTCCATCCTGCTCACCTCATAGGAGCGGGTCTTTGCCCGGCACCAGTCCAACAGCATCTGCTTGATGGAGTTGGCATTGGGGACCCCGAAGCTGGTGGAGCGCTGCACCCGAGCCACTGCCGTGTTGGCGGGCCTGTGTGCGGAAACAGCTATCACACCACACGCAAGCCAGCACACATGGGCATGAGTGGAATTAACAAGGACATGAGCTTTATCTCAAAGACGGGCACATCATACCCTCCAGTCTCCTTCTCCAGCTTTTCGATCATGGCACGGCGTGACTGCGCAGCCGAGGTCTTGGGCAACGTCTGTGCCCTCATCAGCTCCTTACGACGCTCCGCCTGCCTGCGCTCCTGTGCAGATGTGTCCTCGCGGTCGAACACGCTGAGTGAGGGAGGAGGCAGCATGAGTCTGCTGTATACAGTGTAGGTGTTTCACTTGCCTTGCACATAATGAAGCTGGCTTGGGTTCTCACCTGCCCACTTTCATGGAACTAGAAGAAGCATAGCTGTAGGACTTAGTTTGGACTGTTCCCTCTGTGACAGAGGAATCAGATTAAAATGAATCAAATTAACTTAAATATTTATTGCCAATATCCATTTACTCATTACGATACAAGACATTATTCAGTAACATTACATATCCTCACTGGTACATTATGTGTGTCTGACTGAGGAGGATACCCACTATCTGATTTCTGCACGTAGCTGGCCTCTGTGAGGGTGCTGCGGGTCGACTGGCGACCATCATCTACAGAGAGCAAAGAAGAGGGAGACCATCTGTGACGAGAACTCATGAGGTGATGCTACACCCTGTCTCGCTACATCAGTCAGAGCCACGGTTTCTGATGCGGGGAAGCTTGGGACTCACTTGACTGGGCAAAGCGGTCAGTCTTGGTGACCTGGTGGAGGGAGGAGCCGTCAGCTGACTTCTCCACCTTCTTCAGCACCACCTCACTGGCGCCCCCTGGGCGCTGCCGCAGCTCCTGCAGCCGCAACTCCCTCTCCCGCTCCCGCTGGTCTGCAGTGGTTCGGGACAGAAGGCCAGGGGGGTAAATGCAAAGAGAGGGGCAATGGATTCACAGCGCTTACTGCTGCCAGTGCTGACTTTCAGAAGCCGCACTGTAAATCCATCTTGTGCACATGGTCTAAAGATTTGGCTGAAGAAATTTGTTTAAGAAAGATATATTTGTTTCTTAAAAAACAACACTGTGCCATGATGACTACAAACATCTACAGTATGATGCCATTCTTTTAACAACATGGTGGAAAAGTACATTCAGTTGTGTCTATTATTCTAGCACATTCCACTGGATTTTGCATATCACTTCAAACATAATCAGTACTCCACTGAATATCTTCATTAGACATTTTTCCCAGATAATCACATCATTCCACATAAAGAGTGCTGGTAGCTGGGATTAAGGTAAAGTGGATTAACCAAGACAGGTCTCAGGGTTACACAATTGCTCTGATCCCTAAAGCCCGTGTGTTTTCTCTGCCACAGATGCTGCCTGTCCCTTTTACAAGGCAGGGCGTCACCAAAGCCTGAATAACCAAACAGCACACGTTTGGTGGGGATCAAGGTCACTGGCTGCTTTGTGATTAAACAGGTTTGGGTCACGCAAGTGCACGGTGCACAAAACTCCCACACACATGTAACGACCCATCGGGGCCACAGAGGGCAGCAAGCTCCCTGTCCACCAGGCAAGCTCTTAGGTTTAAGTGACATGGCTGCAAAAGTGACCTGCTGCATGCCACTGGATCAGGCTAGTACAGTCTGTGACATGCATATATCTCAAACATCAAAATGTGCAGTCAGGATTTTGTTACCGGGCTAATTTGGGACTCTCAAGATGAGGCTCGGCATGGTGGACAGTGCTAAAGAATGTTTAGTAGCCCAGCAAACCACCCAAACACACACCATACCTATCTCCTTCTGTGTGCATCCCAGTAGGGCCTCTGGGAGCAGGGAACAGAAATGAAAAAGGGAAATAAAGAGGGAATGAAACGGCTGCAAATGGGAAGGACAAAAAAAGTATGACAGAAAAACATAAATCGCTCTTGTTATAGACAAAGGCAACAGTGACAATCAGCCGTAACAGGCTGAGAAAGAACCAAGGCCGAGTACAAGGGAAGTTCAGCCGGAGGTGACAGGGAAACAGGAAAATCAAGAAAAATGTTAAAATCTAAAACTGCCACAGACAGGAGGTACTGATGCTGCTCCTCCAGGGCCCAAATACAAATAACCTCTATCCCTAACTGCCTGGACACGAATCTGTTCATTAAGTAAGCTGTCAGCAAGGAGTGTCATTAGGAAATACTATCATGGAAAAAGGTTAGACTGAGCATTCATCAGCCCTTTGTCCGCATTTGTGAATGACTTGAAGACACCAACCACTTCAGACTTAACTGGCTGCTATGTGCAGGTGTCTCTGAGTGCTGCGATTAAGCGGCGCTGCGCAGGGCGGCCATTTTCACCCTCTGTCTCACCTCGCTTTCTCTGACGCAGGTCCCTCATGGCTGCCCGGATCATCTTCCTCTCATCGAAATCCTTTGTCTGGTCCAGCTGTGTGTGTGTGAGAATATGTGAATGTCCATTCACAGACGCGCGCACACACACACACACACACCAGCCACAGTAAAGGAGGAATGAACAGTGACAGCATGTTCACTTTGGAAGTCTGTTTGTGGCCTAGACTTCAGTGGGAAAACACCAATAAAAGACGCCATTCACTGGATTTTCAAGACACTGTGTTCTTCTGTTCTACTGCGCTGGTACAATTAAGTTTATTTTTAAAGCATCTTTCCCAAAATGGCTGTCCAAACTGTTTAATATATCATTAAGCAAACAGTATTACAGCTGGTTGACCGAAAGGTGGCGTAGAGAGCAGTGATTATCAGGCTGCTGTCTGCCATGGCTATCAGGCTAATACAAGCAGGAAGAGGGTGTGTGAGCAGTAAGGGAAGAGCACCGGTCTGCACGCCAGGCCATGTCCCCAGGATGCCTGCTTCTGCTCAGCACGTCAGATTTTACCATCTTGTCTAGGACCTCCTCGTCCTCAATTGCAGCAAGTTGCTCGGCGGTGACTTTGCCCGAACGCTCCTTCAACCTCGGCTGCACCTCGGAGGAGCCGTTGGGGAGGGAGGAGCTCTCGGCGGCTGCACGCACCGAGGGTGTGGCCACAAACACAGGCTCCATGGCAACCGCGGGCTCCTTCTCCATCTGAGGCGACAGAATCACAGTGTAGTTATGAGAACATTGGCCAGGGTTTCACTGAATAAAACTACCTGTGCAGTGAAAAGGAGAACACAGATAGAGAACCAGGCTTCAATTAATCTTCAATTCAGCATACATACATTATACATTTCATACACTCACTCACACACATATACTTCTATTCATGTGTATGTCTGAGGTTGAATACACTGCTCATGCGGGGTCAGTATAACACACGCCCTTGTGCCACAGTCAGAAAGAGGTATTTTAAGGTGTAGAGGGGTATTTTGTTAACTCCGCGGCAACTTTCAGAGCTGGATAAAATACACCCATCTATGCCAATTAAACTTTGAAGAAGGTTTAATTTTTGGAGATTTGAAAAGAAACTTGCACCCATTTCGATGACTCTGACACATACAAGACAGGAAGCTTTGAGTCTGTCCTCAAGCAAAGGCATAGCGAGAGTAAAACCACACAGATAAAGTTACCAGTGTGGAGTGACAAAGGGAACAGCCACATGGCCGCACTCACACGGGACGCACTGAAGACCCCCCAGCACCCAGCCGCGCTCATCCTGCCAACACCCCTCCTTTGATATTCCTCTGGGGCCTTAGGTCTAACACTCAGCTGGCATTTCAGTACCAAGACCTGATTTTACTTTGCAGAAATGCAGAGAGACCACCGCAAACTTAAATGCTACTACCAATCAGTTCCCACACTGGAGTGTTTATAGCTAACATCCCCAGGGCCTCACAATTTATCCACACAAACAGGCTATAAGGTTCTTTCAAATTGTTTTTGTGCTGCTGCTGCTGGCACGAAAGGCTAGAGATAACTGTTTACAAACACCCCCTCTGTCTTGCACATGCTTTACTTAGTTTTCACTGTGAGTGAGCTCTGAAGTAGTAGACCGCCCATGACCTCCCTTAAGGCTACCCTTCCCACCCTCCCTCTAGCTTCGGCCCGTTATGTCTGGGGTAGCAGCTTCTGCTTCTATGGAGGGTCATTTTGTGGGTCTGTTCCCAGGCTGAGCATGGCGTGGGTCCAGGGAGACCAGCGAGCCACTGGAGTGAGAGGCGCTTGACCGCACAGGAATGCTTGGGGCTTCATGGCCTGCCAAGGTAAAGCGCCTGGCTTTGGGGGCAGGTCTCTGTGTCGGGGGGGGCATGGCCACTGGCATCTGACACAAAGTGACTTTACTATAACTATCTGAAACAGGTATGTGAGGGGTTAGCAGGCCTTACTCCGCTACATCCTGCCTTGTACATTAACCGTGAACAAGAAGCAGGGCTCAGGGAAGGCTGGCTTAGTCTCTTCTCAATCACTCTATCCATTGCTAAAAAGGGGCCAAAGATAACTCATCCAGCCCCTGCTCCTCCCCTCTCTATTAACCCCAATTTAGGGGAAGAAACTCACACTGTGCACCCGCCTGAAAAATTATCATGGATAAGGGCATCTATAGAGGAAGCCCAGAAAATTATTGTAACAGACAGGAACTGAACTGTGATTCAGAGATTAAACAAAGCTACAAGAATAGCAGTCAACCCCCTGACACACTGCCACTCAGCTGGAGAGAAGTTTCACACAGACGTGTCCAGGACACATCAGCTCACAGTCCACTATTCCTGCCAGAAGTGGAAGAGAAATGCAGTGCATCATGTGATAGTGCTGCTAAGGAAAGCCTCTGCCCCTCCATTTTCAACACAGAGCCAAAATATGCAGTAAAAACCTATTAATGGGTTAAAAACTGACAGTTTGTAGAGGAAAGGGAGTGTACAGTCTTACTACAATAAGACTTTTTTTGCTACTTGGATGATTCCAGAATAGACGATCTAATACTTCACATGTTAAATATCCCTTAAATGCCCTTTCGATGTGATATGAAACATACCTCTCTGAAACTGTATTACTTAATTAACCCAATATATTTTTTATACTATTTCTGACTGTGAAATGCCTGGTGTTCCTTCACGTCTAAGCAGTTCACGTCTAGTAGATCTAGATTTTTATGCAGAGTACCGCTAATACCACATGGGCCCAGACAACATTATAATTAAGCCCAATCAAACTAAAGGCAAGTCGTCCTCTCTGCTCCCTTCCAGAATGCTGCTATCAAGCCGATTTCTAGCTATCTACAGTTGTCTGAGGGCTCCCTGCTGCTCTATCCTGGCTGGGGAGAGACCTCGCCAATGTGCCACCTTCCCCACTGACCAGGGGGCAACCCAGTCACATATGCCCCTGAACAGGGTGTCACTCTCATCACTGCCAAAATAAAACCCCTGCACCCCCATCAATGTGGAAGAGGGGACACAAAAACACAGGGGCTCAACTCACATGGGGAAAGAGGGCAGAGGAAAACAAAGTCTCTCTTAATGAATGAGGTGGAAACACTGGCTGTCATGGAGACCCAGTCCTGTGAATTTCTTGCCTTACTTTACTATCCATAAAATGAACTGAAAGTTGCTTTAGCTAAGGGAAGTCTCGGGGGGGTGCCACACATACCATGCTGTCGCCGTGAAAGAAGCCCCAGAGGGAGGGGGCAGACACAGAGCACCTGGTAGCAAAGGCGGGTGGGTGGGGGGTTGGTGCGGTTGGCGCTGAGGGGGTGACGGGGCTCGTGGCGGCTGGCACCATGTGCGGTGCCATGGCCTGACACAGAGCCTCCACTTGCCGCGCCAGGCTCTCCTGTTGGGCACGCAGCTGCAGCACCTCCCCCTGTAGGTCGCACACAGCCTGCTCCAGGGGTGCCACGTTGCCCGCTGCTTCCCCCAGGCGTGCGTCCACCCGCATCCTGAAGGCCTTCAGGTCGGCGTGCACCTCAGCCACAGCACAGCGCAGGGTCACCTCCATGGCGTGTACAGCGCTATCCGCCTCCTGCCCGCCTGCTGCCAGCTCTACCGCCAGCCCACTCTCCAGCCCAACATCCTCTTCCTCGTCCTCTTCATCCCGCACCAGTAGATCTCCAATCACGGCCTCTAGACCAGACTCAGCACAGGAGCTGTCAGTGCCACCCAGAACCATGGGAGCCTCAGCGGCTGGAAGAAGGTCCCCATTCACACCTGGCATGATGGTCACTCCACACCCAAGGACTGAGTTGTGCACACAATACCACACAATACAAGCTTCTTCCCCCAGTCGTTGAATCCTTTGGATAAATGACAAGTTCTCTCCTACTACTATTTTCCTACAGAGCAATCTAAAACACCTCTTGTTCTTTATAACCACCACAAATCTCCCCACTTGAGATGCTTGGTCAAGCTGGCCAATCACACTGCAGAGAATTTGGATTCTTGGGCCAAAGGCCCTGCCCCTCACAATGAGGAACCAACCAAAACATTCCTGTTAATCACTCATACAGCTATTATTCCACAGGACAGGACTAGGGTATTGGCAGAGGCCCCCCGATCCGTATATTTAGAGCACCTGTCCTTCATAGGGTAGTATGCGGATGTAGCAGGAAAGCCACTAGGTCTATTTTTAGACATTGTTTTTGTCAAACGGCCGCATATGATTTCGAACAACATCTGTTGTTGAGGTCACGTGGCATGCCAGGCTAGATCACCTACAACCGCATGGAGGCCAGAGTGCATTCTGGGAACACTCAAGTTATCCCTTGTTTCTATAAGGAACAGCAAATTCTGGTACAACATGGCATAACTGCTGCATTTATCCTGAAAGCCACTGGCTGCAGGGACAGTGATGGTGCTGCTCCCAGGCTTCCTCTTTTCTCAGGAGTGTGAACAGTATCACTGCTGTTCTGCAGCTTGTATTTCAAAGTGGCCTGCGTCAGCGGCCATGGGATTTGGTTTGCACACCAGGTGCCGGAGCAGCCATCCATCCACATTTGTTTTGTAAATCTATATTTGTGCACGCGAGTGTCCTTCCGTCTCCCTTCGATTGTCAAGCACCATCATTTCACCTTGTGCCGGCAAAGCAGAGAGAAAGTCGTCTGTGTCAGTTTGCCTGACAGCTGCGGAGTGGAGTAACCTCCAAAACTGCTCATCACTCAAACAGGATACATCGGAAGCTGGGGATTGACAGCTGAGCAAATGTTGCCTTTGAAAGTGGAAGAGGGCATTACAAATAATATCCAAGCCAAAAGGCATTTTTTCTGTCACTTTCATTGACAAACAACTGCTGCTGTAACAACACTGAGTGGGGGTACCAGCCAGAGCCATTATTTGGCATGATGGATGTGTGCAATGCAACAGTATCAATTTAATAATTAATCAAACAACTCAACAAATACAAGACTGCAGCAGTAATATTCCACGAAACACCTAAGGTAACAGCTACTGGTCTCCTGCAAGATCTATTATATACAGACCAGCATCTACTTTAGGGGTGTGGCCAAAATTATTAAGGCATTAACCAAAGGCAGGATTTAATATAGCCTCCGGGTCCCAGCTTAACCTGCCAATAGAAATGATACTCAATCAACCACTGTACAGAGCACAGAGACTGAGAAACTGACACTAACCCCCTTCAAAAACACTGCCAGTTCAATCGCCTTAGGGAAGCTATTTCAGCATTCACCTCATGACCTTGATGAGCTGACCGTCTGGTTCCCCAGGAGACACTGTAAGCCAGAGTAGGACTCACAGTTCAGGTCTAACCTACAGGACCTGCCCTTGTAATACCCTCTCTTCATTGGGAGAAAAACACGACATCGGTTAACTGCTGGGCTCAGAAAAGGCTTTACAGCAGGCTGTGCAAACCTGCCCCACAGCCCAGTGCCACTCCACCCATGGTAATCCCTTAGCAGCAAACACTTTCACAATCAACACTCACTATGCTACTACACATAAATCAGTAATCAGTATCAGTATGCCTACAAAGGAGAGTGATAGGGTCACATCACATGACCTGGCCGCTTGACTGAAGGAGTTTGACCATCGCGTGAAGGAAAAGTGGGCACTAAGTACTCAGTATATTTGGGACCTCCTTCAAGACAGCTGGAAAAGCATCCCAGGAGGCCACCTCATGGAACTGGCATAGAGGAGACAGTAGGGGCAGCCAGTTCCTTAAACCATTGGGGTTAAGGGCCTGGCATAAGGGCCCAATGGTGGAATCCCCCTGCTGGCCACAAGATTTGGACCAGCAACCTTCTGATATTTTTTGTTAAATAGAGAACCAAGGTACCACTGTGTGTGTGTGTATATATATATAGACACGCACGCACGCATACGCGCGCACACAGACACACACACACACACACACACACACACACACACACACACACAGCTCTAGAATAAATTAAGCAACCACAGTAAAACTTTTTGTTTCACTTCCAGTAATTTATGATTATGCTTCTGGGTAAAATGTACATTTTTTGTAAACTCTAGCCTGGCTCTTCCCTGCTTCTCATTGACTAAGGGCTTCTTCCTTGTTTTATGGGACTTGTCCTGCTTCTTGGAGCTTGATATGAACTGTCCTAGCAATGCACTTCACTCCTGCACTTAATGTTTACAATTCTTTTTGAAGGTCACTTGAGGTCATCCTCTGATTCACGAGGTACTGTTGGATACGTTGGTGATCATCTCTGGCATTAGAAAGCAGCTTCTGCATTCTACCTGGCTGCTTTTTGGTTATAGCCATTGTGTCCTGCTTTACCTTTTTGTCTTAGAAAGTTAGCCTTCTGCCAGCAGAACCAGGATTAGACCAGGATTTAAAAATGAGGGTTCTTAAAAAATATGAAGTGGTTTCAATTTTTTTCAGAGCTGTATGTGTGTGTGTGCATTATACACACACACACACACACATACATTAATATAAAAAAAAAACTAGAGTTGAGCCTCCCCCATCCTGATGACATACTACTGCGAATAAAGGACAGTACCACAGAACAGAGGAATAATGAATGAAGCTGGTATCCTTTCCCAGAACACTCCGACCCATATGGCCCCTTTGATAGTGTATTGATAGGTTCCCAGAGGGCGGCATAAAACAACAGGACGGATAACCTTCTGCATACAGGCCAATCCCCTTTCTGGGTATAACCTTATTCTTTGTATTTCTCTGCTGTCAGCCTGGAGCTGATCACAAAACAAAATGCCTGACAAACATGCCCACAGGCAACCCAAACAAACACAAATGCTCCCACTCAAGCATGCCTCCTGCGCTCCCTACCTTGGCGTCCTGTCGTGGTTCGGCTCTGATGAGTGGCCGCATCGCCAGCCCTGTGAACACGCTACACCTTCCCCAGTCCCTGAGCTCTCTTTCTCCCGCAAACCCTCACCTCACACACTCCAACAGAGAGAGACGCACTTGCCCGCTATCATCACACCTACAAAGCTGTGATGACTTCTCTAAGCTGCAAGCCCCCAATCTCTAAATGAGATTACAAGGAAGCACTCGTGTTCAGAAGAGTGACAGCAAAGCGGAGAGTTTTCTTTTAGGTTATGACCCACACCTGACTCAAGATGCATGGTCCTGCTCACATTGAAGATAAATGCATCTGGGGAAAATGCATTGGTCCTTGGGTTTTCCTTGTAGTCCCACCACCCGGCACCATATATCTTCAGGCAATAAAAGATCTGCCGCCATGATTGAGAACTCACTGGACTGTGACTTTCTGTTGCATAAATAGTGTTAAACAAGGCCAATGACAAAATGATATGCTACGCTAACAACAAAACAGACCGATTTTGCTAGTTTGAACTGCAAAGGACACTCATCTATTTGGACTGCAAGGATGCTCATCTGCACTTCCCATTCGCTGGTGCAAGATGAGACAGTTTAGAAAAAGAATCCCAGGTGGGAACTCTCCATACAGACAGAGAGGTGGCTGTGGAATGCAACTGAACAAAAGATATCATGCTAAATGGAAAAATGAGGCTGACTGATGGAAGAGACTCTGCCCACTGAATGCATCACATAGCCAGAAGTGTTTTAACCGTCTACAAACAGCAAAAACCTTTCTAAACCTTTCCCTCTCCACTAAAGTGTGCCAATATAAAAGTCATCATGATGTCTGGAATACGGTTTACCTCTAGGGTAAACAATGTGACCGTACGCCTCCTGCCTCCCTCTCCTGCTCGCTCGCTCTCTCTCTCTCTCTCTCACACACACATACACACTCCCCATTTTTTTACCCTTTAAGGAGAGATTGGACCCACTATCCATTCTCTGTGTCACAAACATGGTGCTATGTCCTGCTCTCTCTCTGGGAGCCTGTGACACACACACACAAACACACACACACACACACAGACAGAGACTATAGTATTCATATCCTTGTGGGGACCATCCATTCATTTCTATGGAGAAAATCCTAATCCCAACTATGACAACCTTAACCAGTAACTGTAATCATAAGTAACCACAGAAAATACAATGACAGATGTTTATCGTCCCCACAATGTAATATACACATTACCCCCCCTTCTTCTCTGATCTCGCGCTCTCTCTCAGACACACACGCACGCACGCGCACACACACACACAAAGAACCAAATTACATCTAAAGATGCAAGACTCAGCGTTTGAATAGTTCCATCGATCCAAACCTTGTTCTCTAATGTGAGCACTATCAATGTCATACTTGGGATATTTTTCATTGCGGTAAGTTCAGCACTTCAATGATTTTAAAGGTGTTTCAACACGTCTGATCAGGCAGAAGCCACCTGCTCCTGGCAGAACTCTCAACTTTAGTATGGGGACCCAAACACAGCCAGCAGGTACTTCTGCTGAGGTGTATGTCCCTGTATGCTCTGATCACTCTGATAACACAACAACTGTAAACCTGCAATCAGTTACTGCTCTAAGTCTGCATGGCCAAGATACCTTGAAGGTGGAACTGGAAGAGATTCCAGAAGAGGAGATCTTGAAAGGAGTCGGTCTCAGGCCCAAAGTCAGCTCTGTGGATGGAGGTTTGTGTAAGAAAGGGGGAGAGAAAGAGAGACATCAGCTGAACAAGCTCAAGCAAACTTCAGTTTCTCTGGAGCAAAATCACCATACAGGACATTTATCAACAAATGTTAAAATTATTAAACATTTTACTATATGAATTCTTAAACATTCTGCCATATCAATAAAGTTATATTTGACTTACAGTGTGTCAAGAACATTTGTATTTATAAACAATGTCTATATATTTTCCATGGGTCACATCAAAGCTACTAATTTCCAAACTGCGTAAGCTGCCAGCACTCAGAATGTCATAACAGTTAAACTGTGAGGTCACATGATTAATAGGCGAGTTGCTCCAAAAGCAGCACCACTAGGAGTAAAGCCTGCATCAGCTTCTTCTGCTGGCCTGCAGACCTAATAACACATAATGCTTCAGATACATTTCTGATGTCTTGAGTCTTGAGTCATACAAGACAGGGGGATCAGGTGAAGTGAGCGAAAGCACCTGGAACATTGACTTGCTAATGGCCAGAACACTACCCCTAAATCCAGAATGAAGAGTGTGTGTTGCTCTCTGTACCTGGCCAGACATTCTGAGCAGGACTGCATCCGAGCCCCACCAGGCAGGTGTGTGAAAATACCGGCAGATAACATGAACCAAGCAAAGACAAGGGGAAAAAGGGCTTCAGCACCAGGCCGTTAGGGGGAGGGAGCTTTAAGTAAATAACCTGCAACCTTGTTGAGACAGATGTGTGCAGCAGCTCTGATGGAAAAAGAGAAATGATGCATCGCCAAAACAGCTAAAAATCTCTGTAGGTCTATAAACCTTGATTTAGAAAAACCTCATCCGGGCGTGTCAGAGTTCACCAGTGAATCGAGCAGCAGAAGCTCCAGGAACACACACAGGACACATTAGCATTCTGAGCAGAAGCCCATGGAAGACGCCTCTCCTGGTGTGGATGTGAATACTCTAACTTTGGAGGAATGCAGCACTTCTGTTGAGACGCCACGTAGGAGAAATGATCTATTGTATCGTAAGTCAGAACCGCCCCAGCCCCCCCTCCCCTAACCCTATTACTGCATGCGTCTTTAGCCCCAGCGCCCACTCTGGTGCCGCTCACAGTGAAAAGCGCTGTGCGAGTTCTGGCAGAGTCCACTCAGTGGCTCGGTGACACCCCCGCGTGTTCCGACTCTGTGAGACCCCATTCAGTATTTCATGTGGTCCTTACTGACCTGTCATTCCCACGCTGTGCCTGCCTACGAGGCCCATTTACATATTGTTGCAAGGGGGTGGTATGCTGCCAAATATGTACACACCCCTTACGCACAACGAGAAGCCAAAAACATCAGTGCATGATGAGCACATTAAACTCGTGTGGTTTTGGAGAAGTTACTTGTTAGATTACATATGATGTTAAAACACCAGTGATCTCCCCACGACTGCATGCAGTCAGAAAATATCACTGGGAATAGAAAACAGCAGGACCTCCTGGCTGTAAGCAGGTGACCATAATGGGTTTTTCTGTGTTAGTACCTGTGGCTCTCCTGCTCTTCCAGGCCACCCCTTTGCCAGATACAGACCTACTGACAGGCCACTCCAACGGCTAAGTTTCACCATGAGACAGTCCACAGTCATCAACATCATCTTTAACAGACAGAGGGAGTCCCCTAGTCAAAGGGCATGTGACCACTTTAGTCTCAGAGGGAACTGTTGGTAATGATCAAATCAAGAACAAAGATTAATTATGCTTGTGTGATTTATAGCTGAAAATCTAATCACTCACTAACACTAAAAAAATAACCAAAACTAGGTTAAAAAGTTAAACTAAGTTTTTAAAATAAACCTCCAGAACACAGGATTCAGGCTCCTTGCTCTGAGTGGCAGATGAGACAGGACTCAGGGGCTCTTTCACCTACCTGATCTGCTGCCCACTGTACTGGTGGCCAAGCGAGGAGCCATACTGCCCCCTGGGATGGTTCGCCCCTCATTGATCTCAATGGTAAGGAAAGTCTTCATGTTGGAATCTCCCTCTCCTTGGCTGTGAGCTGTGATGTCCCCTGATGTGTTGCTGGCTGCTGATGACTCCACTGCCTGGTCCAGGGTGCTGCTCTCATCTGAGCCAGCAGGGGCAGGACCCCTGCTTTCAGGCTGCCCAGAAGCCCCACCCCCAGGGCTCTGCAACTGGCTGCTGGGAGCCCGTTGTGGGGCGGGAACATGAGGCCTGGTGGATGAACCTTTCCTTATGCCCACCCGGCGATGGAGTAAATTTCCAGGGCTCTCAGAAGTAGAGGAGGAGGATACAGCACTAGATGGACGTTCTTCATGGGACCTCCCAGCTCCCTCAGGACCAGTGGGGGTGTGTCCCAGCATAGATTTTCCTTCTCCTGGACTTTCGGACTGCTCCTTCAGACCAGGTTCCTCAAACCGGCGGGTCACTGTAGAGATGGGTATCTGGCCCCGCATTATGCTGGCAGTGGCAATGTTCCTCACAGAGAAACTCCTTGCCTGGACTGTGTGACCTGAGGAGCCTTCAGTAAACTTACGTACCCGGTCCCTAACAGAGTTTGCTCGGCCGATGGAGAGAGAGGCTGCATCCTTCTTGTCACCTGCTGAAAAACATAGACAGCCCTTGTGACTACCAGAGACACACACACTCAGTGAATCTCCCGTCCCACCTCCTATTTTGACATGTCGGTTCCTGTATGACTTTGCTTCAGCCAACCCCCTGCTGTGTACATCAGATCTCTTGGTTCCACTTCATTGTGCTCTGCTCTTGAACATTCACGTTACGGTCTGCTACACGCTCCTCACGTCACAAACATCCCGGCCTTCACTACCCTTCCCTCAACAGTGGCCACCCTTTCTTAATATTACAGGGAAATCGACCTCTGTATCAGACAGAGAGTCTGGGCCATTTCAATACCACGACTTTGCATATTGCCCAAAGAGCCAAACAAAATAGGTGCTATTTTGCAATACTTTAAACCACAACCTGTACCTCCTCTTAAGACCAGGCAGGTCTGTACATGTCAATAATTAAATGTATTTTAGCTCACACTGACTCAGGACCTTTGCATGGTAATTCTCTTACCAAGGAATAGCGAAATTTTAATGTACAGTGGGACACAAGTAACTACTTAAGCACCAGTGTGCGACACAGACATTTATCCCCAGATTTACTCACGGCAACTGAAATCACACAAGTGCAGACTACATAGACAGTTTTATGTGAAAAACCAGGAGATGCACAGATTTAATACCCTGCAGTATTGAGTTATGTCTTGTATTTAAAGCCTAAGAGGGACTACAAAGACCCTCTCTTAGGAGAGACCAAACAACAGGGAGATGGAGACAAGAGAGAGAGGATTGGGGGGAAAACATCCAGGGAAGGTGCAACTGAACCTTTCAGCCATATTGAGGCAAAAAATGTGCAGTGGTTGCTAAGAAACCAGGCCATGTTTACAGCAGATGTAGCCCGAGATGCCGAGAGGTGACCAAAGGCAGACACGTGCTGGAGCACAACAGGTCCCCAGCTGGTTTCGTCCTGCCCGTCTCTGCAGCCCTACCTCACACCATCCCACCATCCTGTTCCTCTCCAGCCCCTGCAGGCCCCTCTCCCTATACGGTCATGTTACCCAAGCCTTACGGCGTATGGAAGGGCAGGACGCCTTGATAGTCTGGCTGCTCTGATAACAAGTAGCAGCATCTGAGAAACCAAGTAATAACAGAGATAATTCATCAGCTCCTTTTCAGGGCCTATTTGGCAATCTTTCATTTTTTTGATGATGGCTCATGTTAGTGGCTATTTCAGGATATTTGTGTTCAGTATAACCTCTACCTAGCATAAGATCTGCTGCATCCAGTAATATTGAACAGGTCTTATTTGGGACTGTGTGTTCAGGTCTGGGTCTGCTTGTTTGTTATGAGTGTCAGTTGTCACCTGTTGGCCTGGTGGTGCAAAAGGGTGACTGAGGCATCTCTCTTGTCCTTATTGTCTGAAAGAGAGAGAAAAAAAAACACTTTCATTACTTTAGTCCTAATGGATAAATGATTAATCAATCTTACCTGTTTTGTTATTGATTGGCAAGTACTTTTACCCAAATGAGCTTAATTTCAGATTTAAAGACACAACTGGACCTCTCTTAATGCAAATCAGGTGAAGAACTTTGCTGCAAGACAACAGTAAATTTATTCTGGGACTCAAACTGGCAATTATTTCATTCCACACTCAAGGAATGAAACACGCCATTAAATGCTAGTACGTATAATTGCTGGTGTGATTAAAATAGAGCCATAAACCAAATATATGAATCAAGGTTTGACATTTGAGGTTTGAAGTGCTATCTGAGACCACAACCAAACTATGGGACAAAGAAAACTGGCAGTGTATTACCATGTGATCATACTGAAGCAGTCATATGACAGGGCTCTCAAAATCAGAAGATAGCTGGCATGTATTTAGGTCAGCTCAGATATTTGAGAGAGCCAAGGCTGCCAGACCGATGAAAGAACAAGGTTGCCAGGTAGGTTGCTGATTACAAAGCTTACAATTAAGAAGTGGACTGTTAAAGTTACACAGTATTATTCTACAAGGAAAGGCTAAGAACTGGGTACTTCATGCCTGGGATCTTTCTTTTTCACTTGCTGGGGATTAAGTAGCCACGTGCTGCTGGTATGAGGAATGTAAACATAGCGGGAGCATGCAGCCAGGAAGGATGATAAAATGTACACAGGGCCTTTAAGAAACAACCTGAATAAACATATCAGAAGCAGCGGCGGCCCCGAAACCACAACCCTCTTCTAATAATGTCATGCACCCACAATCACAGGTCCCCCATGTCTGTCTTTGTTCCACGTCTGTATGTTTATTCTGTGCTTGCTTTCAGCAGTTTGTCCTTCCTTGTGTTCCACTGCTGATGCAAACCAGATCCTACAGGAGTCAGAGGTCTCTAAAAATAAAAAACTGAAGGCGACTGAAGACGCCTGCTGTAATCCGGAGCCCATCACATCCTGTGTGGACCACAAGGTCTCACCCAGTGCCACCGACTTTGGTGACAGTTTGTTTGCACAGTGGGGCTACTAGTCAAGCAACGCTGCATGGAGTCCAGAGCAGTCTCAGTTTGACAATGCTCTGCTAGTACAAATTATTGCTTGACTTTGCTGAGGCAGAAATGAGGAAGGTATCTATGTGGGGTTAACCAATACAGCTCAGCTTTGCCCTCTGGTGGTGATGATGTAAAAGGGACATCATGCGGAAACTGCTTGCAGGGAACAATTCTGTATGCTAACCCAGGATATCTTCCATCCATCCATCCATTATCCAAACCGCTTATCCTACTGGGTCGCGGGGGATCCGGAGCCTATCCCGGAAGCAACGGGCACGAGGCAGGGAACAA
>JABFEA020000043.1:37184643-37209596 GCA_019775915.2 Cyphomyrus plagiostoma
CCCATTGCTTCCGGGATAGGCTCCGGACCCCCCGTGACCCAGTAGGATAAGCGGTTTGGAAAATGGATGGATGGATGTATATTTTCTTTTTCCACAAATCAAACAAGCCATCAAACAAGACTTTTGTAAAGAGAATCTCAGCTGCCAGTACAATTAAGGTTGCTTTCAAAATTCATTTTATAATATAATGAACCTAAACAGGTGGCATGGTGGTGCAGTAGTTAGAGCTGTTCCCTCACACCTCTATGACCACGGTTCAAGTCTCCGTGTGAGTAAAGTTTGCATGTTCTCCCTACATTGTTGTGGGGTTTCCACAAGGCCATGCTAGCGTTAACTGGCGGTACCTAATTTCCCATAGCTGTGCTTGTATGAGTGAATGGTGCCCCATCCTGGGTCATTCCATGCCTTGCACCCACAGCCTGCAGAATTGGAACCAGAGCTCTTCCCCCTCCTCCCGTGACCCAAAATATGATAAGCAGTTATAGAAAATGGATGGATGTACCTACACTTTGCATCCCATATAAAAGTCATCCAACCCAGTTCTGATGTGTTCAAATAATGAAAAGATGGATTTTCCTTCCTTCAAATTAGTTGAAATCATGTGCCAATGATAAAAACAGTCAGCAGAAAGGGATCAGTGTTGATGATGCGGTGAGTTGTTTACCTGCTCTGTGCAGCTCTCTGCTCTGTTTCTGCTGACTGCGCAGCTCTCGAATCTGCAATTTGATTCGTTCTCGTTCCTCCAACGTATCCCTGTCAAGATCCTACAAAAAAATAATAATAATAATAAAAATTAATGACAGGCAGGAAACACCTCATAGCATACACATGCACAACTCAGTATCTCAGGAGGTGCCCAGCCAAGGGGCAATGTACAGCGACCGAAACAGCCTCAACATGGTTCTTACCGCCCCTGTAACTGACAATTTCTTCTTTTTTTTTCCCTCCCATTCTATTTTTTTAACCCCACATTCACTCAAGTCCATTATTAAACTGTTGGTAGGTGGTCAGAGGTCTGGCAACCAGAAGGCAGTGAAAAGGGTAGGTGAGGCATCACCATGGAGATCTAACTTCTGGACTGCTACTGTAGCAAAGGAGCCAGACTTATGTCCGGATGGTACTAGATTTAAAGCTCAGCAATGGTACTTGGGTACTGCTGCTGTACCATGCTGAGATTACCTTAAACCAGCACTTGACAGAGGGTCACAGATCTCCAAAGCTAGGTCAGCCCTTTCATGCCAATTAGGGAATAGTGCAGATTCTATTCCAATACAGTTACTTCTCCAGAATGAGGCAGGAAGTGGGATGCCTTCCTCTTCCTGCGAGATTTGTATCAGAGGGTCCATCTCAACAAAAGGAACTCTGCCCAGGGTGTGTTTCAAACAATCGCAAATCTCGGTTTACTTGAAATAAAGGTTTTAAGACCAGAATCCGCATCACTTTTATTATTATTGCCATAGAAAGCACATGCTACTGTATGTATCAAGGGGAAACAGCTAAAGCCTGGAAGTGGAGCCAAGTAAACCCTTACAAGTCCCCCATGTACTTGCAGGGTTTTAACAATCATCTGAGGCATTTTCCCTGAATTTTGTTTCCATGATGCCCCTCCCACTCTTGTATGTTATAACAACTTCTATTTATAAAGAACTCTGTAAACTGCCTGGACGACCTCCAATCCCAAAGATTAAACGAATTTACAGGACACACATGTCTGACCTTAATGTGAAAAGAAAGGTTGCCACAGTTTACACTGCTGTCCATTTCAGATGTGATGTTTCCACCTGTCTGTTCTTCAGATTTGTTTTACCCCAAGTACAATGGAGCGCAGTATGACTCTACTACCAAAACAAAATATAAGCAAAAATGCTTGTTTATGTTTTGTTTTTTCCCCTAAAAAAAGTAATATTACTATTTTAGCATCTCCCAATTTTTTGATCACACTAGGCAGCTATCCTGACCATGGCAGTCACTGAAAATATAAACTTTATAATAAAACTACTTTATACATCTACTTCTTCCCACTGTCTGTGAGATGGATTGGCATTATCTTAGCTGTTTTAATATATGTCTTGACTTCACATCAACAATCGAATAATCAATTTTTTTTCTTAAGACTACATAAAAATTTATGCACAGCACTCGTGACTTTCCTTGAGATGTTTCCATGTTAACTTAATGTCTGAATTACAAGACTCACAGACAAGTAGTCTAAAACTGAAAATTAATCAAACCTTGATCAAAGACACAAGGTAAACAGATTACTTGTATGCACACAAACCTGAACTGGAGAAAGGTGTGAATTGCTCAATGTATTTTGAAGTAAATGAGCTGTGAGCTTCACGCCTACATTAACGAATTAGACAGTGTGGCAATCACCGTAAACAATGAGCAATCAGCCAATTCTTTGCTCCCAACAGTTGTCACAATCTAAAAGGTGTTGACTGTTTCACAAAGAACCCCTAAGGGTCTAGCAAGCCTAATGAATCATGAAAGCCTGCAGACAGCTGTGCATTTTGAAAAAGAAAGGTACTAAGCATCCATTACTAGCTAACAACCCTCCCACGCCCTCTGGTGCTCCCTGTTCAATGTGAACATAAGCACACTTGACCCCAACAGCAGTAAGGTAAGAGCAGGCATTCTCTTCCAAGCAAGGCATATGTACTAAAACATACTCCAGACAATGATACTGCAAGGGTGCAAGTGGACTTCAGGCCAGCAGACACCCCACACTGTAACCACCCACCTACACCCGTTTCCAGTCTGAGGGGCTCGCCAGAGATCTAATGTTGGAGAGGAACGTCCTGTCTTTGAGAGGCAAATCCCATCCACCCCTGTCACCTCCACTGGACAGAGGGCTTTGCTAAATGTAGGATAGCCAGTGTCCTAAATCCTGACCACAGTTAGGTGTAGGTCCTGTTTAAAATCCCAAAGATTTTAGGTTGACCGTAAATGAATGAGAGACGCAGATTTCAAAAGTTAACAAAGCTGTGAACAAATAAAAGGTCACCTGACAATTACAGCATGCACACGCGCGCGCGCACACACACACACACGCACACACACAAAATTTAAAATCTACTTTCATTAGTATTTTTAGAAAAACAGTAGAAAAATACAGTAGCTGACCTATCATTTTTTCATTGAATACACACATAATACAGAAACTCCAAACTTTCATTCAGTAGATGTGACTGAGAAAACTGCAGAGAATTTGTCCAAAACCCAACACCACATGTCATTCCACTCAAACCAGACAAAGTGGCTCCAGCCGTAGCCTCATCTCTTGCCGTCTTACTAGGGTTTGAAAGCCAAATTATTCCCATAATTTTCTCAAAAGCTGCTCTGTTCATGTCCTTTGTTCAAGCAGTGGCTGCCATTATCAGAAAGAGAATAAACATGATTGTGCTCTCTGTCCTCCACCCATATATCCTGTACACAAAACCATAGACACATACAAAAACACCTGGCTTTTGAGATCTACTGTCTGTCATCAGATAAACATTATTGGCAACAGCACAACGCCTGCAGGCATGCAGCCTACCCAGCCCTCCTGCACCTCCTTGAACTCCTTGGCCATCGTACCTTGAAACCTCGTACTGCTCATGCTTTCCATTCTGCTCCAGTTGCTGCCGGCATGTCTCCCCAAACTCTCTTACTCAGTGACTGGCCCATACTCACACACACTCACACATGTCAAGGCCACTCCCACACACCCCTCCTAGCCCCCCCCCCCCTGAATTTCCCCCTTCTCCATGTGGTGGCCTGGGAAGCCAGATGCTTCTGTCTAGCTTTTTAACTACTCGCTCACACAGTCCTTCCTCTGAAGGAGAGGTTCCACTTATAACTCACTCCCCGCTGCTCTGGTGTAAAGATACGTGCTTCGGAAAAAAGAAAGGAAAAAGTTAGCATTTTTCCCCAGAAAGTGGTCAGAGGAATGTTGTCTTGGGCCACCACACTAACAATTTTAGTCTTAAGTGATATGTATAGGATTCACAGTATAGGTTTATGAAGTTGGCAACATGGAAACTTTCCTCTTGACTGACTTAGAAGAAACTGAAAATAAGTTCCAATAAATATGAAAAGCAAATAGCTGATATTTAATAAGCTTCTGGTGAAATGCAAACAAAAAAAACTCTTTTTTGAGAATTATGATAGTCTGGGAAAAAGCAAACAACTATAAAGAAAAATAATCAAACAAATGCTCCAGAAACAGAGCAGACCAAAAATTGTATGGAAAGCCGACATCCCACCGCTCCTATTGTTCTTGGCAAGCACACCAAAGAATGAGGCTGATACACATACAATGAGGCACCTGGGAGCTGGATCATCCCCCCCACTACACACTGATCATTGTTGTGCCAAGGATGTGTCGTCACCAGGCCACTTTGTTTACCCAGAGTATTATGCTGCGTTCCATTTATCTCAAACGTCAGAGCTGGGAATGACGTCACACGCGAGTTAACGGCGTTCCTGTACAACTAGCCAAGTTAGACATCAGCAATACCAGTTAATTACAAAGCATTGCACGGTATTTTGCACATATAAACAACACAGCAACATGTCCACAGACAAAGGTTGGACAGTACTGTGTGCACGACCGATTTAATGAGACGCAAATAAGGCAGTGCAGTACAACAGTTAATTACTACAGCTTTTTACTGTTGATGCACGGAGCAGCCATCTTGATGTTGGGATTGTAGAGGTTTGTCTGGTTTTCCAAGTTGGAAATCCGACCTCAGGGGACGTTACAATTAAAATTCCCAACTAGGAATTTGATTTCAACTTCCCTAAAAATTTCCAACTTCCCTATTCAAATGAAATGCACTATTACAAGCCAGCAGCACATATCTAATTTAAAGGGGGGGTTTACCACAGAAGAGGGCTCACATAAGTCAGGACATATGTACAGTGACAGACACATACAAACAGATATATGTTTGCATTCATAACTGTGTGGGAAATTCACACAGTTTCATTTTGTTTTAATTAGGAGTCCCAACATCAAACCATGAAAACTGCGAACCAAATAAAACTGATAAAGAAGCTTCAAACATCCACATCAACACCAAGATGGTGGAAGACTTTGGAAATTCACCATCATTGATATTCAAATATACAGATGGTTTACAAAAATATATGCAGACCAAAGACTGAATGCAAACACCTTTTATACGCTGTGACAAACATATAAACCAGCTTGTGGATTTGCAGAATGGTTGACTGAAAAAGTCAATTCTAGCATTTATGTCATTCCTCACTACAAGAATATAAAAAAATGTCAGATGGCTACGAACTAAAATGAAATGCTTGTACTGCAATGGCATGTACCTGTGTATGTTTCTGAATTAGTGTTATTGTCATTTTGATTTTCATTTGAATTTAACCTCATTTTAGGTGTGACTTCATTAGTTTTTATTTTAAAGATGTAAATCTATCTACATTTTAGTTTAGGTTTTACTAATTTTATTTCTATGGATTGATAGAAACTTGTAAGACTTTTCTAGCTACTACAAAATGTTGCACTCTTGCCTATTTCTATGGTTCATCCGCATTGCAAGACAGGGCCAAAGATCAACAAATCACTTGTGCTAAATAGTATTTAAAAGCAGTAACAGGAAGTATGTGACGTTTGTTTTTATTTCAGCTGGTTTTGGAAGCAATATTTAAAATCTTTGTTTAGCTGTAGTTATTTTACTTTTATAACTCATTTTGTTTACGGAAATGTTTTTAACAATAATAACACTGCCTTGTGTACTGTAAGTATATGGTGCATGGCTAGTTATAGTTAAATTCTTGTTTATTTTTAGAACATCCATATCACTCTTCATAAATGTGACTTTTAAAAACAGTTTGGCACTACAGTGCTACACCAGGCCTGACACCAAAGTACACGGTTGCATGGCATGTTGGTGCTACAAGTATGAATATTCAGTATCACACATGGTCTGTCACTATGCACACCTGCTTTCATGTGAAGTATGAATCATCCTTGAGAGTCTTGACACGCGTACTGCCAAAAAAACTGGGACATTATTAATACATTCCTGTATTATTAAGAAACACTCTCTTCACAGGTAACAGAGACAAAAACACAGGTGCCACTACTTATCTGGGCCACAAGCAATCCCTTTACAGCCTGTACACACATAGTGACGTAAAATTTGGTATAAAACTTGAGCTCGAGGACCCAAACAGCAATGTGTTGTTCCACGTTAAAACTCAAGAGGGCAGTATTTACCCCAAGCATTGAGGAGAATGGAAGCCCTATCTTGACAGACAGACAGAGATCCTTTATCCAGAAGGAAATGTATGTGTCCAGTAGTTTATACACAGTATACATACATATAGGCACACAGACCTATGACATTCACACACACATACATACTGCAACAGTACAAAGAGAAATAACAGGGGAGCAGTGTGCTGTACAGCCCTAAACACTTAAGCCCATCATCACACTCCTCCCTTTCCATGTGACGTTGAACATGGAGCAGCTTTGCTCTTATGCCAAAGTTCTTATGCCAATGTTAAACCAAGATTCCAATTTCACATTTCATGAAACAGCAGACTGTGTAAACAGCCATGTTGGAAATGACAGACTTGCTGTGAGGCGTCATATTCAATTTATGAACTTGGAAAAGCAGCATGGTGTTTTTCTGAGCTGACCCAGTCAGGGTTTTGGGCTGAGTAAACATTTTTCCCTTTAGTCTTATGGCAGTTTCCAAAGCTTACGTGGGCAGCTGGCACCACTGCAGGAGCCATAAACCTCTTCCATAATGTCTTCTCAATACGTATGGAGAAGTCACCACACAAAGCCTCCCAAGACCGCCAGCACCGATGCGCATCTGAGGCGGACCTGCTGGCTATTTCTGTTCGCTCCATTTTTGTTATTGCATGGGGCAGTAAAACAGTCTCGGCTCCATATTCTCTCATACAGAAGTATATTGAACACCCAAAACATTGTGTAGGTTTCACATTTAACAAAAGCAAACATATAATTTTGCATCACTATTATCAATTAACTTCAAAATATAGAAATGGGAGAAACGACAGGGGTCCAGCCTACCCCATCACAAAACTGTTCTTGCAAGTTTATATCCATCCATCATCCAATTATTTACCCTGTTTGAATGGGAAGGTGCTGTAGCCTATCCCAAGCAGCACAGAGCATAAGGCTGGGGCACACCCAAGATAGGATGCCAGTACATTACAAGGCACGTATGAGCAAACAGACACAACTCTCTGACCAACTGAGGGATATCAGTTAGAACTGCATGTCTCTGGATTATAAAAGAAAAACCCACATAAAATAAAAATACACACATGCACGCACACACACAAAGCCTCTATGTATCTAGTTATGTATCCAAATGGATTTAGCTTCCATTTTATCATTATATCCATTTAGCCAATTAGTTACTTTAAATCAATTCATTTAAATTCAGAAGGGGTGGAACAGTAGCACCTTGGGTAGCAATGTAGCCTCATACCTCTAAGGATCCTGCCCCGTGCTTGTGTAAATGTGTGTGCCATGCGCTGGCATCCTGTCCTGGGTGTTCCCTCTCGTGCCCTGTGCCTTACAGGAAATGCTCTGAGCTCACCACAGCCTTACACTGAAGAAGTGGTTATGGAAGCTGGATGGAAATTACATTAACTTTCTTAATGGTACAATAAAGGGACCCCTGAGAACCAGACTGATCTTTGTCATTCCAGTATTCCTTTACTACCCTTCTGCTGGATGTGTGTGCGCTTGAAGGTGGACTACCTGCTTGCATGCTTACCACTCTGGCCAGGCTGCTGTGCATCTCTCCAGATTCAGCCTTATCCTGTTGATTGATTCCTTTGACTCTTTCCATGGCACCTGGGAAAAACACACATTGGCATTAATTCTGTGAACTCTGCTTGAGCATCAAGTACTTCCTGCTAACCCCATGAGCTGAAATGAGACATACTGGTTGACTCAGAGCTCTTGTGTCCAGACAGACACAGGGGCAGGAGGAAATCACGTGACAAAGATATCAAACATGGATAGGAGTATGACTAACCTTCCTACCCCTTCGGCAACTGCCAAATATTTATCATCCAATGTGAAGCAATATTGTACTGTAGCTGGCAAATGAGTCAGCATTAGCAAGACTGAGAGAAAGGAAATTAGTGTGAAATGTGTCTGACAGCTGATTTATGTTGAGGTTGGGTGATAAGGGTCAAACCTCCCTGCATAGTCTGATTCAGGAAAAATGTAGAAGAGGATAAAGTAAGATGCTCTAGTCAGTTTTGAGGCACTTTTATCTAGGATAACCCTTGTTGGTTAAGGTAAATATGAGGTGAGGGAAAGCACAGTGTGTAAGGTAGTGCAGCCTGGAACAGCAGAGTGAAGAAGCAGACCATGTAAAAGAATGGTTGGAATCTACTATCTGTTCTGATCATCACAGGTACAAGGCTCTTTGTCTGATAACTGCTCTAAAGGGTTTAGTCCTGATCACGCAACAGCTACTGAAAAGGGGGTTCAAAGTAACACAAAGTCTTTGAAGCAGAGAAGCAGAGAGGGGCACAGACTCAGAGGCCCAGGTACTCAGCCCATTCTCTAACCAACTTTATAGCTGAAGGAAGCACTGAAATGATTTCCTCCAGAAAAGCTTTCCGCTTGCTTTAGTCAGTCATCTGTCCCTCTTGCATCTGTAAACCCCCTGAACTCCATTAAAAAATAGGTACGTGAGGTAAACCAACTCAGTAAAAGAGTTTAAGGGATGTGGTAAGACTTACTCTGCAGTTCCTTGTCCCTCAGCTGGCGGATTGCCGCTCGGATCAGCTTCCTCTCCTCGTATTCACTGGCACCACGCAGCTATAGATGTGCAGACAGTGAAGCAGATGGAAGGAGACACACAGATGGAAAGAAAAGAAGACACAGAAAGATTCAGACAGACAGAGAAAGTCCACATGAACTGGGTCAGAGGCATGTTCACATCAGCTGAACTGACAATATAAGAGAGGGACAAACCACCTTTAAGTTGAGATAAAAATCAAAAATGACACAAGTCTGGAGGAATGTATTGTTGCTTGTTTATTACGTGGCATGCCACGTTAGAGAAAAAGGGGCAAGCTCAGAAATAACTGCTTAGTATAAACCTGTTATTCTACATATAAGAGGGAGTCTATGTACCTCCAGAGTCCATAGACTGTATGTTTGCGTGTATTTTTGGATATTAGCATATAGTTTGTGTAAATGTGCTCCCGCAATTGCGAACTCACCAGTTTAGTGAGCTCCTCAATGTCCTGGATGGCCTGCAGCTTCCCAGATAGCAAATCCAGAGTGTCGGCCCTGATCACACATAGTTCTGTGTCAGTATTCCACATATTCCAACCTAAGTGCTTGCAGCATAATACCTGGAACATTTCAGGGTATCGAGGGTGCCACCCCTCACACACATTTAGGGTTTTTCAAATGCGACTCTCCTGCCCCTGAGCGTGACAGGAAGGGGGGACCACCCAATGGGTTCTCTTGGTTAAGGCAGGAACAGTAGCTAGTTCCCAAGAAAAGAATTTCATAAAGTGAGACGGAAAATGTGACTGCTTTAGTAAAGCGCTTGAGGAGGAGTGCTATCCACCGTACTTCCCCCTCAGTTTCCCACCAAAAAGCTATTTAACCTCAATCTGCCATTCCCATCTCTTATTTTCCACCACATTTCCAAAGCTTCTGGGAATGAGGAGCACTGAGGTGAGATTTTTCACATTCTCAAGCAGCAGCACATTGGGTTGCTATCAGAAGCAAGTGTTTGCAAGGTTGCTAAACCACAACAATACTCATAGAATTTGACATAATACAGGGGGGTGTGGGTGAGCGCGCACATTAGGCCGAGGAGGTCCAACATTATTATTCAAATTAAAATGTTAAAAATATTTATATAAAATTGATGGGGGAAAAAAATCTTAAAATGTTTGCAGATTTATGTACGGTAAGTTAGTATTAATCAACTAACACACCTTTCCTCATTTTTGTTTTCCCTAATGGCCCTTGTCATTTTACGTACAATATGGGACATGCCACTAGCTGGAGTCTTCCATGAATTTATTTAGCTAGCCAGAATGGCTGAAACTGGTCAGTAAAAACACTTGTAAAATAGCGTGAATGAAGAATATAATGATATAGTACTTCCCAAAAACCTGAAAAGAGCAGTCTAGTAGCTGTTTGGATCTCACCTGCAATTTTTTTTCCACCCCCACTTTCAGAATACCAGAATAGCGTTATTTTTGAAAACACCATCAAAACAGCATATACATGGTATAATGTCTGGATGATTGCTGCTGGCGTTACAGTGCTGTGGATAGCTAAATAAATAAAATGGGTTATTATATGTCATGGTCTCCTCGTCATTTTCCTCACTTAGGATAGTAGTAGGCTAATGGGGTTTCACCTTTTACAGTCAGTTGCACACAATGAGCTTAGGCTACTGTGTGATAATGGACTAGACTTATAGCATAATTCTAGAATTAATATAAGAACTATCATTCGAAGAAATTCAACCATAAATGCCTTTTTAAAAGAAGTTTCCCAGCTCTAACACACACAAACACACACTGCTGACTGAGTCCAATGGAGATACAGCTGCAGTCAGTCATTTAACTGTTTGCATTTTCTAATTTGTGTCTGCATGTCTGGTCTTTGGGACACACAGCATCTTATCTAGACTAACAGAGAGGTTCATCCACATGGCTCAGGCAGATGGAAAAGTCGACAGCTGCTCAGAATTGAAGTGTCATTCTGCTTATTGTGATAACTGCTTTTCATTAACTAGCACTAGCATTGCTCCTAGCAAAGATAGTTAACAGTTGTCCTGCTTTTTTTTTCTGAAAGAGAGCCCTTCTATCGTCTTAACTTGAGTTATTTATGGAATTATGCTGCTCTTCATTTGTATGATGCTTTTTGTCCTATGTACCTCATTACTTCCATGCTGGCTGGTCAGGCAACTGCTTTGAGAACTGAAATGCTGGAGTGCAATGCCCCAGCACACTGCCCTCTGAACTAGGGGTGTGTGTGTGTGTATATTTATATACTACACTGCAGGGACCAAATGTAATAAAGACCTGTTATTTTGAAGTGAGGACTGAAAAATGTTCCCATAAAAAGGGGAAACTCAATTTTATAATGGTGAATGCATAAAAAATAACCATGCCGAGTCTTCTACTTTGTTTGGTTACTTATGGTTGTGGTTAGGGCTGGGTACGGGTAACGGTTGTCATAGTTGAGATCAGGGTAATAATGAATGAAGAGTCCTCACAAACATACGTATGTGTGTGTGCACGTATGTGTGTGTATTTTCACCAGCCCTGTCCAGCACGCCGCGGATGTTATTACCATTCACGTGTTCTGAGGAGATAATTACAATTACAGTTATATTTTTACATGGCAGTGAATGTGCAGATGTTGTATGCAAAACACCTGTTTGAATGCGTGTGTTAGGACGTTTGCTTTTAACCTGCTTTTAAATGTATGAACACATACAAATAAGTCATGCAATAAATCATGTGTATACAAATGGTTTTAATATATACACATATCCAGCTGTTGTGGATGCAGTACCACACTGATGTGTGTGTTGTTGGCAGAACTAAATATATGCAAACAAAATAAATTTGAACTATAAACAGGAAGTTTATAAAAATCAGGAGTCAGTGAGTCATGCAGTTAGTGGGTCTTTGTGTGCATGCACAATCATGTATTTCTGCTTGTGTGCATGTAAGAGCTTTGTGTGGGAATGGGCCACTGTCACCTGTGCTGGTTCTCTTTGTCATCGTGCAGGTGCTGGTGAGCTGGCCGGAAGCGTTTCCTGGCCAGTGCTGCCTCCATCTCCTCAATCTCCCTTTGCCGCAGGTCTCGAATCGCAGAGTGAATGAGTCGCCGCTCATCCAGGTTCACTGTGCTATCGAGCTATAGAGAGAGACACATAAATGGATTGAAAAACAGAGTGATGTTATTTTTGGGACTCATAAGGGCCATTCCACCGAATCGGTGCAATTTATGTCCCCACGACATCATACATATAAATATGCAAGAAAAATTATTTAACAATGCCTCTTATTATCAAGCAAAGTGTCCTCATTGCAAATTTGGAACATTGAAAATGTGTTTGTCACCTGCAATACTTTACCTTGAAAAATGAGTAAAACAGCACACACAACCAGCATTACAACACATACCCAGAAGCAACAGCCGATCAAGGCAGCGCGCGTCCGTGAGCACCTGTCTGCACACCTGTCTGCACACCTGTGTGTGTCAGCACGCTGGTGTTCATAAGGTTTCTCCATGTAAATGTCTAGTTGTGTGTTATGGGAGCCACAGCCCATAATGAACAATATTACAACATATCAATAAAGGAACTGTCATGCAATACATAAAACAGTAAGAAAGACTGGGATGAGAACAAAGAGAAAAAAAATTACCCAAGAAAACCAAATTCTTCCACAATTTTACAAGTTGACGGCATTCTTGTTTTTACACTTAACTAAAAGTTGGGTTTAGACCTTAAACCATATTCTTGTGAATGTGGAGTTTTCCATATGCAATAACTGAATCACATAAATAATGTCTGCTCTCAACACCTAATTTTTAAAATAAATAAAAAACGTCAAACATTTCAATTGTCACTTTCCTTAAAATTCTGCTAATAAAATTAGATCTATCTATCCAAAACATTCTTGCATAGATGCATTTAAAAAAAGAAATTAATAGTAGATTTTTTTTCCATCCCACAAAAATCACAATTGTAATCTCTCTAGTTTGAACCTTTCTAAGACTTTGTGCTGCTTTATTTGGTTAATCGTGCAGTCTGTGAAGATGGCATTCAAGTAAGAATTGTATTGTACTCTGTACATGACAATAAAAACTTTGAATCCTTGAAATACGTGTATTTGATCTTTTTCCTGTGCACGCAGGTGATATTTGTATACTGTAGATTTATCTACAACCTTCTGGTAGTGCGGCCATAGCAATCAGGCCTCGCAGACTACAAGGTGCAGAAGTTGTCCAACTTGGCTGCAGTCAGTTTATACTCCACCCCTGCAGCCGCCGGCAGATCTCGCTCCATGTCACGTCAGTTGCAGACAGATCTAAGCTCAATTCAAACGCACCCAATGACTTTTTTCACTGTCCGGAGTTCTTGTTATTTGAGGGTTAATCGCCAAAAGTGCCAGGTTGCTGGTTCGACAGTCTTCATTGCTATTCCTCAGGTAGTTTTTATACGACACAGACAAGAAAAAACGTCGCTCCCACTTCTGTTATTTTAGGTTAGTGGCGCACTGTCTTTCACACAGAACGTAAAAGAGTACGTAAGGTCAAATGTTAAATATGCTCTCCGTCCATTTGATTTTTAGGTGATGTTATCTTTTTCCGTTTATAAATGTTTATTTTATGCACGCAACAGAAATGTAAAATTAAAAATAATCATAAAAAATATAACCTGGGGGTGCTACAGCGCCGCCCCTGAGCCTAAGATGTCTGCTTAATCCTCCTGTCTCCTCCCTGGCTTGGCTTTAACAAGCTACGCCTGGCGTGCGTTACCTCTCATTTCTGCCCTTGTATTAATCACTCCCAGCTGCCTCCTGTTTGCTATCTACTTAGTCTTGTATTTAATTAAGTGCTTCCTAGTTCAACAGTCCCCAGTTCCATAGTTAACGCTGCTACCTTATTTGTGTGTGTGTGCGTGCGTGTGTGTGTGTGTGTGTGTGTTTCTGAGAGAGTGAGAGCGATGCATCATTTCCTGCCATCCTCTGTAGCCCCTTGTTTGGATCCATCGTAATCCTGTTTATTTTCTGTTTTGTTATTGTAATCTAATAAACCCTCTATTCTTTGAAACCTTGCCTGTTCCTGCATCCTCCGTTCCCCCTAGATACACCTAGTTTCTCCATGGACAACTTCTTGTTCACGTTCTACACAATGTGAATTTAACACTGCTTGTAGCATTAGTACAATAACCTTAATTATTGCCGCACACCTCTGGGACCTTGGTTTGAGTCGCCTCCTGGGTTCCATATGTGTGGAGTTCACATGTTCTCCCTGTGTTGTCATGGAGTTTCCCCTGGGTAATTCTATGTAGCTATGCACGTGTGAGTGTGCCCTGTGATATGTTGGCGTTGGCATGTTAATTCATCATTAATGAATCATGACACGTTTTATCTAAAACAATTACTATATTTGTAATATCTGTTTTTTCTATAAACCTATGTGAACTACTGAAGAAACAAGTCAAGAATACCACAAGTGAAAAATGAGTCTCATGTTTGTTCATCATTAATGAATCTTTTTTTTATCTCAAGCAGTTATTATATTTTACTATATTCATTTTGTAAACCTTTCAGAACTACTGAAAGTACTGCAAAAAAACAAATAAGGAACTACGGAAGGAACAAGTAATGTATAACACAAGCAGGAGACAGCATGTGGCAGCATGTCTGTGGGTCCTTGAGGAAGGCCCTTAACCCCCCGGCTCCCTGGACACCGCAACAGGTGGCTGCCATTCACAGCCAGCTTACTCTACAAAGAGCAAGTTGGAGGAGACATAAAGACAATCTCAATGAAGTATTAATTATTTAAAGTAAAAGTACTGTTGTCATGTTTGTTCATTAATGAATCAGGACGCATATTTTATCTCAAGTAGCGACTATATTTATTCATGAACCATTCATGATTTCTACTTCAGTATAGGGCTGTGAAAAAAAAAATCATAATTCCGGTATAATTTGAACCATATTAAATAGACGGTATATATTGCGCTATATGATTTGATCTGTAAATTTCAATATAACTGTTTTTGAAAGAGTAACACAGGTCCATAGCAAAGGCATTGCAGCAGGAAGTTGTATAATAAACTCATAACACATTTCAAAGTAGTCATGAACGTAGAATATTTCTTATGCAAATCTGCAATTATAGAAAAAATATGAAAACATTTCAAGTAACTTTCCTGGATTTATCTTATATTAAAAACACAGGTTGGTTTTGTAAATTGCAAGTAAGCAGAAAACAAGACACAGAACCAAAAGCTACGAAACTAATACAATTAGACTAGTGTCATAACTCCGTCTATATTAGTATGACCATCTCTCCCGTAAAGGTCCTGCCAGGCAGAGTACTGCACGGGTTCAGGTACCCGACGGGTGATCCACAAATTTTGATGAAACGGGTGAAAAATACTCTATTGTGTCAAATACGGATTCGGGTCGGGTCGGGTCGGACGCAGGATGGCGCGGGTCTAAATTGCGGTTTTTATAACATCACGTGCCAACAAAAAACACCCTATGGCTATATTTTAGTGACACACAAAAAATCCCTGCATTCAAGATGATAAAACGTAAAATCCATATCAGTTTATTCCTGTACGCACATTCCCGGAAATCTCTCTCACTTTCATTTTCAAAAAGCGCGTGTGATCTGCAGTTGTTCGAAATGGATGCTGAGGAGTTGAAAAGAAAACTAACAAGTGTAGAGTTTAAAGTTGTGGCCAATAAGTCCACTAAAATCAAGTGTGGGAGAATTTCGGAGTTCTCAAATAACGAAAACAAATCTTTTGATGTCTTGGTGGAGAGAACATGTTTGTTTCCCAATATTGCTCATATTGCGAGATCTACTCTTGCCACTCCGGCATCCAGCGCCAAAAGTCAGCGAGATTTCTCATTCGCCGGAAATGTCATTCAGGAGCGAAGGAGTCAGCTGAGGCCATTAACTGTGGACAATATATATTTTTTACACAGTAATATAAAAGCACAGTATCAAACACTAGTCTTCGCCTTCGCATAGGATTTACAATCGGGTAATCACAGGAAAATGGACAGTGCGCGTAGGTAGCCTATAAAATCCAATACTGTGCCGGGTAGCCTAATCTACATTTTATATAATATTAGTTTTATTAACACATTTGATTGTAAGCTGGTAAGGCTGTGTGTGGGCATGGCAATATCAAACATTATTTGAGTTTGGAGGTAGGCTATACTACAGGTTTGTTTTGCTTTTTATTAAGCTATTATTAATCAACATTTTGCTTAATTTTTTGGCTGTCTTAATGTCGTTTGTTGTGGCAATAAACTTTTGTCTAATTTTGGCTGACTGATTTTCATTCGAGTGCCGGTATTTATTTATAACGGGTCGGATCGGGTGCGAAATTTTATTTTTGCCGGATATCGGTTCGGATACGGGTATTAACTATGACGGGTACGAGCGAGTGCGGTTTATCAAAATCAGACCCGTGCAGGACTCTGCTGCCAAGTGCAGCAATAATCATATAAATAATTTTCTATAAATCATATAAATAACAAATCATTTATTATTTGAGGTGAATTGATTACGTCATTTTTGCAAGCAAGGAGGGGAAATTTCTGCGGTAGGGCAGTATAATCAAAATCTCTCCCGTTGGCCAAGTTTATATCGTATATGCCGCACAGTACTACTTCAGTAGTAAATGAGTTACGCGTAATACTAAGTATTTCTGCCCCATCAGGTAAAGTGCTGCACAATTAATTGTGTGTACCCTTCTAACGAGGCACTCGTTATATAACTATTCAGCATTATATGATACAGGTTTCCCCCACTATTCCATAGTAAATTGTACCTAAGCCAAAATAACATAAAGCGGAAAGGCAATTACCATTCATCTACATGAGAATACTTTTTGAGCATTCCCAGCCCAAAGATTAACCCATTAAATAACACATAAAACCTAAAATAACAGAAACATACAGTAAAAGTAGGAATATGATAAATACACAGCCTGCATCAAGTACAAAGCTATACAGTGTAGTTTTACTTACCAGAAACAATATAGTCATGGGTTGGGTGATTTTGTTATTGTGAATACCTTAGTGTACTATATTCCATTTACCTTGATGGTCAGAAGTCGGAACTGGAAATGATGTCACAATGGCAGAGGTAATTTCTGAGAAAAGCGTTGTTACATGGTTTTGTCATTGTGAGAGCATCATATACTGCATTCCATTTACCTCGGAAGTCAGAAGTCAGAGCGGGGAATGAAGTCACACCCGAGTTAACCGTGTTCCAGTGCAACAAGTCATAAAGCCATTTATAGTAATACCAGTAGTTAAGGCATTGCATGGAATTTTGTGCATACGAACACCTTCATGGTAATTGGAATGCAGTATAATGTTATGGCGGTAACGATGGTACTAGACGATAGGAATTTTTCAGCTCCATTATAATCTTATGGGACCACCATCGTACTTCCGGTCTGTCATTCATTATGTGCATCTATAATATACAATTGTAATCAATAAAAATCTAATAAAACAGATTTAAAACAGATTGTTTACTCATACAATGTAGCTGGTGCTCTGTCATTAAAAAGTGATTCCAAATCTTTATGTGAATATGTATACTTCCTGGGTGAAGGGCGCAAGCCAAATGGGCAGAGTTGGGGGGGGGCAGTCTATGTGCATAGGGAAAAGACACTTCTTCTGTATTAGCTAAATTGTTTTAAGTATTTCACCTGGCTAACTAACAGGTATTATACACATGCTTTACACCATTGCATCCAGCCCAATGCTCTGCATTGCGATTGATGATGTAAGGCTTGGATGCTACTGGTCGGCCATGGAACCCCTTTCCATAAAATTCTCTACGCACTGTTCCTGAGCTAATCTGAAGCCCGCAAAAAGTTTGGAGGTCTGTAGCTATTGATTCTGCATATAGTTTGCAACTTTTGCACATTGTGCACCTTAGCATGCCTTGTCCCCACTCTGTGATTTTATGGGGCCTACCACTTCATGGCTAAGTTGCTGTTGTTTCCAGTTGCTTCCACTTGTTATAATACCACTAACAGTTGACCATGGAATACTTAGTGGCGAAAAAATTTCACAAATGTACTTACTGCACAGGTGGCATCCTATCATGGTCCCGTGCTTAAATTCACTGAGCTCCTCCGAGTGACCCATTCTTTCGCAAATGTTTGCAGAAGCAGTCTGCATGTCTAGGTGCTTGATTTTATACACCTGTGGCTATGGAAGTGATTGGAACACCTAAATTCAATGATTTGGTGGGGTGTCCCAATATTTTGGCAATACAGTATAGCAATACTGCAAGAACAGAATTGTGGTGTGATATAATCCATTGTAGCGGAACTAACAGTACAGACGCTCCTCTACTTACGAATGAGATACATTCAGAACAGGCATTCGTAACTTGAAATGTTCGTAAGTTATCATTCAACATCATTTTAAGGGTATACGCAAGTACAAAGAACTAGGATGCTGGGAGTTTGCATGCTACGCTGCTGCACGGCGGGAGTAGGGGCCAGAAGTCGTACGAGGCGGAATAGGCACACAGAAAAAAAAAACTATGCTGCGGACAGGAAACAGGAGCCCAAGGAACAAAATTTGGACTTACAGTCCTCTCTTCATTCGTATGTCTGAAAGTTCGTAACTGTACTACTAACCATTTCAACACAACAAATTTCAGTTTATTATTTTTAAAGATATAGAGGCATTTTTAAATCATGGTTTAATTGTGGTTCTGCTGGCAGAAGGCTATGCTGAGCAACAGGATGCTCTCATGTTCAAAATTTCTAAGACAGCAGTACACAAGAATAAGGTGAAGCAGGAGACACTGAGAGCGACCAGAAACCAGCCAGGTAAAAGGCAGAAGCGACATTCTAATGCCAGAGATGACCATTAACTTATCCAACAGTTTCTCATGAATCGAAGAATAACATCAAGCAAACTTCAAAAGGAACAGGAAACATTAAGTGCAGGTGTGAGGTGCACTGCTAGGATAGTTTGTATCAGACTCCTAGAAGCAGGACTGAGGTCTCATAAAGCAAGAAAAAAGCTCTTCATTAATGATAAACAGAAAAGAACCATAATGCAGTTAGGCCTGTCACGATAACCAATTTTGCTGGATGATAAATTGTCCCAGGAATTATTGCTATAAACAATAACATCGCTTTGAGTAACTATGAGCACAAGAAAGGATAAATTTGTTTCAGAAGATAAAAAAACAATAATAATTTTCTAAGTGCACCACGTGCTCAAAATACAATTGAGTTTTAAGTTTCCACGAAATTCGGCAAATCCAACAAATTTATACTCGTGTTTCATATAATTTATTGCACATTTTAATTTACGCTTACAGTGAACACGTTTGCCTCGGCGAAATTGATTATTATAAATCAGATGATCATCATAACTGATTTTTTCTTCTCCATGTCTCAGTCTAACAGACCTATAGTATAACAGAAGTATATTTCTTACATAAAAAATCTAATTGATTTATCATTTATCGCAACAGGCCTAACTGCAGTTTGCTGAAAAATATGCATATTCACAGACGCACACCCATAAATCGAGAAATGAGTGAAACAAAAGCTGTGCTGTGGTCCCTTAATTTTTTCCGCAGCTGTATATATAAGACTATACAGTTCCAAAATATAGTGCTCTGGGACTGTTTGTTTGTGTGTGGACTATGTTTATATTACATTTTCGGGACCAAATGTCACCCACAGTGTAAAACACCTGTTATTTTCCAGGTCCCCACAAAGATCTGTGAATGCAATCAAAAAAATAAAAAAGTCTCATATTTTGCTTGGTTACTTATGGTTAAGGTTAGGGCTGGGTAGGGGTTAGTTGTCATGCTGGGGAGTGTTCCCCATAGAAATGAATGGAGATTCCTCACAAAGATATAATTACAAACCTGTGTGTGTGTGTTTGTGTGTAGAAATTGCATGCTTTCCATTTATTAAGCGGGTTTCCACTGGCTGCTCCAGTTTCCTTCTGGAGTTCAAAGTCTTGCAGTTTAGATAAACTGATGTCTCTGAATTGCCCTGCGTGTGTGCTTGAGTGTGTAGCTTGCAGTGAACCCAGATTACCCTCTACCTTGTGCCCTGTTCTACTTTGAACAGGGTACAAGTGACCCTATGCTATTAATGTAGGGTCATCGTAGATTTTGGGACAGGATGGTTGTTACAGATACTGTACTTGTTTTACTATAACAATTTGGGAGTGTACTAAACTCCCTTTGGGACAGGAGGAGTAAACGGTACATTGCAGTGGTTAAACCGAAAGGGAGAGGCCATGACTATAAAAGGACAGCAGAGTGCAGGGGGTGAGAGTACTAGGACTCACACTCATTCCACACATTCCTGCTGACTCACAGGAAGAACTCAGCAAAAATAGGCCAGAAAATTGACGGTGGTCACAGAGTATAGATATAACACACAACTGTGGAGAAACATTCTATAAGCAGCAGCATGTGCTTAACCATTACATATCTTAATACATGAACACAATATTCCGCTTTTTATGGAGGGTATTTTGTGACAATATTCGATACATATATGTCATTTGAATAACTTTTTATACATGTCAAGTAATAGTTATTTAAATTGAATTTAAATATGCAAGTACATGAAAAACACATTATATATGGGGTCCATGGATTGTTCGCTATTATCTGACGTACAGTACCATGCAAAAGTCTTAGGCAGGCAAAGAAAATGATGTTTACATTATCCTCGTGTTGGTGTAAAACTATGATATTATTCCTGTCAATGTCTGCCAGCGTAGCCATTTCAGAACCACAGCTAAAATCACCCCAGTATTTACAGCGACCGTCCAGTGCAGCCATGTATATTTTGACTTGGTCACTAGCTCACCTCATACAGCTAGACAATCTGCCACTGACTTTTTAAACCAATTTATTTAATTATTTAATTGAGCTGTTGGTGAAATTTAACAAAATTATGGAATGGCTGAGGTGCCCCTGAGAAGAGGTTTGGGAACTGAAGAGTTAATCTAGCCATCCAACTAGATATCAGTAACTTTTTAGAAAACAGAAGAAATTATTACTAGTTTTTATTGTGTTACTCTTAATTTGCACATGTTCTAATGTTAAATTGTGTTTTTTGTTCTAAGCCAAAGTACACTTGCTACCCAGATAAATAGCTTTAAAAATTTCTTTGGACTGCCTAAGACTTTTGCACAGTACTGTAGGTCTTGGAGAATATCACCTGCAGATATGGGGGAAACGTGGCCATGATGTTTAAGATTTTTATCTTTATGTCATGAGTGAGGCTGTGTAGTTAGGTTAGTTAGGGGAGTTTATTTGAAATTTTGGGAGGTTAGGAAGCTTGTGTAATACACAGTGATTTAGGAACAGTTCATCTGTAATGGCTTTTTTCCTAAATCAGGCCCTAACCCTAATTATAATGACTGCCTAACAGTTAAGACAGGATCTGCAAGTTAGGAAGTTTCTGTAATACGGCCCCAGGACAGAACAGACAAAATGCAGTTACAAATGAGAATTCTATCAACTACGCAAGATCGATCTGTTGTGATTTAGTTTTCAATATAACCAATTACATGTTCGGTTTTGTTTAGAGTGTGCCCTCTAAGCTGATGGGTGACTTTGACAGATATTTTTAATGGTTTTAAATAACCATTTAAATTACGGATTTATAAATGATCATTTAAATGCCATTTATCTACTAAATATTGTCACAAAACACCCTCCAAAACTTTTCACTTGTATAACACATATTTAAACCCTACATTAATGTTGATTCAGACTGTTTTACTGAATTTGACTGTGTAACCAAGTGACTTGGTGTGACTCATTGTATGAGTTATGCTATCTTTGGGACACAGTTAAGTTGGGATAAAACCTGCTATAAAACTGCTATGATTAATTGGTGAACAACATTTATGTGGGCCCAGGATTCAGGTGGGATATTCTGCGCTTGGATTCAGTGATTACTTATCCTTGTGTTGGTGTAAAACTATGATATTATTCCTGTCGAAGTGCGTCAGCATAGCCATATCAGAACCTCTGCTAGAATCACCCCGGTATTTGCAGCAACCATCCAGTGCAGCCATGTATTTTTTGATGTGGCCACTAGCACATCCCGTACAACTATACCCCATAAGGGCAAGTGTGCAAATCTTGACAAACTTCTCAGAGAACCTTTACAATGCTGAAGTTGCTACATTAAAATTACCATTTAAAGAAGAACCACATCATTAAAACCAGGGAAAAAACATCATAAAGGATTTATGTTCCTGACATGACCTATACTCACCCTGTTGTAGTGAATAAACTTCCAATTTAAGTGACTAAAAATGAGGATTTATTAGGATATATTATTTCCTGGCCAAATTCTGTGTGGACTGCTGTATTTTTTGGGGGAAATAAATTCATCACATTATTATGATAGGAGAACTGCTGTTGAAGCATGAATGTAAAACAGCATAAACAGGGACATTTCAAGTGAATACTTAACACATTTAAGGGCACTCCCATTCAGCCCTTCTGATGATACATTGCCAAGGAGCCACACTGAGCAAGTTCCAAGTTGAGCAAACTGGCCAATCAAATAGCAAGCACCAACCAAGGTCAGACTGTGTTAAATAGATATTACTGATTGGCTACTGGTGCCATTTGAACTGAAAAAATAAACAAACCACAAAGAAACGGCTGTGGCTGGCACAGGAAGGCAATAAATTATGAGGGTAAATATGACACACCTTTCACTGGAAGCCTGCCAATGTGAAACTTAAAAACCAAATGCATACAAACCAGACAAAAGACCAAACAGAAGCCAATGGAGACACAGTGGCCATGCGGTACCATACAAAAGAACAAACACACAATAAGTCCAAACCATAAATCAACAAATTTTGCCTAACAGTCGTTGGTCCAAGACAAGGGCCATACTATTGGGATAGCGGAGCTGCAAAACCACACATGGCTGGAGGCCACTAGCAAGATCATATCCTATAGTAAAAAGATGGCTCTACTGAGCACCAAAGGACCAATCACTTCTACAGGAGGATTTTTTTAAGAAACTCAAAATAAATATGCCACTGAATATGCCCTCTAAATATAATACAGACCCTACTACAGCTCAGAACAAAAATGGTTACACCAATGTTATATTATAGTTCAAGACGAAGAAGAACTACATGAATATTCATTTTAAACCAAAATCAGAATCAAAACACTATTTAAAAGCTGAGATTATCCACTGTACAGTCAGGGCCATTGTAAAAGAATCACTGGTCATACATTAAGTGGTAAACCAACACAGCAGCAACATCAGTCATTCTAGTAGAAGAGACAAGGATGGAATGAACAAAGACGAAGGAAACAGGCATGTCTGACAGTCATCAGTACGGCTGACCAATTAATTGTAAAAAAAATTGCTATGTCCATTCACACCTGCATGCGATCTCATTTCTAAATTACAACAGTTCATCTGCATTGTATTACATCAGCTGAATCAAAACAAGTGCTCCTACTTTTCCCCAGAGTGTCTCAAGTATTCAATAATTCTGCATTCTCTTTAAAGGGCACTTGTCCACTTCAAGAAAACATCAAAAGTACGGTACTTCAAGGTGTTAGTTTTCCACTAGCATATAAACTGATACCGGCTATGAATGACATCACAACGTGAGGCAGGTTATTTTGTACTGAATTCTAAAAATTCATCCTTGCTGTTTAAATCACTCCTAGCAGGATGTGCGTGTGAAAAATGTATGCTGTTGAACTTTTTTTGTTTTATAAAACAAAACTGCTATACTTTTTTCCAATACCATGCTGCACTAGTATATTATGAAATACTTTATTTCTTTTTATGTTATCCTGATCTCTGGTTCTTTTGACCAGATCGCAGTTAAAGCTTGGGTCACTTAATGTGTTCATGTATCCATTATTATTATTTTTATTATTATTTTTTACCATTTATCATTGTTTTCTGAGTGTGCAACTGTTCAAAACAGCAGTTGTTTTGCATTTCAGAAGCAGGCTATTTGCATAACCGATCAACAAAGAAGGCGTTTCAAGTGCCACCCTAAAGTACCAAAAAATTACCCCACTGGCACTATCGGGTACCCTAACTGAAAGGTCAACTGACCATTTTCTTTCCTTTGTCAGAAGTTGATATGCTTGTCCTGGATCAATCATGTTTGGCACAGTCATGTTTTGTTGGGTTTCCTTTTGCAGTTTAATGAGTGCAATAAACGTTTGTATTTGAGGAAAAATATCATTATATTTAGAATATGATTGACATTTTTTTTTAGAATCGTGCAGCCCTAGTCATCAGCCCCAATGTTATCCAGTCTGATAGTCAAAGACAAGGCCCACCCCTCTGGTTTATAGAGCACTAAGCAATTATATAGATTACTGCATTCACAAAGGAAAGAGACTATTACAGGGATTCTCACACCCCAAATTATATTCCTCCTATTTGTACAGCCAGCCAGCATGATGTTAATATAGACATTGCAAGTTATACACCACAATAGTCAACTGGACTGAGGCTGACCTTTGATGGTTTCAAATGCAACGTTATTCCAGGATTTGGAAGAATTGGAGATAAATTACCATCATATCACCCAAGCTTAATTTCCAGAAACTTTCCAGAATCTTCCCATGGAAAGTTAAGATATGGAATTTTGGAAATATTCTAGGCTATAACAGGTTTTTTGTCTAAAATAAATGAGTCAGACCATTTCAGGGAGCTTTGGAACTCCACGCCAGCTATCAGATGCAGCAAAGAAAGCAAACTGTAGATATAATACAACACAGAATATAACTCATAAACAGTGTGTTTTAATGCAGATGATTATTTTTGGGTGTTGTTAATACACATAATTACAAGCACTTAGTTACACAAAGATATCACTATTAGTGCTGTCAAGTTCGGCATCTTGCGATTCTGACGGTACCTGTATGATATCTGCGTCATCGGGTTCATAAGATAATTATTTTAAATTCAATCAATGAATTGTGCTGCAATCTGGCTGCAAACTTTAAAGTGTCAATGAAATTGTGTTAGCTAGCTTATATTTACCATATCTGATTTATCGGCTAGCCATATACTGCATAATTACACTCACCTAAAGGATTATTAGGAACACCATACTAATACGGTGTTTGACCCCCTTTCGCCTTCAGAACTGCC
>JABFEA020000043.1:37219832-37231880 GCA_019775915.2 Cyphomyrus plagiostoma
CTCGGTGGGAGACATACCCCTTCCGGCCCGAGAACCTGGCCAGGGGAAGGGTCAGCCCGGTGAGCGACCCGATCCCTTGGATCCCAAGGGCTCTAAAAGGGACAGTACCCGCGTGCCCAACGCTGGACCTAAAGCCGCTGGGGCTGCCTGAACCGGGCGGAGAGGTCGCCCCGCCCGCAGCCGCTGCTGCCCGGCCGCCCAGCACGCAGCTGCCGCTGCCCAGCCGCCCGCTGCCCAGCACGCAACCGCTGCTGCCCAGCCGCCCGCTACCCTGCCGGCTGCCAAACCCGCAGCAAAGCCGAGCCAGCTGCCCACTGCGCAGCCGCAGCAGCCGTTCCGGAGGCTGCGCCCCTCGCAGCCGTTCCGGAGGCTACCCCCCTCGCAGCCGTTCCGGAGGCTGCCCCCCTCGCAGCCGCCGCAGCCGAGCCGGAGGCTACCCCCCTCGCAGCCGCCGCAGCTGAGCCGGAGGCTGCCCCCCTCGCAGCTTCGCCCGCAGCTGCCGTTCCGGAGGCTGCCCCCCTCGCAGCTTCGCCCGCAGCTGCCGTTCCGGAGGCTGCCCCCCTCGCAGCTTCGCCCACAGCTACCGTTCCAGAGGCTGCCCCCCTCGCAGCTTCGCCCGCAGCTGCCGCTCCGGAGGCTGTCCCCCTCGCAGCTGCGACCTCGCCCGCAGCTCCGGAGGCGGCGCCCTCGCCCACAGCTGCCGCTCCGGAGGCCGCTGCCCTCGCAGCTTCGCCCGCCGCTCCTGAGGCCGCCGCCCATGCAGCTTCGCCCGCGGCCGCCGCTCCTGAGGCCGCCCCCCTCGCAGCTACAGCAGCCGTTCCTGAGGCTGCCGCACCCTCGCCCGCTGCTCCTGAGGCCGCCGCGCCCGCATCAGGTCCTTCCTGGGGCGTGCCCAGAGGGCACGCCTTTGGGAGGGGGTTCCCCGCGGCTTTCGACGCCCCTGCTGGTTCCCAGCCCGCGGTCCCCTTAGCTCCTGCCTGTTCCGCGGCCCCTGCCTGCTCCGTGGCCCCGGCCAGTCCCGTGGCCCCGGCCGGCTCCGTAGCCCCGGCCAGTCCCGTAGCCCGTTTGCTCCGGAGCCCCGGCCAGTCCCGTAGCCCCGGCTAGTCCCGCGGCTCTCGTGGTCCCCGCCCGCGGCCCTCGTGTAAAGTGGAACAGAATTCTAAACTTCTATCCTTTTGTGTTGCTTTATAACTTTGCACAACCCTCACTGTCCAAATGGAGCCAGAGGAACACACAAAACAGATCTCAAGGGCAAGCTTTGCCCTAAACAAAGGAGAGCTGCTGCAATTACTCGACATAGTTGATGACTTTGATGATAAAATATTAATGTCGACACATTTTCAAGTCGACGCATAATATATTATTATGAAAATTACCTTTATGATTTCTAAAACCTCCTCTTGAATCCAGGTTCAGGAGGAACAATGTGGTTTTCGTCCTGGCGGTGGAACACTGGACCAGCTTTATACCTTTACGAGGGTACTGGAGGGGGTCTGGGAGTTTGCCTATCCAGTCTACATGTGTTTTGTGGATTTAGAAAAGGCTTACGACCGGGTTCCCCGAGGTACTCTGTGGGGGGGATGCTTCGGGAGTATGGGGTCCACTGTTGTGTGTAATTTGGTCCTTGTATGAAAGGAGCAGAAGCTTGGTCTGGATTGCCGGTAATAAGTCAAACATGTTCTCAGTGCGGGTTGCGCTCTGCCAGGGCTGCCCTTTGTCATCAGTCCTGTTTATAAAATTTTGAACAGGGTTTCTAGGCACAGCCAGGGTGTTAAGGGTGTCCAGTTTGGTGGCCTCTGGATTGTCTCGCTGCTTTTTGTGAACAATGTCGTCCCGTTAGCTTCATGTTCTGGGGATCTCCAGTGTGCTCTGGGGCAGTTCACAGCCGAGTGTGAAGCAGCGGGGATGAGGATTAGCACCTCCAAGTCCGAGACCATGATTCTCAGCCGGAAACGGGTGGATTGCCCTCTTCGGGTCAGGGAGGAGGAACTCCTCCACTTGAGGCAGTACAAGTATCTCGGGGTCTTGTTCACGAGTGAGGGTGGGCGGGCTCAGGAGCTGGACAGAAATTAGAGAGGCATCTACAGTTTTGCAGGTGCTTAACCGGTTCGTCGTGGCTAAGAAAGAACTGAGCTGGAAAGCAAAGCTCTCAATCTATTGGTCCATCTTCGTCTCTACCCTCACCTATGGTCATGAGCTTTGGGTAATGACCGAAAGAATGAGATCGCGAATACAGGCAGCCGAAATGAGGTTTCCCCACAAGGTGTCTGGGCTCTCCCTTAGTGATAGGGTGAGAAGTTCGGATATCCGGGAGCATCTCAGAGTAGAACCGCTGCTTCTCCACGTTCGAAAGGAGCTAGTTGAGGTGGTTTGGACATCTAGTGCGGATGCCTCGTGGGCAGCTACCCAGAGAGGTTTTCCGTGGATGTCCTACAGGGAGGAGGCCCTGGGGCAGACCCAGGACACGCTGGAGGGATTATGTCTCTCGGCTGGGCTGGGAATGCCTCGGCCTCCTCCCCGAACAGCTGGTAGAGGTAGATGGGGAGAGGGAGGTCTGGGTAACTCTCCTGAAGCTGCTACCCCCGCAACCCGAATCCCAGACAAGCAGTAGTTAATGGATGTATGGATTTCTAAAACACTTCAGTTCATTAACACTACAATTATTGTAGACCACCAGAATAGGCAAGTCCACCGTATTGTCTATTTCTATTGAATTATTTAATTATATATTTATTTAAATAGAAAGATTAATATCTTTTGTCCTTGTAGTAGCTAAATACACCAAATATTAAAGCCATACGGTTGTCTGATGCTACATTAGAATCTCAATTGAATAAATGTTTGTGAAAATGTTAAGACTACAATCTGGGGTATTCTATGTGTATTGACGGTGTCAATGTGTGCATTTGTGCACTCGTTATTGCAAACTAAAACTGAAACCAAAATGGACACTAAAAGAAAATAATTTGTGAACCGAAATAAAAATGAAAAGTTTTTTTCCTGTAAATATGGTTATCTGCAAAAAGTACCGCCACCCCAAACATCATCTCCTTTTTTAAAGGATGTGGCTGCTGATCTGTCCCTTCCTTCATCACGGCTTCAGTGCTTATCGCTTATGTCGCATATAGCGTGCTCCACTAACCAAATTTAATTAGAAGAAGGATACGTGAAATGTATACAGATTAGTAACTTTTGGGCATCTCATTAATATTTTTAGGCATAATACTAATCTGCTTATCAAATTCCAGGTGAAAATTTTCATGTAGTGCGGCAACGCAGGCGTACATCATCTAAAGCCCTACAATGGCATAGTTTGTTGTTGTCAAAATAAAATTTAAATTCGATGGTCAAGTTCATTTGCTGAAGGAAAATTAATCGTTTAGACTAATCAACCAATCAATAAAATAGTCGAAAGATTAATCTATTAAAAACAGTCGTTAGTGGATGACCTAGCAATATCAAAATAAAAAAACAAGAATGTTGTAGATGGTTGCAATTCAACTTTTTCTAAAACATCTGAGCTCATCTACAAAAACCTTCTGAAGTTATTTCATGATGTTAAGGTACAAGTTTGATACACTATTATCAGCCAACTTAACCCAAAACAGTGTTTGAAAAAAGTTGATTTTATTAGCTACCTATCCTCAAATGTTCAGTAAAAACCTGACTACTGTTAAAGAAAACAGGTGCACAAGCTTTTAATTAGATTGCCGTGAAATAAATGTCAGCTGCCATTGCGGCTAAAAGGCAAACTGTAATGTAAATGATTACAGAATAAGAGACTAGTAAAACAATGACTGCAAATATGGTATACAACCCCCCTTGAAAGATTTAACTAAATGTAAGACAGCTTATTACAAGGAGGCCTGCTCCAATAAGGTCTTTCCCCAAATTGTGCCACCAAGGAGGAGGCAGGGGCAGTTTCTAGGCCAAGTTGCACTGGCAGAACCAAGGACAGGAAAAAAGAAATTATTTGCAGGGTCTGGACGAAAAATAAATATTTGTATTTTGTACTACACTAGCAATCTTGACATTTTCTAAATCTTTGGGGATTACAGGGAAGGAAAAAGCTTTAACTTTAAAATACAACAACTTCCTACATTCACTTATATCCCTTGGGTCTTTAGTGTTTATGGTGTTTCCAGCCAAAACAGCAAAACAACAAGGTTGTAAGTTACTTAGAGCTAGTGACCTATTGAGATTAAGCTATTTTTAACATGAGACCATTCCACTGGAGAGTAGAGGGTTATTGGGTCAGCAGATCCAGAAAAAACATTACTGCACAAAATGTCCCACTACTAGCTTCAGCCTAAAGAAAGATGTTTTCAGTACTTCCTTTACCAATAGAGGTGTCCCCAAAATTATTTCTTTATAAATAATGTTTGTTAGTAAACAGTATATTGCAGTACTGCTAAAGAAAAAATATTAAGTGTCATCATTTCTGCTACAGAATAACAACAAATCAATAAAATGGTCCATCCATCTATTTTGCATATCCACTGTTATGACCTCTTTACAAAGACACCCACACCCACACCCACACCCACAAAGACACATTAACAAAAAGAAGATTCAATGACTAGGTGTACTCAGCATGTGTCATATATATATAGGTACAAGACCTGCTGTCAATACTAACATCAGCATAACCAGCATGCATCAAAATGCTTGTATTAGGCATGAAGCCAGAGTCAAAAAAGCAAACTGTAAAAATTTAATAACACTGAAATACAGTTACAATTATTGTTGTACTCCAACCTGTGGTGTATGTATCATCTACATAGCCAAGCAGTATGGAATGCCATAGTACTCTATATAAATATATCAAAAACAAGGAAACATTTCAGTAATTGTGTCCTTTTATTTTTAAAATAATTTCATAAAAGGTACGCCATTATATTTCATAATAATGTTTGTCTTCAAAGTATAATCTTTAAATTGTATATTGCAAGAATGTTGTGATTTTAGGCAGACAACTAGAAATATTATTTTACATAATAATACAAATATGATTACTTAAATAATTTACATCATATTTAACAATTAAGTTCATTTTTCACATTGATGTACTTCTGAATGACAGTTTTCTTAACCAAGGAAACATCTGACATATAGAATTCCATCAGGAAATAAACCACAAGACAGAATACGTCTCAACGTGAAATTTTTTTACCCTCTTGACAAGGTAAAACTGCCAGTCTTGAAGCGCTTCATCTAATGACGTTCCTTAAATTTTGATTGGTTTGGCTACTGTGACATAAAACCTTTCTAGGGCATATGCAAGCAGCTACACACATTTCAGAACATGTAACACAATATTACTACAGAACGCCATCGGTGTCAAAACCCTCCAAATGAACTCAAATTTTACTCTTAAGGCATCAAAAATTAATGTGTTAACACATTTTCAATGCGTTAACGCACTTGGACCATTAAAGCCATAATAATGGATGGTGTTACTTACCCACCCCATTCTGACATAGGAGCTACGTTGGGTTGTACACCTACACGGGTTGGTTATGCTGGTTCAAGGTATCTATCATGTGTTACACGCAAATGGGATGTAGTAGTTGGAGCATTCCATTTGTGTGGGTAATTTTGAACTCTGGTGGCTGAGGAGAGCAGAAAATGAGCTCCAAAAACTTCACTCACATACACACTAATACAGTGGCTTAATATTTAAATATATGTGAAACATATTTTAGATATCTATGTCAAACAAATGTTTAAATATATTTGTTGTCCATATGGGTGGGGAATCGTTTTTTTTTTTTTTTTTTTAATGATTGTATGTATGGTTTAGTGGTCCAAAATTAATGTTACCGTATTACCGTGATACCAGCCAAGCATTGGCCCGCAGCCTCGCCCACCTGGATGCCCCACATCTGTCTCCCTGAAATCAATATCCCTAAGGAGGAGGAAAAATGCCGATATATCGAGAGGTATTATGTCTCACGGTTTATACCCCGACAGTGGTAGATAGGGGTAATTAGGCCTGGGCGATATAGTATAAAATTCATATTGCGGTATAATTTGAACCATAGACAGTAGACGGTATATGATTTGATCTGTAAATTTCAATATAACGGTTTCTGAAAGGGTAACATATGTCCATAGCAAACATATTGTAGCAGGAAGTTGTATAATAAATTTAACACATTTCGAGGTAGTCATGAACGCAGAATATTTATATTGTGCAAATCTGCAATTATAGAAAAAATATGAAAACATTTCATGTAACTTCGCTGGCTTTATCTTGTATTAAAAACACAGGTTGGTTTTGTAAACTGTATAGGTAAGCAGAAAACAAGACACAAAAGTAATTCTAGTGTCATAACTCCAACTATATTAGTATGACCATCTCTCCTAAAAAGGTCCTGCCAGGCAGAGTCTTGCACGGGTTCGGGTACCCGACGGGTGACCCGCAAATTTTGATGAAACGGGTGAAAAATATTCTACTATGTCGGATACGGGTTCGGGTCGGGTCGGACGTAGGAAAGCTAAATTGCGGTTTTCAAAACACCATGTGCCAACAAAAAATACACTAGGGCTATATTTTAGTGACAAAATCCCTGCATTCAAGATGATAAAACATAAAATCCATATCAGTTCATGCCGGCATGTGCATTCCAGGAAATTTCTCCCACTTTCATTTTCAAAAAACGCATGCGATCTCCTTCAGTCGTTCGAAATGGATGCTGTAGTAGTCAACTGAGGCCAACAACTGTGGAGGATATCCGTTTTTACACAGTAATATAAAGCACCGCACCAAACGCTAATCTTCGCCTTCGCGTAGGAATTCCAATCGGGTAATCAAAGGAAAATGGACAGTGCACGTAGGTAGCCTATAAAACCCAATATACTGTACAGGGTAGCCTAATGTACATTTTATAGAACATTAGTTTTACTTAAACATTTAATTGTAAGCTTGTAAGGCTATATGTGGGCATGGCAATATCAAACATTATTTGAGTTTGGAGGTAGGCTATTACCATTTGTTTTGCTTATTATTAGGCTATTAAGCAACATTTACATTTGGCTATGCCTTTTCAACTAATGTTGCACATGTCGCTGGTCGTTTGTTGTGCCAATAAACTTTAGTCTTTAATTTTTAATCTGATTTTCATTCGGGTGCGGGTTGGGTGTCGGTGTTTATTTATAGCCGATCAGGTGCGGAATTTTATGTTATTTCTGTCAGATAATGGTTCGGATACGGGTTTATGACGGGTAATGACCTGTGCAGGACTGCTGTCGGGTGCTGCAATAATCATATAAACAATTTTCATATAAATCATACAAATTATTTGACGCGACTTCATTACGTCATTTCTGCAGGCGAGTAAGGGAAATTTCTGTGGTAGGACGGTATAATCAAAATCTCTCCCGTTGGCAAAATTTATACCGTATATCGTTTATACCGCCCAGTACTAGGGGTAAGAGATTTGGCATGACAGGGCTAATTTCCTGTGTTTGCTCTGCTAATCTACACAACCAACAACTAACCTCACTGACATGCTCCATAGCTTCCCGGGAGTTTTCTAACTACTTCCTATATCTGCTTGGCAGAATAATAGATTGCAAAGGATTAGCAAATCACACACTCAGTCTCACCCTCCTCAAAATGACTGAGAGACCGCACTGTTATTTTGTAAAGAGGTGTTATAAAATAAAAAGCTGGTTCAAAAAACCATCATTCAGAAATATCTCAATGTGAAAAATTGAACTTATTGTGAAATATAGTTTGAATTATTTCAGTAATCACGTTTGCACTATGTGAAATAGAACACATCATTACAAAATAACAAAACAATTACAAAATGATAGATATATTCATTTCATTTTGAGTATTAAAGCATTCCATAGGCAGAACTTCTCTATCACTAAAACAGACCTGGGGGAGACAACGAGGCTGTCTTCTGTCTGGATTCACAGGTGCACACACCTATTAGAACAGGTGCATGAAGGGGATGGTTGTGGCCTGGGAAAGAGCTCCAGTTTTCTGCCATAAAATTACTGTCTGTGAAGTCATGAAACTAAACAGCTGCCTTAATCTTGCCCATGACTCAACCAAAAAAAGCAGTCACCACTAGGTAATCGCCACTGTCGAAAAAAAGAGGGCTATGATGTTTTATCTGTGGTTCGCATGAAACAAACTGCAGAGCTGGTACTGTTCCAAAAGGGTTTATCACCAGAACAACAGGAGTGTGTCTGACAAAGCAATTACCTCTACTCTGTTATGATGACATGGTTTGGTATGACTTTAAATGGATTGAGCTTTAGACAAAAAAAAAAAAAAAAAGAGACAAAAACAGAACAAAGGCTGAAAAGTGCTTTTCTGCATCAAGCCCTAACTGACAGAAATGTCTTTTGTGACATTTCATTTGAGGGGTACAGCCAGTAAAAAAACATGTCCTAGCCTTAATAAAACAGATTATTCACGATCTTAGTGCAATAAATGCCATTATATCTGCTTAAAGCTGTTCAATTGAATAAACATTGTATCTGTATTAGAGTCACTAAATAAATCACCAGTTTTAAATCCCTAGGTCCCAGCTATCGGCTCTCCCACAAGCCTATCCCAGCCTTCCAAAACAAAAAAACAAAAACTTAAAAACCCTTTCTCTGGCTTCTGAAAGTTGTATTTTTAGGTTGTTGCTACACATAAATAGTTATAAACGCATCAATCCTGTATGCAGTGTAAAAAAACAAAGCCTCAGGCCAGAATTCACAAGTGAAAATGAAAGTCATAAATCAAATCAGATTTTTCTTTTCACATCTCCTTTCCCAGATAAGGTTCAGCTTCTTTTGAATCTCTTTTGGATGCATCTAAACATGTGTTCTACACAGTACTGTGCTTGGATTTAGGTGCTCTGACACCAAAATCTTCATATAAATTTCCAAGTGGCGTGGTTCGGAGCTTACTAATTCCAAGGCAATGGGTCTTAACTTTTATGCCAGTACAACCGTTTAAGATAAATCTGAATTGCTGTGTCCTGTCAACTGTAATTAGTTCTGGTATGAAAATGAGAAGGGATTTGTTTAAACTTGATGAACACCCACTGGTTTCTTTTATCCATTACAAGTCACAGACATGTTACATGTTAACTGTGACTTCCATTCAATATATTAGTCCAATCTAAGTCAAACCAAACTAAAATGTAAAAAATTAAATAATGAAATTAGACATACATGATCTGAAGATGTGAAAAGGACTCAGTTGGGTTTTTACAAACACCGGATAAGTGAAAGCACAATACCTATCCAGTGAGTAACAATTAAAGAACCTAGGCTAAAACTGGACAACTCTAATAAAACTTCAAAACCTTTTTAAATCTATTTCTTATTGGCAATATATTTCTCCTTCATCAGCTGTTTAGCAACCCTACAACATTACTAACCACTTCTTACCCTGCTGTACTGAAGTGTGAAAGACCAGCTTTTGTTTAAAGAATGAAAGGTGTCAAACAGTTCAGTTATAGAACAAAAACAGAATTGGAATGTGAGGTCCATTTCTCACCAGCAGATTGTATTCCTCAACCTAAAAGCATTTTTCTCAAAAGTGGAAAAAAGTTATATTTTTAGATGCTCTTTTTCCTTGTCAGACTTGAAACTGTGTCTGGGCACAGCTCCTGGGAAAGGAACACCGATTATTGTCAAAGTCTGCAGATCCTTTTTACCACAAAAGGAAAAACCTGGATCGCGGGAGCTGGGGTAGCCATTCCAGTGACCTCACCTCAGCAGTTATAAAATGACATTGGTGGAGCACAGTACTTACAATCGCATTAGGTGACCATTACTCAGAGCTTAAATGGCATGAAATTAATTCAGTGTTGATAAGACTGCTGGTCTTTTTGCCAAGCCATCTCCTAGTCAGTTACTGTGTATCTATGACATCACATACAGAGGCAAAGACAGGCTTTCTCAGTGTTTGACTCCAGATGATTTCTGTGAGGGACTAAGCACAAGTTTAAGCATGTCTTTATCAGCATTCCTTGGCAGCCTTCAAAAACTTCATGTATGGCGCCCTTCTCATCTGACAGTCTTTACAAATGTAACAGTTGAGTAACGATGACAGGAACCATGCATGTGAGGCACAATGAATCATCTGCATATTGTAATGTGCCTTTTCCAGTTCTCAGGTATTCGAAGTGCACAGAAGTTTAAGTCCAAGCCAAGATGAACACTTACACGTCTGCACCCTCAGCACCCAGTACTAATTGAAAATGACTAACAATCTTTAGATGAAGCTGACAAATGTGCACGTGTCGAGAAAGGGAGCGTCTTCAATTTGAATAGATAAAAAACTCCTGCCTGCTATGTTCAAGCATTTAACTCGGTCACACTCTCAAAGCGCCTAAAAACATTTCCGTAATGCTTCACGTTGTACTGAATTTGTTTTCATAGAGTTCAAATAGAACAGCATTTAAATGTCCAAATTTGGATGAATTTAATGCACACGTCTGTAGCAACTTTTTTGCTAAATATGTATAAACAACCACGATAAAGCAAATAAATGACAAATCGACGACATTTTTTTTTAATTATCCGAAGCCCGATGCCACATAAACACTAACTGATTGGCTTTAGAATAAAGTCTCATTTAACTCCCTTGAGGACCTTCTAAAGCATGCAATGCTTCCAAAGAACTGTACTGCAGTCGCACCAGTCTGGACAGAATCTAAGCTTCCCTCCTTCGCGTTGGTGTCTCCGTCCCCTATGATCCGTTAACTTCTCCCCAAAAACGATTCACTGGAGCAGACAGCAATGTACCCTCCCCTCCCATATATAATCGTAGGAGGAATATGGACAACCTGCAGCTGGGTTTGTGATAGGAAAAGAAATTAAAAACAAAAATCGCCAAATTGAAACGTGTCAGTTTCATGTCGGTTATTATTGGTAAATGGCTACTGCACTGATTCCCCTGAAATCACGGAATGAAGCAGTCTAATCACATTTGAGCAAAAAGGGCTCGACTATTCTAATTCTGGCTATATGAGCTCGCGCGCACACACACACACAATCCCATGAAAAATCCTACCGCTATAAAGTGAGTTTACAGTAAATTATCATAATTGTGGCTGGCTCTTTACTGAAGAGATAACAGAACTGCTCATTTGAATTCTTTTAGTTCATTAAGTTGTCTCACATTCATTGATTAATACAGGTTAGTGCCGACCTGACAATGAACTTACCAGAGTTCGCAGAGACGTTTCATCCAGAGTCGAATATTTTTCTGAAGACATTATGATGGTGGCAAGTCACTGACAAAACACCCAAAAGTGTAAAACTGGGATTTCTAATTACTATTCATAAAAATTTGCTAAAAATAACGAAGACAAACTGCGTATTCAGTTTCTGGTCCTGGAGTAAAACAGTGCCAACGGTCACCCAGCGATGGAGACCCAGCTGCTAGTTCCGCCAGGTGACGGTTAACGCACTCTGCACGTATCCCTACAGACTTCCAGTTACCGGTTGGCGCCTAGGGGAGAACCACAGTTTAACGTTTTACCGTTTATTGTGGTTTTTTTTTTTTTTTTCGGAATCCGCAGTAAAAAATACCCAATGAGCTGCTACAATTTCAGCGCGTGTCTCTTCGAATTTCAGTCGGAACGAGAAGAATAACTCGTATCGGTCCTATTTCCACCTGCCCGAGTTTTGTCTCCCACCTGCTCGCGTTAAGTGTGCAGCTGCGGTACTGTGCGCTTTGTGTCCATATTTCATCCAGACAACTGTAAGTCATTCAACCGAGAAAACTGTCTGAATGCCCTGTCAGCGAAAGTCCGTTTTTTCTTACTTCTCAGTATCTTGTGCCCGCTAAATACTCCAAACAATGCTAGATCTCCAAATCCCATTCCCAGCTACAGCAGCCCAGCCAAAACACCCGCCCAAACTAACTAAATAGCCAATCAGAGTATAACCGTTTGAATGCTGGCCCACCCCCGCGGAGAACGCCGAGCGCCCATTGGTCGGGGTGAACGGCTTGGAATGAATCGTAAGAAACCATCAGACTTGTCATAAACAGGTGATATTAACTCTTTGAAACTGAAA
>JABFEA020000043.1:37249724-37274479 GCA_019775915.2 Cyphomyrus plagiostoma
ATTTGAAAAGAACGAACCTGCAAATGTCTCAACTGACCAATCAGAATCAAGCATTCCAGAGAGCCGTGTAATAATGTTTTAATAAACATACCAGTCCGGCCCTCGGCTTGTAGAAAATTTTTTTTTTTGGCCCTCTAATGTATTTGACTTTGACATCCCTGTTTTAGGGTATTGGAGGCAGAAGAAGCGTCCGGACCCAGGCTTTCTAAGGCTGTGTTGACATTGCTTCGGCAGTGGGATCGCTTGGTGGAGCAGAACAGGGTCCTCTATCATCGGATATTTCATCCGGATGGGGCTGAGGAGATCCTGCAGGTAGTTTTACCTGCAGTTTTACAGTATGTGTTGACGCAGTTGCATCAGGCACACGGCCACCAGGGTGTAGAACGGACTATAGCGTTGTTACGGCAGCGTTGCTATTGGCGTGGGATGGCCACTGATGTTGCTCGACGGTGTCAGGAGTGTGAGAGGTGCCAGCTTGCCAAGGACAACCAGCCATCGGTCTACAGCTTTATGGGTCACTTGTTGGCTGGATGTCCCAATCAGATCTTAGATTTTACTGTGCTGGAGGCCTCTTCGTCTGGCCAGGAGAACGTTTTGGTAATGACAGATGTTTTCAGCAAGTACACCTTGGCAGTTCCAACTAGGGATCAGCAGGCAGAGACAGTGGCCCAAGTTCTGGTAGTGGAGTGGTTTTATAAGTTTGGAGTGCCTAGGCGGATTCATTCCGACCAGGGGCGGAACTTCGAGTCATTACTTCTGCAGCAGCTCTACACCCTGTATGGGGTGAAGAAGTCATGTACGACCCCTTATCATCCAGCTGGTAATGGGCAGTGTGAACGGTTTAACTGTATTTTGCATAACTTGTTGAGTATGTTGTGCACAATTAGAAAGAGGGATTGGGCTTGCTGTTTACCCCAACTATTATTCTGCTATAACAGCACCCCTCATCAGTCTACTCTAGGGTCACCACATTTTCTCATGTTTGGCCAGGAGCCGTGGCTTCCTGTTGACTTTTTGCTGGGTAGGGGGTCTGAGCCAGCAGAGGGTCAAGTATGTGATTGGATGCTGGAGCACCAGACTCAGCTTAAGATAGCCTTTGAAGGTGCTGCTAGGTGGTTGAAGGTGATGGCCAGTCGATGCAAGGTTAGACATGACCAGCATGTCCAGGAGTCGCCTCTGGAGGAGGGTTGTTTGGTTTACTTGCATGATCTTGGGGTGAGAGGTCGTCACAAGATCCAGGATTTGTGGAGTGCAGCCATATATAGGGTGGTGAGAGCTCCTGCTAGAGGGTGTTCCGTTTACATGATTGCTCCTGTGGATAATCTGTCGAAGACAAAGCAGGTTCACCGGACTCTCTTGAGGAGGCAGTTGGAGCCTGTGGGGAATGTGGGTACTCTGCCAGTGGTTGGACTTGAGGCTACTTTTTCTGACAGTGGATCTCAGGACGGGTATCTGTGTTGGGTTTGTGGTTTAGATCTATCATTTGTGCCTTCCAGTGAGCAGCATCTGGGGGAGGCTTCAGGCAGGTTAACTTCCACTTCGATAGTGCCCCCTCCGGTGCACATATGGACACCCTTATGCTTGAACCAGCTCAGACTCCTTCCCCACCAGAGAGGTGACATGCACTGAGAATCTATTCCAATGTATTTAGGCTGCCTCGATCTTTGTGACTGCAGCCATTGTGTGGCATACTAGCATTTTTGTGGCAGCTTAACATTTCAAACAAAATCTTAACATTTTGAACAAAAGCTGGCAATTGATAGCCTGGCTCAACATGCCATTTAGTTCCAGCTTATTGCTGTTAGTGAATTTGGGTCTGGTTATACTAAGGTAGGTAACTGATCCCTTGTACATCTCCATAAAACTAAGTTCCAATGAAACTGAATCGAGGCCCTCGATTTCTAGCTTGGAAAGAGTGGTTAATTTTGATTGTTTTGCTATGTAATGCTGAAACTTCTGACTTCTGTTCTTACTTGTTTGTAGGACATCTTCATTAAACATCCTTTTTTGTTGAGAGTCAGATAGGAATACCCCAGTTCATACCACCTTAAGAAGTCTACTATTGTTTGTGGACATCATAGTCACAGCAGCGGTAATAAGACATAGACTGTCTTCAACTAACACTTAGGTATATCTGAAAGGCTGCACATGAAAAAACTATCAGAGGCGGAAAAAAATGAAGCTAAAGAAGAAAAAAGAAAATCTTTATTTTATCTAAAATAGAACGCCATCACTTCATACATCAAAAACCTGAAGTGCAAAACATTTCAATGTTGATAGAAAGAACAGTAATATACTCTCGCAGTGAAGGATTCACATCTTTAATTCACAGCAAATATCCCAGGAGGAGCAGACATGACGGATTCTGGAAAACAGATAAGATAAATGAATACTTCCATATTCCTCACATCACCAAGTGCAAAGTGTCAGACACAGTCATGTAAAGCACGCCATCACTGGACTCTAGAGCAGGGGAAACACGTTCTGTGTAGTGACAAATCACACTTCTCTGTTTGCCAGTCTGATGGATAAAGTCTAGGTTTGGTAGATACCACCAAAGCATTACCTGCCTGCCTGCACTGTGCCAGCTGTGAAGTTTGTTGGAGGAGGGATAATGGTATGGGGTTGTTTTTCAGGGGTTGGGCTAGGCCCCTCAGTTCCAGTGAAGAGAACGCTTGATGTTTCAGAATACTAAGACATCTTGGGTAATTCTATGCTTCCAACTTCTTGGGAACGGTTTAGGGAAGGCTTAAAACGTCGGCTTAAATCTTACAATCATGACAGCCCTAGAAATGATTTATTTTAGAAAACAGAATAGGGCAAGAGTTCTGGAAACATTTTTGCATGCCCTCTTTTTTCATACTTGGAACATGCTTGGAAATTACTAAAATCAAATTCCATACTTTTCCATATTGCTTAAGAAGCCCATGATTCTATTAATCGGAAACAAAGAATAGTCATAGATGATATGCATTACATAACACAGCGGAGAAAGGAAGAGAATGTTTTACCTTCATAAGGATTCAAATAAATCCAAATGTTGGAGACTGGAGTATCCCTGACTCCGCATACTCTACAAAGGTTGAGTAGGAGGGATGCAGGGCCAGACGCAGTATCACCTCACACGTACAGTATTAGCCTCTGGGAATAGTCTTTGATTCCCATCATTACAAACTGAAACTGAATGGTTGGACAGTGGGGAAACCCAAGTGGGGGTTTATTGTCATTCCCTGAAGCAAATATCAGTATTCACTGGTGATGGTATGAGAAACTAAACTAAAACGATATCACACCTAGCATGAATATATGTATTGAACACTTTAAGCATTGCACAATAAAGAAGACATATAACAATATAACATACCATCACCTCAATCAGCCAGTCTTTCCAGAACATCATGGCTCTGTTCTCTAGTCTCCACCTGTTGCTCCCAGGGTCTGAGAACCAAACACTGAAGAGTCCAGGAGGTCCTGCATTTCAAGACCTTTTGGGCCACCAACGAAGAGAGGTTTCATTGCTTCTGGGTGCTTCTCCATGGCTTCTGCAACCCCTGATGGAGCAGAAGTATTAAACAAAACAAAAAAATGAATCCAGTCAGTGTTTTGTTTGCATAATGCACGGTATCTGCAAGAAAATATTATCAGAAAAGTATAATACATAATGTCACATCTGCATAACAAATGAATAAGGAACGATTAGTCATGCAGTTTCTTTCAGGAAAATCCCTTAACAGGGAGCTCTATTCGGGGAAGCACACTGTTACGATCTGTCGGTGGTCGAGGGGTAAAACAGGCGAGAGGCCAGGACATCGGACAAAACAGGGATTTGTTACAGCAGACTGGATAGACAGCAAACCAACAGAAGGAAAACATTAATGACAAGTCTGGGGAAGACTGACTCAGATGAGGAATAAATACACCGGACTAGCAGACATTAGCAAGGAACAGGTGAGAACAATCTGGAAGAAACGAAAGGTAACGAGGTGGGCGTGGCACACATGAGGATCGGACAGAGCTGGACGTAACAGAACCCCCCCCCAAAGGCACGCACACCGGGCGCGCCCCAGGAGAGGCGATGGACGAGACGAACTGGGCAAACAGGACCTGGAAATACAAAAGCATTAACTGAGACCCGGGAACAGAACCAAAACACAAAACCGGCACTAAGACAGAACCCAGGACAGGACCTGACAGAGAACAGGGAACGCTGACAAGCGAACAAAGAAGGGAGAGACCGAGGAAACCCCCACAGGCGGAACAAGAGGACCGGGAGTGAACGGAGGGACAAAAGGGCCGAGAGGAGGGACAAAGCGAGGAGGAGCAGACAAGACAGGAACAGGAGAAGAACACCAGGGAGCCCGAAGGCACCCAGGCGGGTGATGGGCAGCAGCCAGATGGGCCGCAGGCAAGGGGGAAGCAGGAGCAAGAGGGGCCCCCACAGGGGCCAAGGAGACGGGCCAAGGGACAGCCGGAGGGAGCCGGAGAGATTACCGGCGCAGACAGGCCGAAGGGGGAAGTCGCCGACGGCAACGGCAACACCGGAGCCTGCGAAGGCGGCGTCCGATGCTCAGCCGGAGCAGGGGGGCCCAGAGGCGGCCGATGTGGAGCCGGAGGCAGGACGGAGGACCGGCCCCGAGGAATTGAGGGGAACCTGGCAGCGACCGCCAGCCTGGAGCCGGAGCACCCACAGGCAACCACCGGACCACGGCCAGGGGCCGCACAAGCCGTTCCAGGGGGTTAGATGGGAGGGACCCTGACCCTCCGTAGGTGCCCCCTTCCCTTCCGGAACATGGAGAGATGGGGACCCCGTTGGGCTCCACCTTTCTGAGGCACTGGTGGTTGAGCCGGGTGTCCGCCTGGGTCCGGGGAACCCAGCAACTGCATCCCCGAGGGGTCCCACTCGAGCTCCTCCTCTTCCGCCATGAGAGGAGGAGCGATGGTGTTGTCTGGGACCTCCTCGGGGACAGAGTGTTCCAGGCCGGACGAGTCCAGGACCGGTGTGGCTGCAGCTTTGGGCGGATTAGGACCAAGCGGGGCCGCGGGCGGTGCAGGAACAGGCGGGGCCGCGGGCTGAGCAGGCACAGGCGGGGCCGCGGGCTGAGCAGGAACAGGCGGGGCCGCGGGCTGAGCAGGAACAGGCGGGGCCGTGGGCAGAGCTGCGGGCTGAACAGGAGCGGGCCACAACCCCCCCCAACGGCGCGCACTCCAGGCACGCCCCAGGAGAGGCGCGGGCGTGGCGGCTTCAGGCTGAGCAGCTGCGGGCGGAGGCACGGTCGTGGCAGCCTCAAGCTGAGCAGCTGCGAGTGGAGGTGCGGGCGTGGCGGCCTCAGGCTGAGCAGCTCAGGCAGGGCAGGCGTCGGCAGGTCTGGCACCAGCTGGTTGGGCACTGCCCCTTTAAAAGCACTGGGGATCCGCGGGATAGTGTCCATCACCGGGCTTATCCATCTACCGGCAATGCGTGCGGGCTGGTAGAAGTATGCCTCCAACGGAAGCTTCTGCACCCGCCGGAGGCATTGCCAGCTGGTAGTGGCGGTGTTCTCCCAGGTGGGGATGAGCGAGCAGCCACCCAGAAAAATGCTTGCTCCCTCCTGGCTCTGAGCGACGTACTCCTCTCATTGCTCGGTCATCCGGCAAAGCAGGCAGCGAAGGATCTTCCTCGCCTGGTATAGCGGATACTGCTGTTCAACCGGACGCTCCGCTAACAGGAGGTCCACGCCCTGGCTGGCCAGCTCCAGGGCTGAGGGGTCCTCCTGCACCTCGGGTTGGGACCGCAAATACACAAATTCTTGCAGCAGACCGAGCCGATTGTGCTTTTGTAGAGACTTGTCATCCTGTTACGATCTGTCAGCGGTAAAACATGCGAGAGGCCAGGACATCGGACAAAATGGGGATTTATTACGGCAGACTGGACATACAGCAAACCAACAGAAGGAAAACGTTAATGACAAGTCTGGGGAAGACTGACTCAGATGAGGACTAAATACACCGGACTAGCAGACATTAACAAGGAACAGGTGAGAACAATCCGGAATAAATGAAAGGTAACGAGGTGGGTGTGGCACACATGAGGATCGGACGGAGCTGGACGTAACACACACAAGGACCAAGAGTGTGACACAGAACAATAGGCCTCATTCACCAACCGTTCTTACGAACAAATTTGTTCTTAAACCCCACATGCACACTTTTTTTTTAACAAAGATTCTGACATTCACCAATGTTTTTTTATCTGAATTTGTTCTTAACTAAGAACAGAATCTACGCACACTCAAGACCATTTGTATGCACATTTGAGTAATGATAGTTTGTTCAAAATAATTGGTTATAGCAGTTTTGTTCATTAAAATGGTAGTATTTTAATAATTTATAAAAGTTAAATATAAAAAATCATTTTAAAGTGTAAAAATTATTTTCATGGTAGTAGCGGTGATCATGCAGATTATAAATAGGTCGGAATCTTCGTAAAAAAGTGCATACGTGGGGTTTAAGAACAAATTTGTTCGTAAGAACGGTTGGTGAATGAGGCCCAATGACCGGACTGAGAAATATGGGACTAGGGTTCACTTACATACAAGAGTAAAAAGAGGGGAAAACACCAGGTAACTATTAGTTAGTTAGAAGATGTTGGTAAACACAGCTCTGTGCATAGAGCCTCAATTGTCCCTTCGGGGTTTAATGATGTTGGTCTTTCCCAATCAATTCCATAATCTTCCAAATTCCCCTAGATCAGAGCAAAATGTGGTCAGAAAGATATTTTAAAGTCTCTCACCTCTCAACTATGACTGAGTAAGATGTACATTTATACAGTAAATGTATAATTGCTCCATGACACCACATTTGTGGTGTATTTAGTTTTATGTCATATATCCACAGAATGACATAATACAACTTGTCATTGTAAATAAAGATGATTCTTAGACTGACCTGCTCATTGATGGGGTCAGAGATTGGATTGTTGCTCATTAATTGCCCTTTGATCCACAGTTGCTGAGGTGACCTTCGTTGTTTTGTGGAAAGGGAATGGCGATCCCATGCTTGCTTAAAAACCTGCAAATGTGCATTAATTCGGGGCAGCATCAGATAATGCAAACAAATGAGGTCAAGTTCATTTTCAGGGTTTAAAGCAGCTGTGGGGCAGAATAATGTTGGAATGCCGTATGGTAGTTCACGGACAGAGCACACAAAACATCTCTCCAGAGCCTCTCGATTCTCTGATTATGAACATTGCATCCAGTTATGAAACTACTTATTTCTGAGATAGGAAAAGAGAAATGATAACAGAAATGCATGTTGCATTATTTAGAAATAAGACAGATCAACAGATGTGTATAAGTGTGTCCGGGAAAAATATTTTTCAGTGAGTACTGTTACGTCCAGCTCCGTCCGATCCTCGTGTGTGCCACGCCCACCTCGTTACCCCGTGTTCTTACCTGAGTGGTCTTACCTGTCTCTTGTTACTACCTGCCTGTTTTCTGTATTTAGTCTGCGTCTGCGTAGTTCCGGCAGACTTGTCATTAATGTTTCATGACGTTACGTGTCGTGTGGTCCCTGTCAGCCCTGTTGATCGCAAATAAACCCCGTTTGTCCTCCGTAACGGCTCTGCTTGCCTGCTTCCCGGCTCGCCTCCCAACCGTCCGACAACGCATCGTAACAACTACAATACTCAGTTCAAAATAGAGACCTAATTTTAAAATACCCCAAAAAGCGACCCATGAGAACCAAACATGGCTCATACTGATCAGTCTGATTTGTGATATCAGTCAGTCATATACATTAGTGTGTGTATTAGGCAGATGGTGGGGGAAGAAGTGCTATTTGTCTATGATGTAGCCCATATATTATCGTGTATTATCGTATTATGTGGCCATATAGGTAAATAAAGTGATATGTATACAATTATGCAATAATAACTAATACAAGACTAATGTATATCTGTGGATTTTTCACAAATCATGTTTTGTCAAAAACAACATGGATATTGTGATTTGGGTATTTCCATTATTAGTAAGCTTTATGTGCAAAACCGCCTATTTTTCTACTACCTGCCTGATGCACACACTGACCTATGACAGACTGACCACGTTTGATTTGTGAAAAAATTCACACATCAGACTGGCCAGTATGAGCCTAGTTTGGTCCTTGTGGATCACTTTTTAGGTGTTTTGCTATTATAGATCTCCGGCAATTCTACTTACCTGTGGAGTTTGATTAACTGAAATGTGCAAAAATAAACAAAAATCTGCTAAAGCACGTCAGCGTTTTTCCATAAATGCGCATATCAGTCACTGACAGTGAAACTGGACTGTGAAAAAAATCCACAAATCAGAGTATGAGCCTGGTTAGGCCTGTTTATATGGTAAATTTTTCATTATTCACTCTTAAAAATAAAAAGACAAAGTATAGTATTAGCAGATTTCGGGGTGGGGGTGACAGCATCTGAATACACAAATCATGAGGAACAAAACACCACTATTTACTAACTTACATAGTTACTGTACAGTAGAGAGAAATTGAATGGTATCCTTAATCGCTATATATGCAAACTATACCACGGTGATCTGCCGTATATGAAAGCGCGTGCTATACAAAGAAACTTTGATTTGAATTAGTCTACTTGGGTTATCACGGGCTGGGAGAACAATGTATCAGGACGAGAAACAAAACAACACAGACAAACGACACATCAAGACAACATTCGTAACAACACAGTAAGACGGCATATCAGGACGACATTCATAACTATGCTGTCAAACGACAAGGAGAACGACGCATCAGAACGACATTCACAACCACATAGTCAAATGACACATCAAGACGACATGCATAACGGAGCAGTCAAACGACAGAAGAGGATGTCATGCATAACAATGAAGAGAACGGCATATCATAACGACGTGTCGACATGTTTGGTCGACATGCAATACAACATGTAAAACGGCAGGGGTGCTAAGACCACAGAAGCACAAAGTTGAATTGATGCATACAAACATTTCGTTGGGTGAGCGATCGACATTGTCAAAATTGTTACATGCTCGGTTGACATGAGTTTTTCAGGTTTATATTGAATGCTTAAATATGCATGACGTGATTTGCATTGACCATGCATGGTTGAATGGGGGCGTGTAGAGGGCGGAGTATAAAGTATATATTGCTTGCAGGTGTGCCTGCGCACGTTTTTATAAATCTGACTTTTTCTTTGCGCATGTCATTTTCTTCTTTTGAGCGCACGTACACTTTTTATATGAGTTCTACATAAAGTTTTATAAATGAGACCCCTGGACTTCTTCAAAGAATTTATTGTTAGTCAAGTCATCTGCAAAATGACACAGCACATCAAGAAAATTGATTAATAGTAAAAAGAATTTTCACTCAAAATCTCAGAATAACACAACTTAAAACGAGTTCACAGCTTTCTGAATCCTGTTCAGTGTGGATTACCTGGCATGGCCTCTATCAGAGTGCTTGTGGCCAATCTGGCTCCATTAACAGAAGCAAAACAAAATGACAGAGGTAATTCTTGACATTACAAAAGCATCCGTATGACAACAGCCAATCAGCAGCATGTATGATAATCATTTTATACACAGAGTGACTCTTACAAGTATCTAGTCGCCATCACCCTGGTCGGAGAATATAGCAAATTCATTGCAACAAGCATAAAATATTTTTTAAGTTTGCATGATTTAAAATTGAAGCAACCTCTACATTTCAGTCTTTGATTGAATTTGGAAAAAAAATACATTTTTGCAGCATTAAAAAAACATGAATCCTTTCTCAGGCTGGAGCACAGCTTAGTTGCAGGGTAATGTGCATATGACTGGGATCCTCTTGCTTTCAGAATCTCATTTTTTTGATGGAGATCTTTTGTGGCTTCACAATCTTAAAGTCACCAATACCTAAAAGAGGAAACACTTGATTGGTAACCAGTGTCATATCCACAGTGGCTCCGGTAAATACACTTACAGACCAGAGCAAAGCCTGTAAAATCACCAGGCCTTACAAGTCATATCTTTAAAGAACTCAAACTTTTTAAATAGTTTTTTCCAAAGGACTTGGTCAATGAAGCACTTTTTGTATGCACATAAATATGACAAAACCCCCCCCCCCCCCACCTTCAGAGAGGACTGTGCCATCAGACAAGAGCTGCCAGTAGTCGCGGTCGATCTGGCGAGCCTGCACCCCATTCACCATGCTCAGGAAGGGGCCCCACAAACTGGATTCAGTCTCAAACCTACAGTCAGGGATGGACAAGACCTGACCTGCACCTTGCTTCACATTTCCATGGCTGTTATTGTAAGAATTACATAGACAGAGTATGAAATTTGCACCTGAGCTGTAGTCCATAATATCTTCAGAAGCTGGTGACTTGCTATTGGTGACAATTTCAATCACATGTCTTTTACTTGCATGATTTGTACCAATTTCTCTGGACACACATGGTGACCTAAATGGTTCCCTAACTGCCAAACCCTATAGCAAACCAGCACCTTACTCACGTAAAGTCCCCTTTCGTTTGGAGGAGCTCCAAGGCTTTAAGGAGAGTGGATCCCTTTGGAATGTCAATGGAGTTTAAGGCAGGGTGGCCCTCTGAATTGACTACCTCCACCTGCACAGATACCATGACATCATCGGATTCCCCAGCCGGAGGTCTGGATTCCAGCACCAGACTGTCTGCAGGAGAACCCCACCGCCACAATTAAGAACACAATCATAGCTATTAAAAGGTACGTAGAAAAACGTAAACACCCATATGTAATATGCCCCAAAATATAAAAACGCTGGTGACTCTGACTCATACCATCCTCCTTGCTGCAGCCCTGCGTTTTGACATGCAGGTAAGAGCGCTGCTGGAGGGCAGGCAGGACCTGTGAGATGGCCATGGGGTTGTGGTAGACACCGTTCCTGGCACTATTCCTCAGGGCCTCCATGGAAACAGAGCACTCGGGCACCTGGACGCCCATTGCCAGCAGGGACTGAGATGGGCACAGGATGAGACAGAGCAGATTTTGTTGAATACTGAAGAGCATAAACAGAGGAACGACATAGACGAGCACAGAGCAACAGAGAGGACAAGAAGCCGATACACCTAGACCTGCCAAAGAAGCACCATCTCCGCCTTTGCGTTTTATTTCCAGGAGGTCTCCAGGTACCGGGCCATTACCTGCACTGCCAGCCCAGTACTGAACTCATTGCCCATGTGCCCGTCGGCTCGTTGCGAGCCTTTCAGCTTCTCCTTGATTATGTTCAGGGCCTCCTCAAGTGCTGCATCCTCTTCCTGCCCAGGGAACTCCTTCACACACTGCAGGGCCATTCCAGCCATGGCCAGCGTGTCTACAGAGAGACCAGGAGGCGCCATCACCACAAAGGTACTTTGGATTCACATCATCTGCATCAAACCTCTCATGTAGGTGTCCATCCCATTGCCCTTTATGTCCCATAGATTTTTTATAAAATCGGTGCCTCAAATTATGCATTGATAATCAATGTCCTCTAGTTTTGTGTTAATTTTAATCGTATCCTCAGTTGCATCAGGGTATTATGCCCAGGAATAGCTTTTTTCCATCTTCCTTTATCCAAAATTGATTCTGGACTGATGCTCTTCATAATACTCAATATTACCCAGAAGCCACTTAGAGCAACAAAGGAGAACAAATGAGGAGGAAGGGAACCTCCTGCCCTGCATGGACTCACCAACACCCATGTGGTTCTCCCCATGACTGATGTGGCCCTGCTTAATGGCATGGATCAGCTTATTCCTCACGTGTGGGTTCAGCCGCACACCAATCATGCATTGGGCCAGAATACCAAGGGAGTACTGGTAGTAGCTGGTCAAAGGTCGCGATTTGGCTGCAATATAGACAAACACCAATGGAATCGATGTAATAGCCAACTGCAAGAGCAGGCTGGATGGGACTGTGATGAGTAAAACTGCAATGAGCAAAGACGTGAGCTTGATGTACAGAAAATGCCTAGACCAGAGAGAAAAAGACATTATAGAACTCACTGGGGATGTGATCCTTCTCCTGCTCCAACTGACTTTTCAGGTGATGGATGAGATTTTTATCATTGAGCTTGACTGTGCCAAGGTCATAGCAGGAGGCCTTCAGAGCCAGGATATACAGGGCCAGAAGGCCCGTCACTGGCTTCAGATCGGAAAGAGACCTTCAGGGAACACGGAATAGGATCAAAGAGAAAACGGGGCACTGTTATTCTAACAGAGGGTTTGAAGCATAGACCACAAGGCAGGGGTACACCCTATGTGAGGCATGCACACACGATTGCATGTTGTTTGCAATTTAGCAACACAGCAGGCCTAACTGTCCATGTCTTTGAACTGCAGAAGGAAAGCCATGTAACTTGGGAAGAAGACGCAATTTACAACTCAGAGACAGGGTTCAAATCCGCAAAACTGAGGAAATGGATGTTATAGCACTCACTATATATACTCTTCCAGAGACATTTTTGTCCTTGATTTTTGAATATTCTGTGTTTCACATTATACAGCAAATGATAGCCCAACTGCAACGTTTGGTCTGGTCAAAATCCACATTTCCTCTAGCAGTCAATCTAAGCACACAAGATATCACTTTGTACCTTATTCCGACAGGGAGAAGGATCAGCCAGGATATTTTATAAAGACTTATGTAAGTTACAATAGGCCTGAAGTTGATACAATATTGTGTGTTGTAATTCAGCTGACCCAGCTGTTTTTGGGACATGTGATTCTTAAGTCGTATGTTTCAAGGGGAGAGGAACAGACATCTTTCTTTAAATCAATGCTGTTCCATGTTTTTCCTTTGTTTTCAATGTTGCTTACAAGATTGAAGAACCATACCTCTCCAGATCACTGTGGAACTTAGTCTTCATGTGACTCAAACTCTTGCACTCAGTGGCCTGGCTGTGGTGGGTGGAAAGTCGCAGGGCCAGGTGCACGCTGGGATTGGACTGGTGGCTTGGATCCTCCAGAGAGCGCAGCAGCTTCTTGTTCAGGGAGAGCATAAGCTCCTTGTGGTCAGTGCTTGAAAGCTCTGCATAGACATACATGATTAGTTGGGACCACAGTGGATATCAGGCTCTCAGGCCCAAAACATGCAAGAGATAAGGGTTTACAGCATGAACTGGAATAAGCTCAGGTCAGGTCAGGTGGAGCATCACACAGACAGGGCAGGTCATACCAAGCTTAAGACAGACATGTTTAGTTACATCAGGTAGGAATGTCAAAATGCAGGGTTCACACAGAAGGCATAGATTTAAATGGATAATTAAATCCTGCCTAGTACTTTGTCAAGTTGCCAGTTGAGTAATTTAAACTCTGAAATAATTACTACACACTGAAACACAGACATCCAAAGGACAGTAGGGATGAATTAACTATCATTAAAACTTAATGTGACCATATGAAAAATCTGATATTTATAGACAACTGCAAGTCTTTGGTAAGAAGTTAATGTTTTGTAATGGTACTTTTAGCTACATTTCCCCATAACTTTGCATCACAACAGTGTCACTTTGCTTACAGACAAGAAAATAGCTTTTTCTACACAGGGTCACTGAGACTAAACCTGACGCATCACATTCCACAAGCAAGTCACAAGCAGAAACACAGAGTTCATGGGTTCAGATCCGGCTCACTAATGCCACTAGTGTGTTGAGCAAAGGGCATGCATGTGTCATCACATTTGATTGGTTCTAAACCAATGCTGACTCCACAGTTCACTACCAAAAAAATGTCCCTTCAGGTTATAATGTAATGTTTATGTTGTGTGTCGAAACACAGATCTGAACATGTGGGTCAAAAGTTTTTCCTTTCCTGATTTATCCTCATTTTCTCTCCCAATTTGAAACAAATGATTATCCCATTTCTCACAGGTGTTCCTTTCAGCACTGAGGTCCATGCCAGCTCTGCAATGGCTGCAGACTAGCTGCCAGCCACTCCCTTTTTGCTCTGTGGACTGCAAGCTACTTTGATTGCCCCTGAAGCTGTAGGGTGATGAGAGGGAGCGAGAGAACCCCAGTCATCCATAACCCACCCAGCATTCTCTGGCCTAGATACCCCACACAGGACATACCATGCTTTGACCAGTATTACTAGATGCCCAAGAATGGCAAGCATAAAGATTAGAAACCAGTAGTTCTACCTTGTAACAATAAAAGTCACACAACATAAAATTAAATTTTTTAAAAATCCATATCCAAATTTGCAATATTTGGCCAGGCCTGCAACCTTACTTGGTATAAGCAATTGATAGAAGGGTGGATGGATGGATGGATGGATGACAATTAATGCTTCAGAAACTTAAAGACACAAAATTCTTCTACAAAATCTTCATCCAGAATGCAATGACAGAGTCTGGATTTCATGATGTAATAGTTACGTCTACATTCTTTCAAAATATTCTTTAGTCTTCTTTTCACTTTCTGGCTTCAACATCCTGTCATGTTTTATCTATAGCCATTTCACAATTAATAGACAAACTTCAAATAATTGTGAGGAATATTCAAGCCTAACCGAGCATTTTCCCACGAAGACATGTCTCCCTAGGATTCAGTATAATCGCCATATAAAAACCATGGAGATACGAATAGTACATCTAAAAAGTCTTTTATGTTATAAGTGTATCAATGGAAATTTACCGCATTGTTTGCCACCAACGAGAACAAGAATGGCGCCAAGGAAGAATAATAAGAAACTCATCTTCAGTGACCTAGAAGAACAGAACACAATATAATTCACTACTACACTGAACCCCATCGTTATATTAAATTACCTTTGTCTGCAGCGAAACTTTCTTTTCAAGATCTACATCCGTCAATTTGCTCCCCTTTGTCAAGAGAAATATAACCCCCCTCTTAGAATAACCTCTTAGGCTAAGGTGTACATTTTAAAAATGTATTCAGCTTCAGAAAAGACAAATCTTGTTTAAACATAATTATATTGCAGTATAATTCAAGCGCGAAGATTTACAGTCCGCTTTAGTAATAAATATCTGATAAGAGTGACGATCGCCTTACCCGCTGCAGGGACCGTTCGTGAAGATTAAAGACCCGTCGTTCTGAAGAAATTGTTGTTTCCTGACCGTCCTGTCATGTGTTCCCAGATTTTACTGAAGTTATTTTCTGTGCAGTGTCACGTGACACACAATACTCAAACATGGATTCTTGCAAAGCAAGAGGGGGCAGAGAACGAGGCTGCAGATGACGATACATCCTGTATCTGTGCGTCCAGGAAAGGTTATTTTTTATGTGAGTTTATGGAGAACCGATCGTGTAATCAGCGAGTAAAAATGTAGGCATGTGGAGAGACTCCGACAACTAGACCCGTCTGTTACTCAGAAATTACATATACCTAAGAATTTGACTTTGGTAACCTGATAACATTTAAGAATTCAGCCAAAGGTGATTATATATTTTTGCAAAGGAAATTACCACCCATTTTAATTACCTATGTAACCAAAGTCAGTTTTACGTAAAGCATATCCCCTCCCAAGAAAACACACACAAGGTGGAATGAATGAGAGATTATAGTCTATTATAAGGCAGTAATTATACCTGAGAACATGTACACATCACAGAAAATGGCTAAAGAATCTAAGACAGAAAGAATTATTATGCGATTGGTCGTGGGCCAAAAGAAAGAACAAAAGCCAAAAGTTCAAAGAAACAAATGCAGACGCTACCTGGAACTACCCAAAACAAACATCCCGAGGCAGCAAACCAAAATCATGTTGCAAAATCATTGAATCATCATGTGGTCCATCTGGAGGTCATACTTTTTTTATTTCCTTCTCCAATAGACTTTGTATTTTTCCTATAAAGATTGTGAATATGGAATATTATTTAGCACCATATACAACGTAGAATATAATCATTATGGTATTATTAAAAAGTATTTAGCCCAAAATACCCATTGTGTTATCATTACAATGTAATCATTATAATGTAATCAACACAATGTAATCAAATGAGTATGTATTTGCACCTTTTGTTAGCCTAAGAGTTTCTGTTAACTACTTTATGTTATCCCTAAATGTAACTGACAAAATTGACTGACAAATTTATCACCTATAGGGGTGTGTATTAAGGGAATAAACAATGATTGTGAATGGTTGAAAGAATGATGATGCTCAAGTGATGAGATATTGTTACATGATAAGTACTTGTATAAAAACTGGTATAAGACAGTACTGGACAGACTAGTAAGTGTCCGGTATTGGTTGTAACTTAATTGTTGCAATAAAGAATATGGATCTAAACGAGTGGTTTCTGACTTCTGATTTGGCGGAGAAGGAAAAAAAAACATCATGAACAAAATGAAAATTCGTGATTTCAGCACAAACAAAGGATGATCAGACATGCTGTCTGAAGACAATGACGACAAAGTTCAATTGTATCATTAATCAGGAACCATCATACTAGATATTCAGTATTTGCCTCATCAGGCTTCCCTGTATATCATATCTCAGAAGGCAGTGATATCTCTGTTCTTCATCTTGTGTATGTGGTAGATTACTTTTAATGCAGGACACTCAAAACAACAATTTTCCTATTTTTTCCTCCATAGTGTAAAGATACGTGGATTCCATGAATTTCAGTTTCTAATTTGCCCTTAGTGCCTGTTAATGGCCCCAACCTGTGCAGAGGAGAAACTCAATGGGATCCTGCTTCGAATAAGAGATACAGATCGATAAAGGTGGATAAATAGTTACCGAAATTAACATGAGTAACAGGAGCTATTCATAGTAAAAACCAGTTAGAGCTCTTCTGATAAAACAGCGTAAACTTCAAACCACACACTGAAAAATGCAAATATCTAGTGGACAGTTTACGTGCAAATTCAAAGTTCTCCATACATATACCAGATAAAGCCAACACACTATTTATTCATGGATTGCGAGCTAAAATAGTCGAGAGAAATCGCATAGAAACTGAATAAAAACCTCGACACTAAAATTTGACAATACACAGAAAAGCATTTTTAAGACCATTTAACCGTAAGGTCATTTTCCAGTGGCATGTCGACCTTCAAGGGCGAAGTGACATTAAAAACTGACACCAACACATGAGATCGGGAAAATACAGAAAAATCTGCATAATGTATTCGGTTTCACCGAACCAATAACTACGGTGGTTCATCTGTAGCGTCGCCACTCGAAAGTTCTGGACTTAACGGCAGTGGTGCCAACTATTTCCAATGAAAAGTAGCTAAAGCCTGCCCGAAAAGTAGCTAAATGTTGCCAGATAACATCACGCACTAATTTGCATATTAGTGACGTCATTACGTACTGACAAACGTAAACCCGTCATGTCTCTACTCTCTGAGGCGCCGTGTATTATATTATATTAAACATTACATCCAGATGCACAATAAATAGGTTCTTATTAACATATTACTTTGCGTGATGACGTCATATAGTAATCGCAACTCAAAACTACATCTTTATGTAGTATACTGTGCCTGACTATTTAGACCTTATGTAGCCCCACCCCTGCACTCTACTGAGTGAAGCCTGCAGCCACTGCTCTTTTGAGTCACTTTTTAAAATTGCTAAAAGTAGCCAAATGAATGTTAAAAATTGCTAAATTTGTTGCTAGGTGCTTTTTGAAGAAAAAATTGCTAGGATAGTATGAAAAGTTGCTAGATCTAGCAACAATATTGCTAAGTTGGCAACACTGCTTAACTGTCATAGAAGTTTCCAAGAGAACTACAATTCCCGTGAACCTTTCCGCTTGACTTTTCTAGAAGTGACGAGAGCCGCGGTGACATGAGAATCTAACGAACCAATGAGTGTGTACCAAAATAGCAAGCTATGAGGAAGGAGTAACCAGCAACAGGGTTTAGCGCTGTGTTGTATCTGAGGAGATTTAATAAAAACGCAGCTTGCTTGCACCGGGTAATTTTCTTCTCATGAATATTTAGATTCTGTTACAAAGAGTTTTTGCTACATTTTAAAATTTCATTTCGCTTACATGGAAACGAAATGTGTGCAGACGTTAGTATGTTTTTATTATTAGCATCTCGATAAACTACAGTTCGTAGATCAAATTAGCAAAGATGGTTAGCTCTATAAAGGATGTATGTTTGTTGTAGCACATTTTATGAGTGTATGCATACTTAACCAGCTAACCTTAAATTAAGTGTAATGGTTCGGGATTGCATGCTAGCATACAGTGTTTGCCAGCTAGACTTGGTTATAGCCAGCAGCTTCCAGGCACCGTGCATGTCAGACCTGTGTAGACCATCCAGTGTTCATATATGCCAGATGGTAATTCATTCAGTTGTTAAATGGCAAAAAATAGTTCTTTAAATTACGAAGGCTGCGATTTTAAGTGCTATGCATCAGGCTCTAGAAACCACACTGATATGGATACGTTGAAGATTTTTAATTAAATTTGAGACTTGTTGGCTTGCATAGTTACATAGCTAATGTCTTGTGAAAGAAGATAAGGTTAAGAATCACAGTAAAATAGCTTTACCTTTTTAAATCTGGTGGTAATATCTGATATATTAAGAATTCATTATTGTTCTGTGTATTAATCCATTGTTTAATATAGTTTAACGTGTGTAATGGTCATTATTAAAAAATGCTAGCTCTTTTTTTTACAGGTATTACTGATTTACTAACTGCGTCAGCTATACGTAAGCTAAGGTGTGGATGTTAGTTAACATTTTACGTTATCTGAAGTCTTTCAGATAACCAAGACATTCCCTGCATGCACTACTGTGTGTGTGTGTGGCAGTTCATTCTAATCCCTGGAATAATTGTTAATTTGTTATTGAAAAAAGATGCATGGAAAAAGTCCAAAACTTTTTGTGTGTTGGTTTTGCTACTTTTATGAAATCTTTGAAGAATTGTATAAGAAAGTTATCTTTGCACAAAAATTGCCTGTGTTCAGATTTTGATAGGGGTGTGCAATTTCAATTCTTCTGGAAATATGAATTAGTTTTCTCTAGAAATTATACTTATTGGTCACCATATGAACAAGTATTTGTTTTTGTATGTTATTGCTGTTCTGTGAGATGCACCGATGAGAGCAATACTTGGGGTCCGCCATTGATTCCATGCACCTGATGCAGTATCTGGGGTAAATTGGCATACTAGGGATCATTACTCTATTAACCATGGGATTTGAACCGGTGACCTTTTAGGCATCGGCAAAGTTCTAACCCAGAGAACTAAACACCAACCCTTGTTAACGCCTTCTGCTACAGGCACTCAAAATTAATGAATAATATTAACATATGTGGCTGTATAGTCACCCCTTTCTCAAACTAATTTTGTAGCGTTTCACTTCAGGGTTTTATTTTTATGGCAGTTCTTCATCTCTAACGATTGATTCTCTCATCCACAGTGAAGATACTTACTGCAGTGGTTGGAGACTCGGGCTCCGTATTGAGATGCACAGGTCTGACACCTTCAGCAGTGAGCTGGGCTTCCTGCCATCATTGTACCCCATCCCTGGGCTGGCCCACACCACACCTAGGGGGGCCTCTGACCACAAGCACCTTACAGGGGTGTCCGTCCAAAGCTCGTGAGTGTCTGTCACTGTGTGTGCATATCTCTAAATCCTACTTAAAGATGCATGGTTTCACAGTAAATATTTGGCTTGTCCAAAAACATGCAACTTTGCTATTGAATAATTAACCCATAATATGCCGGGGGGTGGGGGGGTGGGGTTCTCTTTGATGCCTTTGAATGCCATCGAATGCCATCCAGCATATTCCCAGGCACTTGCCCTATTCTGGCTGGGGCAGGCTTCAGACTTGCTACAACCATGTATTAGAAGCAGCTGCAAAATGGATGGATGGAGATTATCTGTTGATGATATCGGCTATAAAGTTTAATGTCTTCAAAGCTTGTGATGGGGGAGGGAGATTGGGAGTAATATACTTTGCGTTAATCTAAGACTGCTTATCTATAGTAATGTTTTTGAATGTGTCTTTGTCTTGTGTGTTATCAGTGATGAGCTGATAGTGTCTCAGCTCAAACTTTTCTCATAGTTTTACACTGGTCTTTGCAGAAAGACCTTAAATAAGTTTCCCGTTCTGCATTGCTTTCTGTGAGATTTTCAACAACTTTTTTCTAGATAGTAAAGTTTATCTGTACTATTGAATTTCCAAGAAGCTCTCCTAACATTTGGTATCTTTTGTTACTTTTCTATGAGTATTTAGGAGCTGGGAGAAAAGATGTCTGAGAAAGCACAAGAGAAGAAATGATGATGAGTGAGTAAGAGAAAAGAATGGGTGGTGGAGGCTGTTTTCCCGTCCTCGAAGCGGTTGTTAGTTTTTAATGATGTTTTAGAATTTCAAAAACTAACCCTATTCTAACAAAACTGTCAATTGCCAAAACTCAATTCCTCAAATACTTTGACTTTTGTTAAAACCTGTTCACCTAGTGAGACAATCTGACGATCTGATTTCTCCCTTTTTGCAAAACTCTAAACACATTCTCATTCAACAAAATGCATTTTTCACTGTGACGAACATTTATGCAAAATGGCAAACAGGCTGCAAAAGCCAAATACAACTATACGATTGTCATCATTAAAACACTAACTCAAAATTGTTCTCTTAACATGTGATGAAACCAATGTGTGATTAGAATAGAGAATACATGCTGGGAAAGAGTGCAAATGCCATAGGTGAGTTGAGTTTTCATGTTAAGGTACGGATAGGTCACAACAGAGGATTCTTCTGTTGCCTAGCAGGAGAAAACTTTGGCAGTGATATAGATAAAGTTCTCAGTCCTGACCCAGTCCTATGACATGTTAATGATGCTAAAATCAACATTTTTCCTTGACTTTGGCTGTCATTTGAATTTATTTTGTCCTTTACAGAAGCTTTTTTGGAGTGCCTAATAATGCAAATTACACATTGCTTTACACAAAGTTATATACAAACATTTTTGCTAAATAAACTTTAGCTACAGTTATGTGCAATTGATTTCCAGTTTTGCAGCTCAACATGCAAAAGATTATACCCACAGTGAACGTTTCTCTGCATGCTAGAAACAGTTTGGCTAGTAGTGTTTTCAATTTTTTGCTCTGGTGTGTGTGCTCAGTAGTGTTTGTATTAATTGGATGCATGATCTGAAAGAAGTTTTTAATTTTGAGCAAAGGTAAAAGAGTTGAAGAGATTTGATTTTTGCAAGATGAGTCAAATGTAGTTTGAAAATTGGGTTTTGTGTTTACTGTTTTGAGAAAAGGATAGAAGGTTTCAGGAAATGAGCTTTAGTAATTTAGAAGAAATCCAAGAAAAATGCAATAAGTACGTTTAAGTTATGCTCTTTTGTGGCTTAAGTGTAGGGTGATAAAGGTTACCTGGTACCTTGGGTGGGGAGGTAGGCGTATCCTTGGTTCTGATTGGTCGGTGGTTTTGGCCGATGGCATCATACATGCTTATACCATGTGTTGCCAATAGGGGGACGTATGGTTTGGGGAGATAAGGGTTGCATTTTAAACTTTAATAGAATAAAAATACATTGCATGTATTTTATTAATGTGCTATTTTTAATTATGTTTTATGGAATAATAAGACATAGCAGGATGAACGTAAGCTAGTGGGGTTTCCGCCCGTTCGTCCGCTGTAGACATAAGCGCCCGTCATATTTTATTAAAAGAAGAAAGCACAAAATGTTTCAAACAAGAAAAACTTTATTTTAAAAAGAAAGAAAGAAAAGCAAGTGTAATTTAAACAAGTACAAACATGCTGAGTTTAAAACCAGCACAAATATTTCAGTCCAAGTTTTTTTTTTAAAAAAAGGCACTTAAGCCATTACATGTAACCAACATTTTTAAAGAAGAAAAACTTTTAGCGATATTTACCAGTGTTACTGTAGGTTGAAGAAAGCATTTAGCACCGCAACAGTGAACCCAACATGCTGCAGCCCATTCAAAACTTCAGCGTGAAATGGCTGTCCCGCTGGGAGAAGGGGGCGGAGCTTGTAATCGTGATGCTACATACCCCATGATCCTTAATTTTGCAACAGCGCCACCATTCTGATCTTGATGCAATAGCATAAATAAATAATATATTTCTTAGTGACATTTAGCTAAATTCATCTACGTTCGGTTAATCAAATGAATAAAACATTATAACTTACAAAAGATGTATTTACTTGTACTTTGTTAATTTCATTTAAATAAGATGCCTCAAACCGTATGTAATAGGTTGGCCGAGAAGTTAAGGCTTTGGATTTAAGATCCGACCCTCCGCGTAAGTTCGAATCCACCTCTGTTAAACCCTTTTCTTGACCTTGACGCATTAACTCTATTTCTTATTCTAAATTTTATTTTGTAAATAGCATAAATAATATATTTCTATTTAAATATCAAATTTACTTTATATTTAATAGCTGCTGGAACTATATACTATGGTAGAATAATGCCTTGGACATATATTAATGTTTAAGGTATAAAACATCAGTCCCGTCGGATCCCCTCGTGGGACCGCGGCCCGGTCGGGCTCGGCCCCCGCCGGGCGCATTTCCTCCGCCGGCGGTGCGTCGCGACCGGCTCCGGGTCGGCCTGGAAGGGCTCGCGGTGTGGAAGGTGGCCCGCCTCGCCCCCCTCATCCCTCTCGGGGGAAGGGGGGTCGGGACTTATATTCAACTGCTGTTCACATGGAACTCTTCTCCACTTCGGCCTTCAAAGTTCTCGTTTGAATATTTGCTACTACCACCAAGATCTGCACCCGCGGCGGCTCCACCCGGGCCCGCGCCCTAGGCTTCTGCCCCACCGCGGCGGTATCGCTTAAGCATATTGTCCACACGCCCTGGCTATCATTGCATGACAGTACAGTAAGCATAATATCCCACACACACACACACACACACACACACACACACCCTGGCCTATAGCTGGTAGAAATGGCGCTATCCTGCGGCCTATAAGATAAAAGCATATGGTACCAAAGCGGGTTCAGTAGACTTTAAAATAATAAAATATGTGAATTTATTAATGTACTGGTTTAAATGCGTTTTAAGGATAAAACTTTTTACGGCGTAATTTTAACTGTATCATCAGAAGCATCCAGCTTTTCTAGCTAGAGAGGAAAGAGGGTTTGGTAGTTTAAGTGGTAAAAGCAGTAGCTGTGTATTGTTAACGGGGTGTTTTTAAACAAGATACACTATTTCAGCCATCCTGTTTTTTGGGGGGATTTATGCGTATTGCATGTCTAGATATGTCGGTCAGTGCGGGAACGAGGCGTCGGTGCGAGGGTTTTCGGAGTCGAGAGCGATAAGCCCATGAGAAGGAATCATCAATGAAACAAAATGGACCCCGTTTAACTGCTGGCCCTGGGTGTGAGAAGCACACAGTTGGCAGCCCCGTCCTGGGAGAAGCACATTACCTCTATTCATTAATCGGTCTTATTTGTAAATAGTATAAAATAATATATTTCTAATTTAAAAAAAAGTCGATCTCTAACGCCACAGCTCCAGGGCCTGGACGCCCTGCTGCGGGTTTGAAAAAGTATCTAACTACAATTCTTTAATCAGCGGAACAAGTGCCATAACTTAAATGGCTGTATGACACATTAGTATAAATCTTTAAACCAGTAAGATTTAAGGAATAAAACAACTTAGGTACATTTTGTTAGTTTTATTTTAAACAAGATGCCCGGTTTGTTTAAATTACATTAAATAGTTGTAGGAACTAGTAAGTGGTATTTAGCAACATACATCAAAAACATCTTCAAGATTCCAATATGGAAGGTAACCGACAAAGTTAAGCAGATTTCATAAAACAAGACACTGCAAGGAGAGCGTTCAATCCAGACGGCACCGTACTTAGTCCCGGATAGGAACTATAGTGAGCGGTCTTTAGCTACATACTTCAAAACATTTTAGAACTTTAGTAGAATAATACCTTGGTTATTTTTATAATTGAAGGGATTAAAAACATTTGTCGTGTTTGTCGATGTGTTATTTTAAGCAAATGTGTTATTTTCTAATGGCAAAAGACCTGTCATCATGTTTTAGGTGCAAAATAATATGGTCAAGCAATGTTTTACAGCACAGGGAATGAATGAAAAATTGAAGCATATTGCTCCACACTTGCCGCGGAACACAGCCATTATACACGGCGCTGACGGGGTAACATATTATTGCAAATTATTATGTCAGGAAGATTGTCACCGGTGTTTGGGGGGAGCGACGCGGATAGGAACTGGTAAGCAGCATTTAGTAACAAGCATAAAAACACATTTTAAAAACTTTAACAGGGTAAAGCCTTAGTTATTTTAATAAATACGTTTTTTCAGTAAATGGTTGTTCATTCTCATGTGCACAAGCACACACACAGCAATGGTCAGGGGGCTTTAGAGTTTAACTTTAGGTCTATGAAAGTATAGGACCGCGATGTGTATCCAAGCCCCCATAATACACTATAATTTAATTTGTCATTCACTAACTTATCGTAAAAAACAGACAGAAATAGACATAAATTTTAAAGAAAATACATTAAGTTTTGTTAATGTTTGAAGGTATGAAAACTTCAGATGTATTTGTTAAATAGGCAAACAAAAATGGGTTACTTTAAATTAGTGTACAATAGAACTTTAGGTTTAGATGCAAGATGTACACCCTATACACACACACACACACACACACACACTAGAGCTGTAATCGGGCCTTAAAAGTTAGGCCCGACAGGGCCCGAGCCCGACAGATTTCGGCCCGAGCCCGACAAGTACGTTTTGATTGACAGCCTTTTAAAAGCCCGAACCCGACTTTACAGCCCGACATTATTCAAAAGTG
>JABFEA020000043.1:37278343-37297902 GCA_019775915.2 Cyphomyrus plagiostoma
TAGGTCAAACTGGTTTGTTTGACTTTCAAGAAATTTGAGTTCTAGTGAGTTCGAGAACCGAGGTACCACTGTATTTGAATATGGACTGGAACTAGATCCCACTACCTCTACGCCACAACTCCAGTTAGCATTCCAGTGATGAGACTCATTACCTCTCCTTTAGCAACTCCATTTTGCATCTAGAGGAAGTAAATTCTAGATGTGAAACAAATATCACAGTACAACCTTTCTGTACATTTATATGCATTAATCTCCTGTCCATGACGTTTGATAAATTTTATAAATTAAACAATAAATGTAAGTTAAAATTTACAAGTCCTCATATAAATACATTCCCACATACATTTTATATAACAACTGTGTAGTACTGCAAATAATTTCATAAGAATCATATAGTTGAGGGCCGAAAAATGTGTTTGTATTCAAGCAAATTGCACGTTGGACCAATCTGCCCTGGCCCAGGCAGCACAGGGTGGGATGGCAGTCCATGACGGGTCAGAGACACATATCATACACTACAGGCAATAAGAGACATCAATAACCACTGGACTGCAGGAGGACACCAAACTGCCTGAAGGAAAATCGCATAAGAGAAGAAAAAGCAAACTTCACACACACGGCAGAGGGGCAATTCAAACCCCCAGTCCAGGAGGTGTGAGGCAACAGTCTAACCTATTAGTCATAATTTTTAATTTATGGTTAACCATGTGTTTCACATATGTAAGTTGTGCTCTACAGACATAGATTCTAACAATCCATTATTCAATAAAAATGTCTCTGAGCACTGGTTTATTTGACCTAGGCGCTCTTCCTTCGACATTGACCTTATTTACAGGTGCGGATTCATGCTGGGTCTCATTATGCTTTTATCTAAACTTTGATCTACTTGACTTGGTTGCCTCTTCTCACTGTTCTTCAGGGCCAGTCTGCTGGTCCCAGCCCTGATTTCCTGGGTCTCCCTGCTAGCTGGGCTGCTGAAAGGCCTCTGCCTTTCCTCACCTTTCCAGTTCAGCCATCATCTCTTCTGCAAACTTGCGCGCCAGCCGAGCCGTGGTCTGCTCCTTCCAGTGGCCCATGTTCCTCTGCACCTCCCGCAGCTCCTCATCTTTATCCTGCAGCTGTCGCCGTAGCAATGCGATCAGACCACCCGCCTCCTCATGGCTGCTGTTGCGTAGCCAATTTCGCTTCAGACTGCTGAGCTCTTCCAAGTGCTCCTGCGTGGATCACCATGGCAACCACATCAGTTTCTCCGCTTTCCTCAAGCTAAAGACCAGATCAGATGTTCATGGCCTTCAGGTCGCCACAGCAGTCAGTAAACAGTGCAGTAGTTGTTAATGCAGCCATAGGGCATGCATACCTGAATCAGATGGTCCCTTAGTGAGGTCAAAGCCTGCTCCTTCTCCTCTGCGAGCAGGTCCCTTTGTCTCTGCAGCTCACGCTCCTGAGCCAGAAGATGCACAAACACACACAGCACAGAAACAGCCATCAACGTTAGGAAACGATAATCTTAATGTGCATTTACATTGGACCGGTTCGGAGGACATGAACAGAGCTGAACCTTATCATGCACCAGGCGCTGTGTGGCCTCTCTCTGTGAGTGCAGCTCCTGCCACCGATGGGAGACGTGTGCACGGAGATGATCCCCCAATGCCTGCACTGTTTGCACTGCCTGGGTCACTGTAGGACTGAGCAGAGCTCGCCTCAGCATAGCACTCACTGCATGCTGTCCACTCTCCACTTTCCTCAGTCAAAAGGTTCTAGGCGGTCTGCTTTTGTAACTGGCTGCTAGCATATGTAGGCTAATCATGCAGCTTTGGGCATAAAGAATTACAGTAATGTTGTATCATAAAACACATTATACATAGATTTCATAATTCCTAATTAGCTAATAAGACAGTTGAAGATTACAGTAACAGAGTTCATTTGTGTCTGAATGACAGCATCTCCAGGATTACCTGCTCTGGAGGTTTACAGCGCCCTCCGCAGGCCCAAAAACCTCCTGCAGGCGCTGACATTCTACCCCAAGTGCCAGAGCCCATTCCTTGTGCTGCTGTTCCACCTTGGCTGCATTCTCCTCTTGAGCCTGTTTACACTCTAACAGCATCCCCTGCAGGCCACTGGCATCTACTTTGGCCCGATCCAGAGCCTTCTGGAGCTGGCACACCTCCTTGTGTCGCTCCTGAGATGAGTAATTTGCAGTCAGGTTCAATCAACAAATGCCTATAGTAGGGTTCCACAATTCCAGTCCTGGAGGGCCAGTCTGCAACACTGTTTGTAGATTTCCCTGCTCAAACACACCTACTAAACCTGGTAATTGGCTGATTAACATTTAAGCAGGGAAACCTGCAAATTGTGTTGCAGACTGGCCCTCCACGATGGGAACCCTGGCCTATAGTGTTATGGTATTCAAATCACTGCAATATCATTGCCTACCAGTAGATGGCGGTCACCCTCTGTTCATTCATTCATTAACTGCTTATCCAACTGGGCTTTAGGTGATCATAAGGCATTAAAACCATATGAACCTGCCCATATGTTACATAATAATACAATTATATACAAAGAGAGGTGATACTGAATGTGACTGACTGCAGCAGTCCATCTTCTTGTCACTCTCTAACCTTTTCTGCATGTCTGGACAGCCTCTGCAGCTCTGCCTGCTGCTCTTCCATGAAAGTCCTGCGCAATTCGGTCAATGCAGATGTCTGCTCCCGCCGCAGCCGCCACCCCTCGGCCTCCAGCTCCTGTATTTCCTGCCAAAGATACACCCAATTATACCCCCGAAACAGTGATTAGCTAATGTCCTAGTGGAAAAGAAGTTTGCTTCGCTCTGCAAAGTGTTTAAAAGTCAATAGGGAGAGAATTTTAGGGAAAAAAAGGAGCACGTCTGCAAGAAGGCATAGAAACTGCAGGATCAAGGGAGCGGCGAGGGAGTTCATGGAGAAGTTAGATACAGAAGATGAACCCTAATGAGCAAAAGGCAGAGGGGCAAGAACAGGGGCAGAGGAACAAAAGCAGTGTAGCGGGTTAGGAGCCGGTTACCATGGTAGCATCACCATGACAGCCCACTCCCTATCCCCATCTGAACTCACGCGCTGCAGCTGCATGATCTGCTTCTGCTGACTCAGGACATTCCTCTGCTCTCGCTTGGCCTCCTCTTTTGCTCTCTCCACCGCCTGCTGGCCCTGCTCCTTCTCTAACTCATGCTGCCTTTGGATCTCCTCCTTTTCTGTGTCCCACTTCTTCTGCTCCTGTTCTATGGCTTGCTGAAGCTTGGGGCAATAAGGGACGGGGGGGGGGGGGTTATACACTACATACCCACCCTTGGGCTATGTGATAAATGTTTTGTAGCCCGTCAGTGAATAGCTCCAAGTACTCAGAAGGTTACCTGCTATCTGGAAATATCCCACTGGTGAGTCAGTCTTGTTACTATGTGTGTGAGTGTAAGTATGCCCACTAATAGTGGACTAACAGCCATTTGCTGGTATGAACCTTCCTTGTTCCCAGTGTCTGCTGGGATGGCCTCCATGGTTACCATTTCCTGAGCCTCCATCTGCACCTCCTCCACCCGCTGCTCCTGGGCTGCTGCCAGCTTCTTCAGCTCCTCATCTTTCAGCTAGAATGACATAGGACCAGGACCTCATGAAACGACTTGGGGTCAGATTGACCTCCTCTCAGCCACAACACCATCCATTCAGCAGATAATGCTCGAAACCTTTGGCATTGGCTGGTTTATAACCTGCAGTGTCATGCTATCAAATATACTATAGATAATGTCACTCAAATTCCATTGACATTTAACATATCTAGCAAACACTTTTACCCAAAGTGACATTGAGAAAGCTGAGTCAGCCAGTCCCTGAAGCGACTGGGGATAAGGGCCCGAGTCAAGGGCCCAACAGTGACATCACTCTGCCAACCACGGGATATGAACCGGCCCAGTGGTCTGATCTGCTGAGCTATACACCGTGGCCATTTCCTCATTAAAATGAAAGTTCCACAACTTCGGTCCTCCTGATCATTTTTTGTTTCTCTCCAGGTCTCCCCTCTTAGCATCATTTTATAGCTGTAACCCTGGTGACATTTGGCTCTGGCTTTCCTGCATCCTTAATGTACGTGTGACAGTTTAGTGTGAGGGCAGCTATGGAACACAGACAGAGTTGTGAGTGGCCGAGCAGTTAACCTGCATGCAGTTGCGTATGGCCTCCATGTGCTTGTGGTGAGTGAGGGCCTGTTCCCTCAGGGTCTTCAGCTGTGCCACCTCGGCCTGACGCTGGGCCTGCACACGGAGCAGGGCATGAGCTACGAGGAGCCGTACAGGGCAGGGCATGAGCTACGAGGAGCCGTACAGGGCAGGGCATGAGCTACGAGGAGCCGTACAGAGCAGGGCATGAGCTACGAGGAGCCGTACAGAGCAGGGCATGAGCTACGAGGAGCCGTACAATGCGACCTTCCTAGAAAAACACCTCATAGCATCATAAACATAAACATTTATGAGAGCAGTGCAACTCAGATCATTTATTGCTACAAAGAAAGATGGTAAAAACTTTATAGGATGACAACTTGACCACTTCTTATGACAGTTTACATGAACATTTATTTTTAGTTATGAATTCATTTACTGCAATATCATTGCATACCACCAGATGGCAGTCACCTTCTGTTCATTCATTCATTAACTGCTTATCCAACTGGGCTTTAGTAATCATAAGACATTAAAACCATATGCACCTGCCCATGTGTTACATAATTTATATTACCAGTTATGGATTTTGACATGAGAAACAGATCTTCTAAGGAGATTCCCTTTGGATGTTTTACAGGGGTGAGATTCACGGAAGCCTAGGCCTTACCTGCTGAAGGCCTTACCTGCTGAATTTCCTGTTCCCTGAGAGAAGCCTGCTCTGATTTCAGCAGCTCCAACTTCTGCTCCTAAAGACAAATGCAGTCATCGGCATTAGCATCATAGTGGGCACCTTTAAATGTACATTCTTCGGCATCACCATGGGTAATATCACATGTAAAGTCATCGCCGTCACAGTGGGCACCATCACATGTACGGCTATCGCCGTCACAGTCAATACTGTCACATGTACAGTCATCGCCGTCACAGTCAATACTGTCACATGTACAGTCATCGCCATCACAGTGGGCACCATCACATGTATGGCTATCGCCGTCACAGTCAATACTGTCACATGTTCAGTCATTGCCGACACATGCATATGGGTCAATGATGTGACACTAATTTTTTTGGTCCATTTTAGTTAAATTTAAAGATGCTAAAATTTGAAAATGAACTCCAAAATCATCTGCATAGATACTTTCTTGAGGGCCTAGCCTAAAATTTCTGGTTTTAATAAATTTTGAGAGAATATTTGATGGACGATGGCAAGAATGTCAATGTGGTGTAATCGTAAAAACTTTGAAACAAATAATTAAAATTGCTTTAAAAAGATGAAATTCTCAATAACACAAAAACAATTGGTTTGGTATAATCTTACATTAGACTATTTAATAGGGAATAAAAGTAGCAGAACCCCATTGTTCTGAATATAATTCATTAGGGTAATCAAGTATAACTTTATTATCAAAGCTCTGGAAGGCCATGATAAATCATTAAGTTGCATAACCCTGGTGTTTTGGAAATGTTTATCTTCAATATATATTTGTATTCCATTTACTTACAAATTTAAGTAACATATAATGTGATATATGTATGTAATTTCACAATGTAGCAGAATCAGTTGGGTGAAGAGTGACTGTTGAACGTGAAAAACAGCTTTAAAGATCTAAAACCCCAATAATTCAGTGACAGGATAAATGGTATTCAAAGATAAAAAAAAAAAAGTTGCATCTGTAAAATATACTTTACTAAACTTCTGCTATTTCATAATTAATACAATAAATGCTAGTTTCAAGCAAGGATAAAGTGCCTCATCACAGAGCACAAGTGAATGCTGATCCGGCTGCAAGGGCCAGTTACCTTGACATAAGGTGTGACAGACAGTTTACTCACAGGTACACACACAGTCACACAGACAGACACACAGACAGAAACACACGGACACATGGACAGACACAGTTACACAGACAGACACACAGACAGACAGACACACACGGACACATGGACAGACACAGACAGACACACACGGACACATGGACAGACACAGACAGACACACACGGACACATGGACAGACACACAGACAGACACACACGGACACATGGACAGACATGCCTTTACCCTGATTCTTTCTTGCTAGATATTTTTCTTAACTGAAGTCATGACTGATGTCATGGTTCTCAACCAGAAAAGGGTGAACTGCCCATCCAGGTTGGGGATGAGTTTAAGTATCTTGGGGTCTTGTTCACGATTGAGGGAAGAAGGGAGCAGGAGACTGACAGGCAGATCAGTGCAGTGTTGGCAGTAATTTGGATGCTGTACTGTTCTATTGTAGTAAAGAGGGAGCAAAGTCAGAAGGCAAAGTTTTTGATTTACCAGTTAATCTACATTTCTACCCTCACCAATGGTCACAAGCTGTGGGTAGTGAGCAAAAGAATGAGATCGCAGGTACAAGCGGCAGAAATGAGTTTCCTCCACAAGGTGTCTGGGTTCAGCCTTAGAGAGGGTGAGGAGCTCAGATATTCAGAGTAGAGCCACTGCTCTTCCACGTTGAAAGGAGCCATTGGAGGTGGTTTGGGCATCTATCTAGGATGCCTCCTGGACAGCTTCCTGGGAAGGTGCTTTGGGCATGTCCAACGGAGAGGAGCCCCCAGGATAGACCCAGGACACACTGGAGAGGTGACATCTCTCAGCTGGTCTGGGAACGCCTTGGCATCCTGCTGTAGGAGCAGGAGGAGGCGGCTGGGGAAATGGAAGTCTGGGCATCCCTGTTTCGACTGCTGCCCCCATGATCCAGCAGCAGAATAGCAGCAGAAAATGGATGGATAAACGGATGAAATTATAATAGAAGTTACACTATTTGATATGTTCAGTCTTACATAAGAGTGCAAATCCATTTCAAATGACATGAAACCAACATGAATACAAAATGTACATTTTAACAAATCTGATACATACTTTTAAAACAAGTTTTTAAAAGATTTTTGAATTGCTCATCTTGCCAACCCTTATTTGTCACTGATCCATGTGTCACATGTACCCACTTTGCCACCACACATGCACACACACAGTGACAATTGACCAAGTTACTTTCACATGGTTTTTACCAACGTACCAGACACCCAACACACTTTGCAGTACATCACTGGCAGATTCACTGATCTCAGTTGTGCCGACCCCCTGACTCCTGGCCCCTGACCTTTTCCCGATGTGCCTGCTCCCGTGTCTCCCTCAGCTTGGCGAACTGCTTCTTCCTCATGGTCCAGATCTCGGCCTTTGCCCCCATCACCTGCAGCTCCTTCTGGGCCACGACACGCTCCAACGCCTCTGCCCAGCCGGCCTTCTCCTCCAATGCCAACTGTAGCCCCTGCAGCTGAGCTTCCAGGGTCTGCTCTGACCGGCAGGGTACCTGTGGGAAAGAGAATTTATTAGATAGCACACACAGTGTGAAGATGATGCCTAGAGATGAAGGTCTGCAGAGAGCCCTATGAGCTGGGGCAGCTGTGCGTTTGAAGGCAAAATGCATACCGGTTGGATCTCCTGCCCCTCTTGCTGTGTTGATGTGCCTCGGAGCTGGTCCTCCAAACAGGAGCATCTCTCCCTAAGGGCCTGCTCGCTTTCCACATGCAGGTCCAACTCCTGCTGCAGCTCCTCCAAGCGCTACCATGCATAAACACACGAGGCTTTCACTATATAGGGCGCGCACACACACACACACACACACACACACACACACACACACACATTTGTATTCATATCTTTGTGGGGACTCTCCATTCATTTCAATGTGAAAAATCCTAATCCCTACAGTGACAACCTTTACCCTTACTAAGGCTGAACGATTTAATAATTTTAAATCGAAATTGTGATTTGAAAACACACAATTTGGCAAAGGCCGCAATTTAGAATATGCATTATACAGGACGCCTGACCCAGCGTTTCAGACTGTCATCAGAATAGTTTTACAAATTCATGCCATCTGCCTTGTGACAGTCATTCTCACCAATCAGAAGTGCTGTGGTTTTCATGTGGCAGTCATGTTCACCAATCAGAAATTGCCCAAGGTGACTGCATATACGCCCACAAACAACAAATGTGAAACTCATACATTTGCGGTGCGAAAAAATATTGATTTCGCTGTTTAGCTATAAGTGAACTATTTCATGGTCAAAGATTGTTTACAGAAAGGTCCTATTATTAGGGGTCCAGGCAGCCTTAGCTGCAGGATTGCTATTGTTTTTGTGATAATTGCTTGATTGTTTGTATATGTTTCATTGTTCTTGGCCAATTTAAAAAGTGATAAATACATGTTGGAATACATATCTTTAAGTCCTCCTCCTTAGATTTCAGTCCTCTCCTCCTTACATTAGAGTATAGACCAGTTAATATTTTGATGATATCTCGTGGTAGTGCTGCGTCATGTTTTAAATCTATAATTACACACTGAATACTGAACTGAAGTTTGACTTCTAGAAAATTAAGTTGCAAACCAGAATTTTATAAGTGTTTCCCCTTGTGGGGACCAAAAAGGTAGTCCCTGCAACATCACAATAACAGATTTTTTTTTATCACATTTAGTCCCCACAATATAATATATGCAGTGTGCTCCACAATTATTGGCACGCCCTGTAAAGATTTGTAAAAATGGTTAGAAAAAGAATTCAACCTCTCATAGAAATAACTTTATTCAAAGAAAAAAAAATCCTTCATCAAGAAATAATTAATTACTTGTGCCACGATTATTGGCACCCCTGGAAATTATGGTGAACACAATGTAACTGAAACATGTTTTCCATGTTAATTGTACATCTTTGAGTTGATTGGAGTGTGCAGGAACATTCAAGCTGTAATCCATGACTTCCTGATTAACCGAGGCACTAACATGCGGTGACACAGAGCCCAAATTACCTTAGTTATCCACCAACATGGGAAAGATAAGAAAACACACAGACCAAATGAGAAGTATTCTGACCTTCATAAATCTGGAAATGGATATACAAAAAAATAGCTACTCGCCTAAAAATGCCCATTTCTACTGCTAGGGCAATAATAAAAAAGTGGACAACAACTGGAACTTCTACAAACCCACCTGGATGAGGACGCAGGTTTCTTTTCCCCCCATGTACAATGAGGAGGATTGTAAGAGGAGCAAAAAAATCCCCAAGGATCATGGTTGATGAATTACAAGACAAAGTAAAATCTTGGGGTTACCAAGTCTCAGAAAAAAACATCTGACGCCACTTTCATGCTAACAGATTATTTGGAAGTTATGCCAGAAAGAAGCCTTTTCTGTCAGTTAACCACAAACATCAGCACCTGGAGTTTATGAAACACTACTATAATTTTAACTGGAACCAAATTCAATGGTCTGGTGAAACAAAAATGGAGCTTTTTGGCAATAAACATTCAAGGTGGGTTTGGCGTAAAAAGAAGGATGGATATGATGAAAGGAACCTCATCCCAACTGCACAATATGGTGGAGGTTCTGTGATGTTCTGGGGCTGTTTTTCCTCCAAAGGCCCTGGGAACCTCCATTAGGGTACATAGCACTATGGATTTCATGAAATGTCAGGACATTTTAAATCAAAATTTAGCCTCTGTCAAGAAACTACGACTGGCCCGTCACTGGATCTTCCAGCAGGACCATCATCCTAAGCACATGTCTAAATCAACATAAAAATAATTAGCTAAGCATAGAATCAAGCTTCTGCCATGGTCATCTCAGTCCCCTGACCTGAACCACACTGAACCTGTGGGCTGAGCTGAAGAGGAAAGGGCTCAAGAGAGGGCCTAGGACCTTGGATAATGTCTAAAGATTATGTAACGAGGAATGGTCTCAGATGTCCTGCTCTGTATTCTACAACCTTGTGAAATGTTGTACGTGAAGACTTGGTGCTGTTATACGGGCAAAGGAACGTTGTACAAAGTATTGAATCCAGGGGTACCAATAGTCGTGGCACACGTGTTTTTGTTGAATATAATTATGATGAGGAATTTGTTTTCCTTCCAATAAGTTAAGTAATATGAAAATACTTCACTGAAAGGTGGGTTTTTTTCTAACCCTTTTCACAAATCTGTACAAGAGGTGCCAATAATTGTGGAGGGTGCTGTACATGACTACACACACACACACACACACACACACACACACACACACACACACACACACACACACTACAAGGAACAGATGGCCCCCATGAGCATTTTGTCTTGGGGGCCAGACAAAATAACAGTAGAGGGACACGGCAGTTATGAGGCAAAGTAAATAGCCAATAAAGGCCTCTGTGTGTTAGCCCCACTGCTCGCCTATAACGCTGGGACCCCAATCCCCATCACCTCCTGCAGTGCGTCCACTGTCTCTCTGGCCCGGCGCTGTGTGGCAAACAGCTGTGCCTTGGCTCTGTGCAGCTGCCGCTCGGCCTCCTCCCTCTCCAGAGCGCTGGGCGCAGCAGTCTGATGGGGAGAAGCAATAGACCATCAGAGGAATTCATTCATTGTACAGCTTAGGGGTAAGTCAGTAGCAGTCAGAAGCCACACAACCTGCACTTAAATCCGCTTTATAAAATTTGGATCCCAGATCATATTATCTACCCCCTAGAGAGCTGATGGATAAATGCTGCAATAATAATAATGACCTTTCAGTAATGATGCCCAGCTAGCCCAGACTGATAGTCTGGCATGTAGAAAAGTCCCAATGCACCACAGTGTGACTGGTTCCTGGCTGCTGACTGTCAAGTAAACTTACACAGCTAAAAGCCAATCTATTGCTGAATTGTGGTTGAGCCAAATTACTACATTACTACAAATCTGCCATCTTGAGTGAGTGGACAGCAGGATTCCTCCCCACCTGCATCTCCTCCACAGCAGGCAGCTCCTCCTCCCAGCCTGGGCTCTCCTGCACACAGCCCGCCTGGGGCTGCGGGGAACGCCGTGTCCACCTGATAGCACCCGCACACAGTCAACGCACCGGCACTAAGAGCTTCAGTCCATGTGACTGTGTCATGTGACCACCATGGGAAGGTACCTGGCGACCTCTGCCTGCCGCCTCCTCTCACTCAGGCTGGCCTCCAGGTCCCGTGCCTCCCTCCCTGCCAGCTCCACTGCTGCCTGCACACACCTGAGCTCCTGCAGTGCATGCTGGGAGACGACAGTGATCAGAGAAGGCGGCACATGTGAGGAATGATGGAAACCCCCTAGCTATTAAGCTCTGTTCATGGTATAAATGATATATAACACACTATGAGGAATACTGTCTTGTTGTTTTGTTACAAGTCATTGGGGAAATATTGTTATATTAATTATTTCAGTTTGGCAGATCCTTTGATCGAAAGTGAAATAGACAAATAGTGTGTGTGTTATTGTAATTATTATATTGTGGGACCAGATTTTCCCACAATGTGATAGAGAGTACAGTGCGTAAGGAGCATGCACAGAGTACAGTGCGGTAAGGAGCATGCACAGAGTACAGTGCGCAAGGAGCATGCACAGAGTACAGTGCACAAGGAGCATGCACAGAGTACAGTGCACAGAGTACAGTGAGTAAGGAGCATGCGCAGAGTACAGTACGTAAGGAACATGCACAGAGTACAGTGCGCAAGGAGCATGCACAGAGTACAGTGCGTAAGGAGCATGCACAGAGTACAGTGCACAGAGTACAGTGCGTAAGGAGCATGCACAGAGTACAGTGCGTAAGGAGCATGCACAGAGTACAGTGCACAGAGTACAGTGGGCAAGGAGCATGCACAGAGTACAGTGCGTTGCCACACCCGCCACACCACCTCAGGGATGAGAACCTGAGTGCAGCCATGTGGCAGGTGATACCTCAGCACCACACTAATCCAAATGGACCAACCAGTGTTAGTTTTTTCCCAGTGGCTGGAATGCCAATCCAGACCCCAACCCCCAAGTTATTCCCTGTAAATTGGAGGAACTCCTTATTGGGCTGGATGTAGATTGAGATCATACCCAGGATGGAGCAACTGCAGGTTAAGGACCTTGCTCAAGGGCCCAATGGAGAAGAATTACGCATTCACAGGTTGTGAACCAGCAACCTTCCAGTTGCTGGCACTGATCTCTAGCCTCAGAGCCACCACACAACATGATAAAAACCTGCAAAATGTCCCCACAAGGATAACCACAATTTTATAATAATCTGTTAATTCAATTAACCATCTAAAACAGGGGTGGCCAATCTTATCCGCAAAGTGCTGCCATGTATGCGGGTTTTCGCTGCAACTCCCTAATTACAGGACTGATTGGCTGAAGAGTCCTCACACCTGGGTTTGAACACCTGACGTACAGGTTACCCCAAAACCTGCATACACACCGGCCCTTTGCGGATAAGATTGCCAACCCCTGAAAATAAAATTGGTTACTTATGGTTAAGGATACCGCTGGGTACAAGTTAAGGTCAGTGTAGTTGGGACTAGGGTTCTGCCCATGAATGGATGGTCCCCAAAAGAGACATGAATATAAACCTGTGTGTGTGTGTGCTTGTGTGTGTTTCGTTCCTTACCTCCTTCTTCTTCAGCAAGGCACTGAGGGACAGCTCTGTTTCATGTAGCTGGGCTCTCTTCTGTTCCAGCCTTTCCTCCACTCTAGCGCAGTCCTTAAGCAGCCCAAAACAGCAATCAGTGAACAGCACCCTCTACTGGAGAATACTGATACAGATGCACATTCTGACTGTACCTAAGTACTGATACAATGGGGCTTACCTTTCTAAGAGCACAAAGGTCCCCCTCTAGTGGCAACCTGTCCAATCCAGCTGCCTCCAGCCACCCATCAGCCACCTTAGAGAGACGTGGTGACGGGTATTGAAGTCTCCTGGATTGCTTATTTTATACAGTCTTACAAAACCCCATTTCCCTTCGTATGAAAAGATTCCCCTGCATTTATTCACTAAAATGACACTGTGACTATATAAATAAGAAGATTTAAGAATGAACTGTGTACTTTTACATTGGAGAAATGCTCCCCCACGTCCTGTTTGGCCAGTCGTCTTAAGGGGACGCAGCTCTGTGTCCCCGGTTCCCCAGAGCTCTGTTCTGGGGACACATGCCAGGTGCTGTGGCCCCCCCTCTCTGTGCCTACATTAACACTGTCCTCATTGTCGCCTGACAGCGAGATGCAGGCAGATATACCCTGAGTCCTAAGATAGAAACCAGCCAGTGATGGACAGGCAAAGTAATGATATTACAATTTATAATTCATGACTCATTCATTATGTCTGCTGTCTTCAGCTATTTCCATCACCATCACTGGGGATGTAAACTACACTGACAGGCCCAGTTATTCCCTCCGAAATTGCACCACGAGACAGTGAGGCAAAGCGACTGTCTGTGACAGATGCTCTCATTCAGACCTGAGGGACCCCCTTCTGGTGCGATGGGACTTTTGGGTCAGCCGGGTTCTGCATGAAACCTCCCCACTGGACTCGGGCACTCCCCCTGGTGGCATGTAGGAACACAACAGGAAACGAAGTTAGACGTTGCTGCAGTACAGAGCACGCACCCACTTACCTGAAATAGTGTGAATGAATAAAATCCAGCACACCATCTGCCCCACTCATCTGGTCCTCTGTGGCCTCCCTGGTTATTTCTGACTGCTCTGCATCCAGCATACTCATGCTGTTTAACCAACCCGTGCTGTTTACCTAACCGTGCCTGCTGGGATACTCACCAGGTCTGGGCCTTCGACCCAGGATGCACGAGTCCAGGTGACTCTGGTCACTGCTCAGCTCACCTACCCGGATGCACCAGGCTGTAAAGTGCATGGGGACAGTGGGTGTGGTTTCAGGGGCAGACAGATCACTGATCACACAAATGAAATCATGCAACATCCATCCATCCATCTGGAACTGCTTATCCCATTTAGTGTTGTGGGGGTCCGGAGGCTATGGGCGCAGAGCAGGGAACAACCCAGGATGGGCTGCCTACCCATCTCAGGGCACACTCACACACCATTCACACACACCGACTGGCAATTTGGTAACTCCAATTAGCCTCAACATGTTTTTGCACTGCGGGGGGAAACTGGAATACCTAGAGGAAACCCCAGGACAACATGCAAAATCATATGTATTATTACAACATTAAGTGGTTTCTAGTTTGCTATCATTTTAACCAAAATTTTTCAGGTAATATGCGCAGTCAGGAAGGCCGATGTGCCATGATTGGCTGTGGACGTTGCAGTCAGCACCTGCACTGCTGGTGAGGGCACTGTGGAGCTGCTCACGGACCTGGTCGGTTTGCACTGAGTCCAAGTCACTGTCGACGGTCACTGTGTCAAAGCTGGGCACAGGAACCCCTACAGAAAGTGCAGTGAACAATAAGGTTTATGTGTAATGAGCTGTCAGACTACATTCAACCATCAGACTCCCTCTCCATCTTCACGATGTCGTGTAGCTGCTGTGTACCCTGCTCCACTACCGCTTACACTTCTGACTGGGCATTCGAAGGAAGCTCAGCCTAGTTGCACTTATGTCAAGTTGACACTTTGACAATCGTTTCATTGTAAAATGTTACCTGCCTGACCCAGCAGCCCCGGAGCAGTTGGGGTTAAAGGTCTTGCTCAAGACCCCTCAGTGATATACTTACCCTACTGGTCCAAGATTCAAACCCACAACCTTCTAAACACAGGCACAGATCCCAGAAACATTAAACTACAAATTAAGATACTAATAAATTCAGTTTAAATATTTGTTAAAGTATTCATTATAAACATTGTATACTATAGTATATTTCACAGTTTTGGGTCATTATTTGCATCACTACTGACAGAGGAACAAAGAAACATGGTTTACTTGCACAAGTACAAGTACATTGGAATGCTTCTCTTTGCTGACCCCATCTCCATAGCTTGGGGGGGGGGGCACAGTGCAGGGTCAGCTGATGGGCAGCACCCCTAGAGCAGGGGGTTAACTGCCGTACTCAGGGACCCACGGACATGTGACTGTTCTGCTGAGGTCAGGGCTTGAACTGGCAACCTTCTGTTCACGGGTACAGAGACTTACCCGCGGTGAGCCACTCGCCACCCCATTTCATGCCCACCAAGATGGTTTGAAATATAAAAACATTTATTTTGGGCAACAAGGTTCCATATATCTGTCACTAAGTCACCTGTCAGTGTAATTTTATCAACCATGGCAGCATCAAATAAGTTGCTTAATTAAAGTCCTCTTGGAGGGATAATCATCTCCCTGCCAAGTGGTCACTGCGTTAAGATAACTTTGTAAAATAACATAAGATAGCGTGCGCACCCGCCAGGCACTGGACTTGGGGGGTGGCATCCGGAACTTCTTGGTCCTCGTGGCCCCACTCCTCTTGGGCCCCTGTGGTACTGAGACAGCGCTGCGACTCTGTCCGTGCATCTCTGCTGTAGTTCTGGGTGGGCCCAGGTTCAAAAGCTACACCCCAGGGGCAGAAGAAAAAAAACAGAGTGGGTTGCTGTTTCTGGTAGAGATGATGGGTACAAGGGTGCATGTACTTCTCTCAACACCAGAGGGCACTCCATACCCCTCTGTCGACCATACCCGTCTTACTCATGACTGCAGGAGAGACCACGCGGTTGCTCACAAAAGAGTTACACCTCAAACTTCCCCCTGGTAAGGGATCCCTGGTGTCTTCACTCACTCCATCCAGTAGTCTGCACCTGGATGCACTGGGTAAGGTGCACTGGGTAATGTCTGCACCTCTAAGAGGGGATTTGGAACGATGAGTGTGGTTGTTCGAGAGGTCAAAGGTCACATCTGAGAATGGGGTCAAGCCATGGCAGGCTGAAACTCTATACGTTGTCCCAGGCCTGTCCGTCTCAGAAGTGATGTCCATGTCACTATTCTGGTCATGGTCTTTGAGGGCCCCAGGATGCTCTCCTGATCCCACAAGACCTATGAACTTCGGGGCCGGGTACTTTTTTGTCATGCAATCATTCCCCTTAGCATGAGAGGGTTCATTGCCATTAGCTGCCAGATGATGGCGCTCTACCTTGTCTGAGAGGATCTTGGAGACTTCTGTGCGGATTAGATGAATCCCTCCTGAGGGGTGGGAATCATCCCCCATTAATGTAAGGGGGGAGTAAGAAGGGCCCACATGCTTGCTCTGGTTGTAAAGCACCTGTAACATGTCGCCCCCTAATGTTTGTTCCTTGTAGTTCATCAGACATTCCTTCCCTGTGGTTCCTCTGTAACCCAAATCCTGTTGGGTGAGGGGATTCACCATCATCTGCTGGAACAGGGTGGCAAAGTCCTCGGTATGGATGCTGTCTGTGGCTCGAGGCGTCTCCACCTCGAACCCTGCACCACTGCTCCCAAGAAGCCTCTCCAGCCTCCACCTGCACTGCTCCTTCCTCGACTCTGCCCCATCCTTGTCCTCTTCTCCCATTATGGCACTCCCGTTTCCCAATTACAACTCTGCAGGAGACACACAGCTGTCTGGATGGAGGTGCAAAGCATGATGATTTATAAAGATACAGTGGTTTTCTTCACTGTCAATCAGTATCTTGCTTTACAGGTTCTAGTATTACCGTCAGGCAGTTTCTTGTCAGCATCATGCTAACATTGAGTGTCAATTTCCATAAGGAACACTTTGCCCAATGCTTTAATACTTATTCTCACCCTTATTATTAGACTTTTAAGCAGTGTAGCTAAAGATTTTATTCCAGGGACCATCCTACCCCTCCCAAGAGAGCTAAAAATTTCAGCTTCCGCTAAAAGTACTACTCGGTTAAGAAGTCTGTCTGATCACTTACAGGTTTTCATCTATTTTTAATTAAAGATGTTGCTGCAAAGTGATTTGTGGTGAAAACACAAATTCCCAATAAAAAGTTGAATATTTCTGCCTGGGGTCTAGTGGAAATGGGGGCATGGAAGGTGTAGTTGGTTCAGTTAGAGTAATTAATTGAGTGGTTACATGCTTGATTGGCCTTAATTTGTGTGCTGTATGATCTAGAGGCTGAGTAACACTCTCACCCGGTAAATATCACAACCTCGCTGAAGCGCATGTCTCACCTGGGGAGGGGCCCAGCTCAGTGAAGTGGGGAGATGTGACAGGCTCTTCAGCACTGTCCACTCCAGCTTCTGGACTCCCAGACTGACTGAGACGTGCTGTGGAAGAGACTGGAACACGTGTGGGGGGGTTGCAGCAGGTCACAGAAGGGGAGCTTGAGAAATTTACCAAATGACAGATGCACAAGCCTCAAGCGCTGGCGTTATGGAACATTCCAGAAATGCCCCCAGAAGGTGAGGTCATAAACAGCAAAAACAGCTACCCTGTGAACTAGCAAGCTGGGCGTCAATAGCATCCAATAGGATGTCATTATGATCCTTGGGGGGTGAGGCAGAGGGATGTAAGCCGCCCACCCAGTCTTTCCACCAGGCAGGGAAAGGAAAGTTGGTGAGAGAGGCTAACTCAACATCGATGAATGGTGAGGCAACAAGACTCAACATCGATGAATGGTGTCTAATTCCTTACCAGGAGTCAACAGCTCCAGCTCCTGATCTGCTGAGACTCTCAGAAATAAATATCAAAAATAAAAGAAAAGCCCTTTATGAACAGGTGTGTCCAAACTTTACATCAAATACAACTTTATGAAAATTATGCCGCATTTCAGAAATAATGACCTTCAGAGCAGTAGCCCGTGTGTCGGCAATTCTTTGCACAGAGAGGTGAAACACAAAATGACTGATCACAAAGTAGCATAACGAGTCATCCCATTTACTGCACCATCAGAACCTGCGGGGCATTCGGTTTGAATTTCAGAAGATGCTCCAGATGGGAATAAAAATGAATGATAGACTGCTGTTATTACCTTCTCCGTGACACACAATATGCATGCAGTGTGTGATGCTGAGACAGAAGGCTGTGGACAAGTGAATGTTGAAGTTTTGTTCAGTAAAACCCAGTCAGTCCTGGAAAACCCCAGACCAGAATGTCTCCTAAGTAAGCCCATGTGACTGAGAAACAGCCAAATTCTCCAGTAATGATTACTGAAAAGTCTGCTCATGCAGTATAAGATCCCTGGTTATAATACTCTCCATGTCAAAATCCTGGCACTTGTGATGTAGAGTACTACCCACACATCAGGTTGAATTCAAAATGAATGTAGGAGCAATGAAACGATGCTTTATTTGCCATTTGCACAAGTACTGCTTTAAGGACCTTGCACATGGGCCTAACAGAGACATGAACCAACAACTTACTGATCACAGAGGCCTAACATCTTCAGCTTGTTTAATGAAATGATGTTTTGAATTTATGAGGGGACAAAGAAACCAAATGAGAATTTAGAGAGCCTGTCTCAATTCCCTTAATTATCGTAGATCAATGTTTATATCCTGTCCTCGGTGATCAGGAAGAGTCAGTAAGGTGACAGCATTTGGCAGGTAATGAGCAGCTTCTCCCTCTCACGCTGGCGGTGTCTGTGCTGGAAAGAAGCCAAGACCTCCCACAGTCTGAAAGAAGCTCATTGAACGGCTGTGCACTAATGAGGAAACTGGAACATGGAAATTGTCGGTTTTTTGCCTGGAAGCAGTATGACATATTTGCTGGGAGTGGTCTGTGGTGGCTTGCAATGTAATCACTGCTGGGTCCATTAGAAAGGCTCAAAACCCCAAAAACGCTTCAGGGGTGCCGGAAAAATGACTGACGCTGCAGTCCAGGGGCAGAGTGGGACCGTATTTCAGCTTGGAGTGACATGATACAGACCGGCCCAGAGGTGTTCCCCACAGTGCCTCTCCCCACGGACACCCCTAAATCAGCTGAAAACTTACTCAAGATACAGATTCATATTGGTAGCAAACATTTAACGAACACTTTCAGCAACAGTACCCAACTATGTGCAATTACACTATTTCTAAATCAAATGAAAATGTACTCTACTTCGTACAATGACAATCAGTCCCGGTATATCGTGCTATTTAGAAGCTTAAGAATATCAGACAAAGATTATACCTACTTAAAGCAAGAGTGCCCTCCTCATCAACTCACTGACTGCTCAAAGACATAAGAATGTTTTTCTCTGTAGCCAGGATCAGTATCTCCTGCTTTTACCCAAGGCCAAGATGATTTGCAAAATGATATTCGAGACACTATCATTCCCAACTTTAATGCTTTTAAGTTGTCTGTTGGATCATTTATAACAAACTTTAGTTATGGCCACGTCAGATTCACAAGGGAAATACCAGGCCATAAAGTCCCTCTCCTATCGTTTTTTCTTTTTCGTTTTTCTTTCCTTTTCCGAGCACCTGACTTGACAAATTACCATAGAAATGGAACAGACTGAAGATGATCCCACAGACAGCAAACAATACACTCTATTAACAGATCACTCACCATGGAGTAATTAAGAGGATTTTGTTGTTTCTACTGCACACCAGGAAGAAAGACCTAATGGAGACTTTGAGGATGCTAGGATTGAGCATGAAGTCTGTTCCATTTCTTC
>JABFEA020000043.1:37302491-37313789 GCA_019775915.2 Cyphomyrus plagiostoma
GCAGTTCTGAAGGCGAAAGGGGGTCAAACACCGTATTAGTATGGTGTTCCTAATAATCCTTTAGGTGAGTGTACAAGGCAGGCAGACGAGAATCCAAAAGTAAACGAGTTTATTCAGACTAACAGGGCAGATGGCAATGAACATCAATGACTGATCTGGGGAAAACGGACTCAGACGCAGACTAAATACACAGGACAAGCCCAAAATAACAGGCAACAGGTGATCACAATCAGGAATTAACACGAGGTAACAAGGGGACAAGGCACACAGGAGGAGTGGATCAGCAGGTCATGACGGCTCCACGTCCACAAGCACTGTAAATTTAAGAGACCATGCCACAAACACACAGGATCACCAACAGATTCAACAAAGGCTTTATTTGATTTTAAATCACTGTTGGATCTTTTTTCGTAAGACATTACATGTGTATAAATTAACGAAATATAATTTTAAAAAAAAAAGAGGAGGACGAAACTGCCTCGTATGAGAAGCTTTATCGGCTTTGCAGGTTAACCAGGCGTCCGCAGCTCAGGTATGAGGGGGCAGCTCAGGCCTCGTAACCACGGCCTTGCTTCACTATGAACCACGTGTGTGATCGGTGGTTGAGGCGGGTCTGGGATTGCATTCAGACGGGCCACAGTGCCGTCATCATTTCTTTCCCGTTTCAATCCAGTCATGGCGGAAATTAAGTAAGGACTGTGTATAGCCTAAGGCACACGCAAACTTACACGCAATCTCACAGACACTCAAAGCACGACATCCTCATCAAGAACGGGAAATAAACGGAATTTAAAAGAACAAAAAACAAGCAATCTGAACAGAAGGCGAAATAAATAACATCTGACTCGCCTTTGCCGTTCTCACAGGGCCTGGAGAGGACAGCGCATGTTAGCAGTCACTTTGACTGCGGTCACTGGAGGGCAGTCCGCCGGCACAGCCCCCCCCCACCGGCTCCCCTCCTAAAGCTACTCTGAAATAATTTTAATTTATATATATATATATATATATATATATTTATTTCTTTATATATAATATATACATACACACAAATGTGTGCTTGAAATGACATTTTCCCCAAAGGTTTAGTATTAACATTTAATACATTGAAAAAGTAAATTCTCTTTGTAAGTTAGATCCATCCCTGACAGTAGCACACCACATACTGTTAAGAGGAGGGTGTGCGGTCACGGTCTGGGGCTACGATGTTTCCTTTTTGCCCCGATGCTCAGTTAAGGGTAATTTCCACAGAGAGCACTGTGGACATCTGAACTTAAGATAAAACACCAAGCTAACCAGTCTGGTACCTTTTGCTTCATAGTTATTTTCTGTCAAAATGAGATTTCTCATTTAACTGAGCACTGGTACACAGTGAAAACCTCTAAAAACCTTAAGGGCATGACCAAACACCCTTGTGGTAAGATATCTATTAGGTATGTACAAATAGCACAGAAGATTATGCTGATTGTGGTTTGCTTACTTTAAAGAAAGGAAACTAACGTGACAAAAACAATCATTCTATTTCACTTTGATATGTTCCTATTCTATAACACTACAAATTGTATGCATTTCTCTCTGTGGTTTATCTGTCAGAATCTTATTTAATGTGATGTGCTTGAGTACCGAACTGGACTGAAATGAACACAACTCACAATTAATGCACTGCCAGACAGGCATTCTAAACAAAAAACCCTCCTCGATCTATATCGCAAATGTATAATAAAAGAAATCAACATGTAAACACAGGGTGGTATTTCGTCAAGCAGGACAGACAGATTAAGGTGAGGTCACACCTGAATGTTTATCAGTATCTGTTTCCTGTATCTTGTCACAGACAGATGTCTGTAACTGTCTTGTCTCTCTTCGGGTTAGTCTCCATTCACCTGTTTTTCATTCACCTGTTTATGTCTCACTAAATGAAAACCTAACTCACTAGTGTAATAACTCCAGATCATTTTAAATGCAATGAAATGCATGTGACACTGAAACTTTACTTCCAACCAAGTAAGCCAACGTTAAGTCGATTTACATTTATAATTTACACTTCAATTTGTTAAAAAAAACGGATTGAATCTATATACGGTGTATGTTAGTATCTTTTTCATTGCCATCAAGTATCATGATGCCAAGGGGATAAAATGGATCAAAGCGAGTTTACACACACACACGCACACACACTCAACAGGTAATATGGTTGTGACTTTTTCAAATCACCTTCTTAGGACTGGTTAGCTATAGCTTCCTCAGTGGTGACCAGGGTCAGTGGCACCTTGGGTAAGTAATTGGGTTACTAACCTTGGGTTAGTGTTGGTGACCAGTCTAAAGTTTCAAGGAAGGTTCAGAGAAAGTTACAAATTACAGTTAATTTCCTGCATGGGAAAATATTTGACACACATCTTTACATGACTATACGTATAACATGGGCAAAAAGATAAAATGTTTTGTAAAAATATATGCACGTAGGTGCATAAAAATACAATATGTTAAAATTGGCCACTATTACTTAAAATTAGTACTTAATTTGGGTAAAATAACTGGATTGTTTCTATCGTTGTTACATTGTAAAATAAAGCAGGTTAATAGTTATGAAATATGAGCTTTGAATTTCATACTGCACTTGTGACAGTCTAAAGCCATGGCAACCATCACAAATAAACCTGCTCTGAGTGGAACCACCCTTTCGAAACAGTCTGATCAGAGGTTGGGGGAGGGGTGCAGAGAGGGGGCTGGGATCTTCAGTTTGAGTGGTTTGTTTGGGGGGGGGTCACATTTTACCTGTTTGTTCTCAGCAAGTTTAGTAACATCATCCACAACAGCAAACCCTAGTACTTAAAAAAATAATAATAATCTTGAGCTCCTCAAGTTGCGCAGGCTCAGATCCCGTTCCTATTCCATTTGTGGAAGACATACAAAAAGGCTAAAGTGTTAAATCCCTTTTTTGGTTTACCATGCCTCTTTTGTCAGTGAATAGTAGGTCCACCTTCCCACTGCACACTGGCAAGTATGAAGCAGGACCAGTTGTGGCTTAGCGTCAATTAGTCTTCAGCAACACACTGCAAACTTGCTTGAGCTAAAGTGGGACTTTGCAGCCTGTGGAGTGCCGTGCAAAGTGGTGCACTGTGGGAAATAGACACAGTAAAATACCTGATCTTCTGGAAGCTTCAGCGGGCCATGTCCTAGACAGAATAAGCTTTGCTCCGGGAGTCAGAAGCCCAATCCGTGCGTGGGCACACGTCTGTAAAACATCAGGCTGTTGCAGAGTCACCAAAAGGTCATACACGGGCACCCCCTCCCGCTCTCCAGTTTGACAGTGAAAGTTTGCCGCACACACATATATATATATATATATATGACATATATGTCCAATCACGGTAGAGAGACCCCGCCTTCCCGCTAATGGTGACGACCCAGTCCATAGCCTTCAGTAGAGGAGGGGACGGTGATGTTGGGGGACGGGGGGACTTCAGAAGATCTGAGGGCACCGACTCCAGTCCTGTTTTTCCTTGGCCTCCCAGTAGCCACCAGCGTAAACAAAGCTAGCCTCCCCAGTGGCGGGATCCGTCCTCTTCTTGAACCAGACTGGCTCGTAGCCCTCGTACTCACGGCCTAGGAGAGGAGCGATAGTTACTGTCGGCCTGGGGGGGTAGGCGGTGTCCGCTTTGTACAAGGACCCTAAAACAGCTTATATCATGATGCTGCTAGCGATAGCTGCCCAGATTGGTAAAAATGCAGGTGAAATCCCACAGTATACAGTGGGGGAGGGGGGGGGGGTAAGCTACAGCGCACTGAAGACATAATCTAAAGAGATCCAACCTGCAGATCCACATTAGCAGACCCGGTCCTGAGTGTCAACACAGAATGGGTCCACCTGTGACATGGTGGGCGCGAGCCCAGCCCCGGCCTGCTAAGCAGGAATGCTCCAAGACCAAGCCCACAGTACTTCTGGAGGTACAGAACGAAATGCGCTGGTAAAAAAAGACCCTGTTCTAACCTCTCTCTCCCTCCCAGAAGCGGATTGCGGCATTTAAAATGAAAGTCAAATGCTAGAGGCGCCAAAGACAACCTTGGCTGTCCGCTACACTGCACATGAGACACTTCCCAGCTGCAAGCTTCCGTGCCTGCAGGACATGAGATTGGGGCGGACAATTTCCATGCAGATCCAAGAGCGTAACCAAATCGACACGTCACGGGCATTCTTCACCTTTTTGTATGTTTGTCTGTAAACTGTTATCAAACACACGCCAATCTCATGACTGTCAGCAGACAGGATTATCTATGGGCCCTTGCAAAGTGAAAGTCTGATGTCAGTCCAAGTTGGCAGGAATAAGCTGAGGTCAGACATGGCTGTTACTTTGCAGTTCTGTGATTGTTAGAGGAATTTGTCCTCGGGAGGCCTACGTTTGTGGCTCATCGTAGAAGATGGGCTATATTTGGGGGCCTTTACTGTCCATCTCTGCACTATACTCATTATTATCGCTGACCTTACTGGTCTTCCTGTACGTTACTAAGCTCTCGCCTGGCTCGCCTTACCCTCTTCCAGTGCACTGTTGGCCTCAGCCTCTCTCCTCCTCCTGACAGCCCGCTGCTTCTCCTCCAGCCGCTGCTTCTCCACGTTGGCCTCGTCCCAGCGGCCGGCCTCCATGAGACGCTGGTCGGGCCGCAGGCGGCTGTCCGTGGGGCCCATACCCTCCTCGGGCTCATTTAGTGTCAGCGCCAGCGAGGAGAAGTAGTACATCTGTTCTGCGTTCTCCCTAAATTGAGGAGAGGGGACAGAGCGATCACCAGAGAACCATCTCACATATTACCTGCCATTTTTCTGTAGTATTATCCTTTATTACTCTGATAACCCCCATTGTCCACCTTATGAAAACCCTGCTGTACTTCAGCAGTATTGCCTGCTATAACTACAATGATAGAGCCCTCAAAAATATTTCAGTGGCCTCTTACAGTTTTCCAGAGGGAGAGCTCCGCTTTATCTGGGCTCCGGGTAACTCAAGATCATTAAAACTGGCAACTCAGCTGACCTCCGTCACCAAGGGGACTTTACAGCGAGACCGACCGTCACGGATCATTGCTGTGGTTGCACATTGAAGACTCAGGCCTGGCCAGGGCAGTCAGTGATGCCAGATGCATGGAGGAGGGGGCACGTACGGCAGGGGGTACTTCTTCCAGAGCAGCTTGGGTGTCAGGGTCTGGTAGACGGTCTTCTGCTTGCCCTCGGAGCCACTGTTGCCACGGCTGCTCTGCACAATCTTAGCGCTCTCCATCTTGTCGTCCCACGTGCCAGAGAGAATGTAGTGTGCCTGGCTGTCGGTGTCCATCACCACACCCGCAACCTGGCAATGAGCGGACGGCCAAACTGGACGATGTAAATTCACACTAGCTAATCAATTCAATTAAACACTCAACTGTTGCTTGAACAACAGGAAATATCATATTGACCAGTAGAGGGCATCACTACAAAAGCAATTAATTTCTGGTACATTACAAATGCTGTACCGTAAGGTCTGGGCTACCTTTGTGGCTAAGCAAATACTCCTATTATAGTGGGAAGCTGCTTCCTCTCCAAAGGTCCAAGCTCACCTTGCGTGGGACATCCCGAGAGAAATAGCTGTACGGGGAGAATTTGAGCTGACAGGTCTCTTTGGTCCTGTGGTTGACAATGTCGATGTCCCCTGACTGCAGAGAGATGGAGACAGGGGGAGAAAAGGAGATTTTTAGAAATGAAAGAAAGAAAAAGAAATAGGTCACAGAATGGTACACAGATGATGGAGGGATTGGAAGAGAGAGAAGGTGAGCGACAAAGTGAAGGAAAATAAGTCAGAGAGCGAAAGACGGTGGGCAAGCAAGGAAAGTCAGTGATTCCAAATCACAGTGATGGGGTGAGTGAGACCCCCACAGTCCAAGCAAGCAAGCAGTCACTAAAATGAATGTTCCCAGGAGTCTGGCAGTGGCGAATCTAAGATGGGCTGGCCAGAGGTGGGGGGCAGTTTGCAGTCATAGGAAAGGGGTGGGCAATCACACATGCAGGGCCCCCTGTGGACCAGCAGCTCTAATTGTGTCAGCTGCACTGCTCCTTTGGCAAGGAGGGGATATTTTTGGAAATGAAAGTGGGGTAAATCCAAAGAGACACAGATGACTTTTTATGGGCAACTGGTGCCCAGCTAGACTGAAGAGGAGAGAGGTGGTAGGACTGTACATGAGAAGAGTGTGTGAGTTACATGTCAGGAGCGTGTGAGAAGTATGACAGAAGAGTGTGAGGAGCATGTATAAGGAGCATGAAAGGAGCATGAGAGGGCACAGGGAAGGCTCACACCTGGTCAATCCACAGCTTCCCCACGATGATGTTGTGCACAGTGGATGTGACCTTATGCCACACGTAGTGGTTCCCCGAGGCGTGGAACTGCAGGTGGATGGCGCCTGCAGAGAGGATGGTGATTAAGCCGCTTTCACAAAAAATATAAAAGCATGAGCAAATACAAACCAAAAGAACTTCAAATGTCAGACAACAAGGCTGCACAATGTCCATCCTGGAGGGTGCAATGCCAGTCTGGGCTCTTAATTACTGCAGTAGAGTAATTGGTTAACTGGAGAAGTCACCTCACTTAGTGTATCAGTGTTAATCAGTCTCCAATTAAAAAAAGCCATCTAAATGTAAGATTAGGGTCTTCCAGGAGCGAGTGCATCCCTAATGTGGAAACATGGATGAGAAGGTGTGTGGGGGCGAGTCGGTGGGGGTTGCTTCTCGGCTGAGACTCGTACGGATGGGTGTAGGGTCACATAAAACCCCACCTTTAAGACGCTGTGAATCATCCCACAATCCATGTGAATGCTTCTTTGGTCAAATCATCTTTTCAATGAAATTTAGATCTGCCGTGGCGGCATGAATCAATTTAGCCTGATGGAGCGCTGGAGGAAATGACGTCTGGCAGGGTGACATCGTTCCATTTTATGCCACCTGTCAGCATGGGAGGTTAATATTACAGATCCCATTCTCAGAGGGTTTGCAGTCACAACACCATCTTCACACACAGCGCTGAAAAAGTACCTCTTTCTCAGAATACACTGCTCCCCCAGCTGCAATAATAAAGTCAACACCTCATACAGAGACTGTTATTGGTTCTGGTTGCTGCTCCTCTGATTAAAAGCACAATCAGTCAGCAGGATGTCAATCATGTTGCGCAGTGGGCCATTTTAATGACACCAAGCAGTAAACAGGTGAGGAATAGAGATTCCTGCTGTTAGAGCCAAAAATCATCTGAATTGGCCCAGTTAATTATCCAGAATACCTATTTGTATATTATGTAAGTTACTTTGGGAGACTGGGTTGCACCAACATAATTTAACTTTTAAACTGGATGAAATCAAGACTGATCTAATAACCCTGTTGCATCAATATTTAAATCTAGTTTAAATTTAGTTTACAGTTAATCCTGGTTAAATCTAAACCTTTGGCAATCTCAGTTTCATTTCAACTTAAACTTAGTTTAAATTCAAGTGTGCTGTACTGGCTTAGCAGTCATATTTAAACCACTCCTTGTGGAGGTTTATGTTGGGTCTGTTTCAGCTTCAGACAGCATGGCTGCATTTCTTCGTTGCAGGAAAAACATGGGCATTTTATAACAATGCTGAGTTTTTCCAGTGGTATTTATTTACAAAAGAGTATGTCATACACCTCAATGGGAAGGTTGGACCAGCTATCTTAAGTGAAAGGAACTCTGCTATACCTCTGCTTCTCCAGCTCCTAGTAGCTTTGTGTTTTTATGCTATAGGGATCTTTCTGGAGTTCACAAGTCCACAGTCTGCAGAATTGTCAGCAGTGTATAAAAGGATCAGTACGTTCATTCTGAACCAAACAGCTGGATTGTATGGGGGAGCTATTGACTGCATCCACATTTTTATTACTAACCCAGGTTGTGAGAATGGGGATTATTTTCATAACTGAATGTCCAAGTTGTGTGTGAAGAGTAAATCAATATAACAAAGTGATAAAAGTAGTAGTATTTATTTTAAAAAGTTCTCAAGACAAAAATTTACGTTAACTTTATTTAGGGCCATATTTATTCAGCCTAAGATGCAGCATGAATTTCTTTACATTTCATCAGAATCCATCATGGTGGACACTAAATTACTCCTATGTGTAGGAGTGTAAGGCCAACGAGACACTGTTACCATGGAGATGCCCTGCCAACACGGCAGCCTTACCCAGAGGCATGATGGACAGGTATTTTCCACGGAACTTGCTGCTGATGGTAATCTCCTGCCACAGTGACCAGCCATGCAGTGACTGCACGTGGTGGGCCGCCGCGGGGGGGTGGTGGCTAACCTAAGGAGGCATATCAAAGTGCACCAGGGGGCTTGGGTTCAGCAACTCCGCCAAGCGTCTGATCCTGGCTCTCCTTGTGACTCTCATTACGCCCGTCATGCACATGTACAGTTCAGCCCTATATGATTCTGCATCTTTGAGTATGGGTTTGTTGCTGGTCAACCAGTAGGAGGCACTCACAACCAGACTGGATACATAAGAAATAGATCAACCAAGATATTGAATAAAGCTGCCTGGTGTTTATATCATAAAGAAGTGGGTCTCTCCTTATGTGTAACAGCCAGACATTCAATCTGCACACCTTATTCTTATATTCTCTGCATATTTCCCATATTTCCATCATTTATTATAGGGAGCTCTCAGGGGAAATCATTTCTTTGCATCTAGCGCCGCTTGGTGCACTGTTGTGCATGTGATAAATAAACATGGAGTTGTTTTTCTGTGACCCCTCCCCAGTCAGCCCAGCTTCACCTGCTCACAGAGGGAGCGATAGCCGTGCTCTTCCAGCCGGTCCAGCTCATAGGTCTCCCCCAGCAGCGGGTTGAAGGGCTTGGCTGTGCGATGCACAGTGGTGGAGTAGGAGGACACAGAGAAGGCCGCCACATAGCACATCTGCTCCAGGGAGCTGTCACAGCGCGCCGCCTTGTCCAGCAGCTCGTGGTACTCCAGGTCCTCCGTCAGCCGCTGCAGCATGGACAGCGGCTCGTTGAAGTTCACCTGCGGAGAGGTGGGCAGCGGCAGGCCGTTTATACCCAGAATGCATCGCGGTTCCTGGCTCTCTGCCAATAAGAGCAGCGATTCGGGGGAAGCCGACTCACGGGCATGGGGATCTTGGAGAGCTCCTTGCCGATGCAGTTCTTCATGATGCTCCACAGGTTGAGTGAGTAGTTGGGCTTGTCTGGGATGCGGCTTCGCCTGCTTCTGCGCAGCTCCTTACCTGCCGAGGAGTCGTTACAGGTGGGGGACACCTGCGGGAAATACCGCTGTCGCTCAGTCATACAAACTTAATGCGCAGGCAGGACGGGCAAAAGCAGGACAGGATGCTAGGTACTGCGAGCAGTGGGTGATTGAAAAAAATGACAACTGCTGCAGAAGGAGTAGACTGCTGAGGGATGATTCCAGAAAACCGAGCACGGTGCTGAGGGGACGGAGCAGATATGGCTCTGCCATTCAAGAGCCAGAGGCAGGGCAGTTACTGTGAGATTCTGGTGCGGGTCCAAACACTCCTGCTTGGCCACAGCTGCGTCTGGTGCAGGTGGTCACACTGATTCAGCCCAAATAGGACCCGTTACAGATCGGGAACTGAACAATTCTTAAATGCTATACTATTTGTCATGCTAATAACACCAACAGCTTCCAGCTATTCTTCTGTCTATAAATAGTGAAAAACAGGTCAAGATAACAGGCCCCAGATACCATTTAAATCTGTTGTATGTCTTTCGGGTTCTGCACATGGAAGATGACAGACAGAGGTGAAACTTCCTGTCTGCCTGCTCCTCCAAGTGTCCCAAAATCCACAAGTGGGGTCACATTCAAACACTTAAATCACACCGGAGTTTAACAAAGAATTGAATGAACAAAAGGCTTTAAATGTCCCCTCTCCTTCCAGAGCGGGTATCTAAGATGGCAGGGGAATCATTTTTACTGCTCGCCTGGCAGGGCCCGTGATACAGATGACTGATGGTCATCGCCAATCAGCTGCATTACTACCCTGAACAGCAGACAAGCGTGAAAAGCCCCCCCACCGTGCGGATGGCAGCCTCAGCTTTGACGCGCTCATCGAAGTGCATGCAGCACGCGCTGCAGAAGCCTGTGGGAGAGCGCAGTCAGCATCCCACAAGCGCAATAAACTCCACTGCCACTAAAGTTAGAGCTGCTGGAAGTACGTGGCATCAGCTACCAATGTCATCAAAAATTACCGGGGGATGAAATGATGTGATTGGTCAAGGATATAGCACATTACCCCCCTCCCCCACTACTCTGCCCTGTCTTTTCACCTTCCTTTCTTCCAAGGCATATAGCAGTGAAGTATACTAAGGCAATGACGTAAACCAGTCAACCATTAACGTGTAGTCCCTGTTTACGCACCTTGGCTTAGGGTAAAGGGTACTGCAGAATTGCTGTGTCGATGACCCTCTCGGAAGTGGTGGTCAGGTGAGACCTGTTATCCCGTTTCATTGGCTAACCCTGTCCCACATGTATATACATATAAACCAGAAACCCTGCCATTGCTCATCTGAGGTATAAATTTCTGCTTAGTACACTTTGGAGTGGCTGCAAAATTATTGCTGCTGCTACTTCAGAATTTTATGAAATATCATGAAGTTGCAATTACGTGGCTCTGCAGAGGGCATTCAATATGAAATGAAAGATACAGGAAGTGGAGATACGTGGCATCTGTGCAAACACCCGAACTGGTCTGATGTCTAATGGTCTATATGCCCAATGAAAGGGAGACAGACACAAGGTAAAAAGACAGAGAGGAGAGAAGTGAGAGAAAGGTAACTAATGTTAGACAGATTGTTCTTATGATCTGTAAAATCTTTCGCAATGTGACATAGTTCTCCATGTCTCTAGTTAATAATTATTATTAATATATCATGAAATAATCGTCCAGTTAACCTAAAAATAACATTAGGGAACTCAGTGAATCATAACACTGGTAACTTTCAATAAACATCAATCATTTTAAAATAACTGTCAACGATGTTTACACAAGCTAAGTATTAAGATATTGCTGACTGCATTTTCAGATGAATGTGCTAAAATATTTCCCCAAGAAGAGAAATGTGCCTGATGTTGATGAGGCAGATAGTCAGGAGGATGCCACTGCTGAAAAAAACTTGAGGAAACAATCAGCTTTAGTCTGTATTCTACAGGTTCCATGTCAAGGATGCGATTAGAACATAAGAACATAAGAACTATACAAACGAGAGGAGGCCATTCGGCCCATCAAGCTCGCTTGGGGAGAACTT
>JABFEA020000043.1:37336958-37358541 GCA_019775915.2 Cyphomyrus plagiostoma
CCCCGGCGTGTCTTGCTTCCCGCCCCCGCCCCCCCCCCCCCCCCCCCCCCCCCCCCCCCCCCCGCGCCGGGCCGGCCCGGGTGGGGGTGTGGGGGGGGGGGGCGCCCCCCGGGCCGCCTCACTGGCTCTCCTTATTCAGCATCTGCCTTGTGCCCACACACACAGACGCACGCGCTCACTGGCTCGCTCGCTGGAGGGCGGGCGGGGGGGCTCTCCCCGGGCACGCCGGTGTTCCCTCCCTCGAAACGCCTCGGTTCCGGAAAACCGGCACGCTGCCGCACGCAGGCGCGCCTCGCCACTGGCCGGCTGTGTCCCTCCACATGCTTCTGTCCCTCTCTCGGCGCAAAGAGAGAGAGGGAGAGAGAGAGATGGAGAGGAGGAGGGAGTAAGAAAAGGAGGAGGAGGATTCAGCTGCCAGCAATCGTCCATGGGATGCGGCCCATAATGCATCGCTTTGTGCTCCCTGATTCAGCCCCTCCTCACCTGACAGCACAAGTCGATACTTAGGCGCTTGTATAGAGCAGTGGGGGTGGGAAGCTGGAGCACATGGCTCCATCACAGCAGGGGGGGGCACCTGTCTGTCTGTCAGTCAGTCAGAAACATCCCTGGGTGGCTTCAGGCGAAGGCCTTTCCACACAGCAAGGCCATGAACCCCATTGCTTCCTGTATCGCCCAGACCTCGGACTGGGGAAGCCAGCTTAGGAAACCGATGTGGGAAGTCCACTGTCCCAGCAGCCTTAAAAGTCAGCGCTTGTCCTAACTGGAGCGGAATCACCTTGACAATAACATCTTATCCACACAGCGAGCTGCGTTCGGGGCCACCATGTGTGTGTGTGTGTGTGTGTGTGTGTGCGCATGCATGCATGTCTTTCTACTGCTTATGGTCAGGCATGACCGCAATTAGCTGCTCTGAAGACTGACCATCCCCAATCAGATGACAGTTAACCAAGTCTTGAGATAAACATCTCATTTTGAAAGTGGCCACTATCTTTTGTTTTTGTGTTTCTTGGGGGGCAGTAACAGTCATTAGTGCCCCCCGCCGACATAATACAGGTATCCAGTTACTCAACAACGTGATCAAACCACAAAATGTACAAACACCTAACACCGACACATGCAGGGGAACAGCACTGAGCATTGAGGTCAAGCCAAAACAAGACTCCATTCACATGCTAGAGACTGAGCACTGAAAGCTTCCAGTTTCACTAACGTACTCCAGCTTCACAAAGTACAGTAAACAAAGCTCTCTACATGAACGGGTGCATTTCCATTTACAGCACACAACGCAGACCCCAGCAGCTGGTGTCCACAGACTCGGAAGAAGGGGAGGGCAGAGGTGAACAAATAAAGGATCATTCCATGTCAAATCATCATACTCTCATCATACCTGATGTTCATGGATTTGAAAGGAACTTGGCATGCTGATTTGGTGACCTGAGTAACTAATGGAACTGAAATTTGGCGAGTCTTGGATCAATATTGAGGGAGATTTAAGCGAACAACGTTTAAATTTTTTTTTTTTGGGGGGTGGTGGTGGTATGAATTTGACTGGCTATATTTACCTTAATGTAAGCTGCACAAAAGTGCCCCTTATAATGTTGTCCAACTCTATAGATTGAACAAATAATGTACCATCCCCATTTGAATAATTACTATGCAATAAATGATTAAAATATTAAAAATTTAATAACAAAAAAAAAATCAATATTAATCCATTTTTTTTTTTTACTAACCCTAGAATGAACATCTCCAGAAAATTTGGTGATGACATCAAATTAGCAGCTTCATAGTGGTGAGTTGTTTTCATCAGGTGGCCATTGTGGGTGGGTGTGGATGGCTCTGTGTTTTGATGTCCCTCTTTACTTTATTAGTTGCACCTATTCTTCACCCCCAGTGCACTTCGCCAAAGAAGGCCATGCTGTGGCCTCTCCATCATACTGTAAAACAGTAAAATAGCCGTTTATCAGTTCTAAAATCAAAGACCATAGGTAGACCGTAAGTAAACAACCATAAGTAAACAGACCATAAGTAAACAAACATAGTGAGCATAAATGCAGCTCAGCATAATAATTCAGAATGAAAGTAACAGTATGGTCTAGACAGTCTACACTAATAGTAAACACAACAGTCCAAAAATAGAACCTCCAATAATGGGAACATGCTGCCACTCACATTTCCTGTTGGACAGAACATCAAACCCAGAGCAAAATGTTTTAACATTATTACACTGAGGCTGCTTAGCAGACACTTTCACCCAATATTATGAACATTACTTCCAGATATACTACAGTCAATAGGCTAGTCCCCGGTACAACAGGAGCGTGCCAGGAATGAACAGCTACTGAATTACAAGGTCACCTCCTTAAGCAGCACACTACCAGCAGCGTTCACTAGTGACTCCTTGTTACACACTGAGTTTCATTCCAGGTCAGCCCTGACAGATCATCTCTTCCCAGAAGCTGACATATGGTGATATCTGTGAATTCCTTCTGAGAAACATTTTTAAAGAAACCAAACCAGAAGAAAGAGCAAAGTTTTCCCTCCCTTAAAATGAGTAACTTCACAAAGTCTCCTTGCAGCTCCACAGTGAATCCCCATCTGAAGTGCAGTCTGCTCGGTCCCGGTTAGAACATGAGGCACGTGCTTCTCTCACTAGCTCGCTCGTTTTAAACATGAACCTGTACTGGCTGGTATTCTGGGAAAAGGTCAGCAAGACCAGAACTGGTCCAGACAAGGTCATGTGGTGTACGACTGGGTTTGGTTGGTTTGGGGTACAAAACAGGTGATCTTCATTAACATTATACAGAGCCAACAGGATTAATTTCAGCTCAAACATGCTTGAGACTGATTAGCAGGGGGATCTGGGGGTATGCAGGAGGGATGTGCTGTCTGCACACCACAGTATGATAGAGAGGCCCACAGCATGGCCTTCTTTGGCAAAGTGCACTGGGGGTGAAGAATAGGTGCAACTAATAAAATAAAGAGGGACGTCAAAACACAGAGCCATCCACCCCCCACCCATAATGGGCACCTGATGAAGCTGCTGATTTGATGTCATCATTAGAGCACCATTAACCATCTCATACAGCAATCACTGTGAAACGGGGTCTCTGCCAAAGAAAGTGGAAAAGACAGCCTGCTGACAACTCCAACAGGAGAGGAAGAAGTTCTGATATTGGAGGGGGGGGGGGGGGACCTGGGAGCCTACAATTAACGCCGGGCTGGCATCTGTTACATTAGGCAGGGTGACCTACTACATAATCACTTTAATAAATCCATCAGGAGCTGCAACTGACTGCAAAACAGTGACCCCCCCCCGGCTTTTGAGGGATAGTCAGCAGTAGAGGTCTGGGTTAACCACAATGGTATGTCTACTGCCAGGCCTGGTCAAAAACAACACAAACGTGCACATGGATCCGCAGAACCAAGCCTATCGACCACAAAACAATGGGAGGCGGATATCATCTCCCCCCCCCCCCCGGCACTTGGATGATGAACAGAAGATACTCCAGCTCACCCACCCAATGTGTCTGCAAATAAGAATGAAGAAAGACAAAAACAACCTGAGACTACAGCCGGGATGATCTATTTGGAATAAAACAGCAGACCCGCTGATGCTGGAGTCCCTGTCACAGAATTGAAGACCCACTGAGCACATGAGCACAGCTACAGGGAGGAATGACAGCCCAAAAACAGCATTGGAATGGGGTTAGCTGATGGGCAGAGGCAGATGAAACTACCTGAAGTTAAAGGGTATCTCAGGAAGATATTTGTGGACAGACATTCTCTCAGATTTAAAGCAGTTTACAAACTTAAGAACAAGATATAAATCAGCAAAAAGCAATATAGGCTCCAGAATGAGGTACTGTTCTTTTGGTACCAGTACTTTTGGACTGTAGCTACCAGGAACCCCCCAGCAATATGTCTTTTTTCCCCACCAACATTAATTGGGAAGCACCAGCCTGAACCCAGGATCCTAACACCACCTGCCAAAGCTGTAGCTGTATCAGTTGTAACCTCTGGAACCTACCACACAGATGCCATTGAGTGGATTTCCTAAATGGTAATCTATCTGCAAACAAAGGAATAATTTTGTATGTGGCTCTGGATATGATAACTCATATGGTAACATTAACAATATACCTTTTTATATAGGACTTACTTCCTGTTGCTGGGACCTTGCAGTTTCTCTAGAGATACCTAAAACAGCTCTTACAATGAAGATCTGAAGAACATCCCAATTGCAGGAAAACCGAACAGAACAGTCTCAATATCATTCAATACACAGAGCCCAACTCATCTCCAGACAGTGGATGCCAGCTGGTTTAACATTAACTGTATAAACAACAAGAGGGAGGGAAACTCATTCCAGCACAATACAAACACCAAGTGGGTTAAAGTCTTCTACGACAAATGAGTGTTTCTGAAGAAATGGTGTGGGGTTGGTGGAGTAACCAGGAACAGATGGTGGCACTATCGAGGGGAGGAGGGGTACCCTGCTTCTGATCATAGTTTGACATGGTCTGTCCCCACTGCAAAGGAAGCAGAGTCCCCTCCATAGCCTGCCTCCCTCATGGTTGGGGCTGGTCTGGGGCAGCTGAGCGAATCAGCTGGAACTGTGGGCAGTCAGCAACCAGTCACCAGAGAGCGATGACTCTTCCTCTGGCCTTCGATTTAAAAAGACACTGCATAAACCAGGACAATGGAGACATAAGCCTCACATCCGGCACCCCCACCAGAGATATAACACAGCCTGTTTATGCATACATTAACGGCAGGGACAAAAGGAGGTCATTCCTACAGACTGCATCACAGAGGCATACTGAAAAGCTAGCTAGCCAAAGTCATTCTCATGTTGTCTTGTTTGGGGGGGGGGGGGCAGGTGATTCGATACAGAATGGTATCTCTCAGAAGACAAATAATTGCAGACCAATAAGGAACAAGTCAGTATTAACAAGTTGACTAAAGTTGAATGCTCTCCCCTTCCAAAAGAAACATGGTTTCTTCCTTGTAGAAATTCCCATGCCACAATCCAGCAATGCATGTGTTACAGTAAAAACACACTGACTATAAAAGCAGAGAGAGCGAGAGAGAGGCTACCAGCTTTGGGACAGAATTCCATATTACCATTCAAGCGCAAAAATGTGAAGCAAACAGGTGTAACACATATTTAAGAAAATCAACACGAAGCTGGCGACCAGCCGACAAAACAACACGGCAGCGGAGGCTGATTTACTCCAGCGGTGCAGGATGCTCAAAAACCACATGCACAGAAAATGACGGTGCCCAGCATCCAGGGCGAGGTTCTGCTACAAGTCAGAGCAGGAACAGGGAGAGAAGCGGCAATGGGAACGCAGGAGTAAAGAGCTGAGAACGGGCAAGCAGTCAAGAGACGGGCAGAAGAGCATGCTCTGCCAAGCACCGAGGCAACAGCGTACTGTGGACAGACCACTAAGCACAAGGTCCCCCAGTTAAAGAGCAGCCTGAGATGGGTGACCCTGAAGAGTGGAGCTCCTTGAATCAAGAACAATGAGAATATAAGGTGCAAAACTCACCCCATTTCTCTCAAATTACATTCATTTAAAAATTAGATCCTGGTTTTGGGAACATAAAGACCTAAACACAGAGCATGAGATGGGATTCGCTTCAGCTAACCCACAGCACCGTCCCCGTTGTCCTCGTTTGAGGCGGTGCATGAACAGCTCTCTGAATCAGAGCTCAACGAAGCATAACGAGAACCCAGTGGGACTCAAGCTGCCATTCATAACGTCACAGTCACCAGACACACAGCGAGTCATTACAAAATACATTGGACGCTGTGACCAATCGAAACGCAACAACTGCTGTTCATGAAAGAGTGGAAATAAAAACATGACCAAGACTTAAATGGAACATGTGACCATTCATAAAAAAGTGGAATGAAACTCAGAACATTCATAAATTAACAGAATTAAGCAATATGCAACAGAACACGTGACCATTCACAAAAACAAGAGGAAAGAAACACAGAATATTCATAGAATCACCTAAATGGAACACGTGGCCATTTATAAAACACAATGAAAGGAATATGTGACAATTCATAAAACAGCAGAATGGAACACCAAACATTCATAAATCACCGGAAAGGAACCTGTGACCATTCACAAAACACCGTGCAATAGGGGATTCAGAACACAAGACGGGGGTCATGGGCGTGATCAGGCTGTCACAGCCCTGCAGTCAGACCTACACCTGCTCAAAGAATGAGACTGTAATGGGAGAAAAGGAAACTGGCCCTTTAAATCTGGATGACATGGAGCCCATTCCTCAACAGAGAAACACACGTCCCAGCAGAGAGACTGGCCATCTTACTCAGGCAGCCTGTTAGTGACCCACGGAACCCCACCCTGGTGATACCCCTCCGGAGACCCCCCGAACAGACAGACAGGGGCATACAAAACACAGCAGCAATGTAGACAGGAATTGCTTTAAACGACAGACTGTATTCCCAGCTGGGGCAAAACAACAAAAAAGCACCATCTGTCACAGTTTAGAACATATTGGAATATGAGGAATAAAAATATCAGAACAGGCTTAGGAAATACTCAGATATGTTAGACAGGGAAGCGGGGTCGTACCACAAAAAAGCAATACAATACCTTTCCTTCTGAATTTAATTAATATTATTGCATAAATAATGGTTCCAGCAGAGAGCAAACACATCCAACAGAAATTTGCAGCACCAAAATCCTCCACTGTGCCTCTAACCAGTCAAACTAGCACCAGCTAGCACAAACTAGCCCACCCCAAAAAAGAGAGATCCTACCCCAGCTTTACAGAGAACACCAAGAACCTTCAGCACACTGAAGAAATTACATCTCAAGCTCACAGAAGCCCTGTGCGAGACGGACAGCTCACACACTCTTGTGAAAGGCGTCCTCTGGCAGCCAGTGCTCATTTGCACTGACGGGAGGAGAAATCGCTGCTACTTACGCGCGGGGGCCACGCAGACCCCTCTGTGTGACTTGCACGTCTCCCACTCTGCTGTCCAGATTGAATGAGATTCTTAAGGGGCAGCGGAATGGGCGTCCTCCCACCAGCCCGCTACACCGCGCCGCCACACCAGCCGCTGCTGCTGAATGAGCCAAGGCGCGAGGGGCTTACCAAGGAGAGGGAGGGAGCCAGGGAGAGAGAGGAGTAGACAGGGGGAGGGAGCACAGGGGGAAACAGTGCAGGGAGATAGGAGTCTAATTCCTCTCAGCAGTTAGTGGTGGGAATCATAGGTCAATCCATCACCCGTAGTGTCATGTCCAGCGTTCCAGTACAGTGAGCAGACGCATGTGAAAGGCGGGCGGTCACAGTTATCCCCAGACTGCCAAAGGATCCTGCGCTCAAGGACTGCCCAGAGCCCTGTGACCTTGGTGAAGCAAACAAATCATTTTAAAAAGGAGGGGTGGAGGTCAGGTGACTGCTCACGTGACAAGCAGAGACTAGCATGAAGCCAGGGGACGTCCGACACACGCGGCTTCCCATGCTGAAGCAGACTGGCTGTTCCCCGCCTTGTTCATCCGCTAATGAATTCACCCTGCTGGCCAGTCTAGGGAAAACATCCCCTTAACGAGGCCCATGTCTACTTAGAGGAACGTTCTGCCTCCCCCCCCACCCAACATACCTCTCTCACAGCTCTGCTTGAATAAATCGCTCATAAATACACCGGCAATTGCCATAAGGGCGGATAGAGAACATAGTCAGGCACTCTTCTCAGCCAGATCACCTGACAGTACAGAAATAGGTTTGTTCAGAGGACTGCCCAGCTGCATCAGAGGGCTGGTGTAAGTCTGCAGGTATTGATTCATTATCAGCACACTGGTGTGGCTTCATCTCTGGAAGCCCCAGTGGAAGCTGCTGGAAGCACCACCCTGCTGTGCCGCAGAACATCTCACACTGGAGCCTATGGGAGAACTGGCACCAACTCCCCAGAACATCCCCTAGCACTGGGTACAGCCGTTGCTGCCTCAGGAGAAGAGCGCCATCTCAGGGGCACTATATTTAGATGCGTATATATTTAGAAACATAGCCAGAGTTATGCTGCGTTTCGCCTGCCCACCACAGAGCGGCATCCATCCAACCTCAACTAATTGGGACTTTCACAAGATGGTGCTGCCACCTTCCTGCGGAACAGGAGAAGTGATACAGACCAGGGCCCAGCTGCCTCAGATTCAAAGGTCAATAGGGGTAAGCCGTGATCCACGCCATGGTATTTATACAACAGTAAATAATCCTCATTTTCCCATAATGGACAGCTACAGAAACTGTCATATAAGGATGGCTCTATAAACCAGCAGACAGAGCGGTAGCCTCAAACTTCCTGGGTTTAATTTCTTCCTTGGCTCTGTGTGCAGTGTGAATATCTTCCCCATGTTCATGTGAGTTTTTCGTCATAGCCCAAAAAAAGGCTGTTTAGGTGGCCTGTTGTCTCTAACTTGCCCAGAGTGTCCCCTTACCTCTGGCCAGGAGCTTCCCAGGACAGAATACAAGCTCAAAGTGGCTCTGTGTTCAGCAGAATTTTAATGGAAGACTGTGGAAAGACTTTAAAACAGAATGTCTGATATGCGAATGCAATTGTGTCAATGTTTTGTTTCGTCCTTCAGCAAAAGGCTGTATAAAATGATGAATTATAAATAGCATCTTTCTATTTATAATCCACAAAAAAACTAATGAGGATTCATTTTTGACAGCGAGCTCAAAGTGTTGACAATAGAAGGAATGACCTAAATTCTCCATTCACTCCACCTGAACACACCACCGGTATAAAGTGCATCCAGACTGAGGGCAGAGGGGGGTTATAAAAGCATGTGCTCCCATTCCAGGTTCTTCTAGTACGTTAATTGACTGCCGCTCTCACCTATGGAGCTAAGAAAGGCTCACCCCTCTAAAACCTCCCCAGACGTCCCAGATTGCTAAAAATCCCACAGAAGAGGGCTGAGGTCCCAGTGCTACGGATATCTCTGTAAGCTCAACATTGTGGTCCTGCTCACAAACCAAGGAGAGAAGACCTGCAGGGCAAGTAAAGGGCAGCCACTACAGGCAGTCAAAATGCCAGCACTGGCTCCAAGGTACTCCCACTGAAATGGAAACGATCATTTAAAGGCTGGTACAGTCTGACAGGACAATTGAGACAGGTACCAGAAGAGGTGAGAATGGTCACAGAAGGCAAACATATGGCATTACAGACCAACGGAGTAACCTGACATGGTTTGCAGGGTGAACAGGAGTACCAATGGGGCAGACTCAAGGGGGCAGCACTTGACAGGAGCCCTTGAATACATTAAATTACACAAAACATATTGGGCAGGGGAGGAAACAGTCACATTTTATCAGAGGATCCTGAATTTCTAGGGACATCCCTGGGGGTGACACTGCCACACAGGGCATAGTGGCTTACAGAAAAAAACAATTAAAAACCTGAAAAGTAAAACTGAGCACTCTCTACTGAGTTGGTGGTCCTAAAATCTGCTGATGGATCTGCATTCTATTCTTCTTGCTCAGGCCAGCTGACTCCATACAGGACCTCACCACTGGAGAGCATGTGAAACAGTGATTAAGCTGAAGAGCCCAAACCACTTTTGGTAACCTCACACATCTTATGACCTTTGTCTCTGACAATCACCTGATATTGGACGATACCTACAAACAAAACACCATAACTGCACATAGGGGCACACAGATAGCACTTCTGGGGTACCAAACTATTATTACCATTGGTGTGTTTTGGTCCACTTTACAATAAGTAACTGCTGTCACTAGAAATGAATCAGCTCATTCTGATTCTGAAATTTTGGATGTTAGTTGGAGTTGCACTGCTAATGTTAAAATAAGTGCTCTTAAATAAACATTTGTTGTTTGTATTTCTTGCTGGAGTTTTTGGTCAAACTGACAGTTGTCTGTTTCTTAGAGAACTGAAATTCCAGTACTTCACCATAGTATACTCTAAACATGCTGCCCTGTTTAATGTGAAAACCCAACAGTTATACTTTGAAAAGCGATATAAAAGAAACATCTTTTTTTCCAGTTAGAGTTGCATTTCTTGCTGAAATGAGCCCTCTTTGTTTGTTTACTCTTCAAAATATGCTGAATATAGAGCTGAAGACATTTTCAAAAATTATTTTAAGAGCTTTTATAGAAACCTTCTTAAAAACAATACTGTGAAAGATACAATTTTTGTAATTTTTTTGTGATACTGGAGTGCACAGTGCAATTACTAAAATAAAGAGAATTTAAATAAACTTGATGTTTTTTATTTTTTGAGAAAAAAAAACAATCATTTAGACTAATCAATTAATCGATAAATTAGTCGATAGACTAATCAAAATAAAAATAGTCGATAGTGGCAGCTCTACTGCAATCAAATGTGAGATGACAGATTGGGGTCAGCCACAGAAACGGCAAGCACCTCCAATGCAACGAACATCCAACCAAACCATTCAGTCTGGAAGTGAAAGTTTTCATTGAGCTATGTTTATTTGGGCTGTCCTGAAGCATGATTACAGAACTTCTTTAAAGAGTGCCCTCTAGTGTCAATATCAATAATTGACATACCCTTTGCAGAACCATCTTCAGTGCCAATACAATGAAAGAAGGCAGTGACCAATGAGTCATGGTGAACTTCATTATAACTGGTGTACCGGAGGTAAAGCGTAATGATGTTCCAGAGTCTCTGCACTAATCAGTGTAATATGTTACAGTGCTCTCTCTGCTTTCTGCTGGCACTTTATAGCCCTCTTATGCTACAAGGATATTAGCATTGTAAAACTAATTATTAAACTTAATAATGCTTCTTATTGTGACACCAGCCTGCATGCATCATATAGCTATTCTGAAATAGTACCTAATTAGCAATGCATAACCCTGTCATACAAGTACCCCACTAACAGCACATCTCAAGTATATTAGTACACCTGTAAAACTATACAGCTCTACCAGGACAGCAGTCCATTAACACCATACAAACCATGTTCTCTGTTAGCAGTCCATTAGCACAACATAGTCTTGTTAGCAGTTAAGCACCATTAACAATATATAGTTGCGCTCCACTTTGTGCACACACACTAGGGTGGCGACCTGCACTCACCAGACTGGTCGTGCATCATGCGGATGGCTTTAGCCTTGGCTAGCTCCAGAGCTGTGACCCAGCGCTGGCGTTCCACCTCGGAGCTTGCTTTCAGGTGATAGGTGCGGCCACCGCTGCTCAGGACGATGTTGCAGGCGTCCTCTGTGTCGATGTGTGCGGTGGCCAGATTGATGGTGCCCCGGCAGGTGTGCGCCATCTCTGCTTGGGTCCTGGAGTATACACATGTGCGCAAACACACACACACAGGAAGACAGACAGGGACAGGAAGGTGGTCAGTGCTGCATCTCCACTATCGATTCCATGACACATCTGTGTGACAGTGACCGACATAGAAAGGTCTATAGTCTTTTAATCTAATCTTAAAATATTTTACTGTAATGACAAGGGAACAAAATCAAACCTTTAAGAAATATACTGAACATATTAAGCAAAAGTCCACTTATTTGCACTTTGCAAAAAGCAGTGAATCTTTTAAATGCAGTGAGTGAAAATGACAGGGTGAGGTAAGCAGTAGGCAAGTCCCCATAAGGACAAAATAGGCAGATATCAGGTGCTCAACAGCACCCTCTGTAATAAAACCACAAATTACAGTAATGAGCAACAAGCAAAAATAAAACTAGATGGACTAGCAAATAAATCAAAAATTAAAACAAGGAATTAAAATACCAGTGGCTGCCTGGTATCTCAGTGCATTAGGCTTATGTGAGCTCTGTGTGTGTGTGTGTGTGTGTGTGTGTGTGTGTGTGTGTGTGTGTATGTGTGTATGTGTCCAGGTATACCTTACCTTGTAGAGACCAAATGTCCCCACAATGTGATGAATACTTGTTTTTTTAACTTATGGGGAACATGATATGAGAAAACTTTACTTTATAAAATCTGTGACTGCAATGAAAAAACTAAAAATACAAAATGTCATGTATTTTGTTTGGTTACTTATGGTTAGGGCTGGGTAGGGGTTAAGGTTGTCATAGTTAACATTAGCATTTGTGTGTGTGCGTGCGTGCAAGCTGAGAGCTACAGAATTTTGGATCACAAAATTAATGTAGCACTCGGCCAGAATAGATACAGAACACAAGAAAAGGTCCAACACACAGGGCAGTGTTTGTTTTGGAGGTTTGGGGGGTGGGGGTGGCATGGCATGAACTCTTAATTCCCCAGGTTCTCCTCTCTGGACCTGCAGCCACTGGCCTTGGGAGCGAAAGTTAAGTAGTCTGTGTAAGTCTGAGGTATCTTAAGGCTGGATGTCACCACTGACTGCAGAAGAATTGTGTCATGTAAGGGTAGAGCTACACATATTCTGTAACTAGAGCGATAAGGAGGTTAAAGCAGATAACATGTAGATGTAAACAACTAAACCTGCAGGAGAGCCAGAGGTCACATTTATAGTGAGTTACCATCTTCATTTTTGCAAGCGAGTCTTTTTGTCTGATGAACAAGATAGGGGAATTGCAGTCGAAGCACTCATTTAGGACAGAGAAGAACAACATGTTCCTCAGGTGTACGGGTATGTGGCCCCGAGCAGCCATCGAGTGAAATATCAAACCCCTGCCCTCTGTGTCCCCCCCCCTTCCAAAGATACCAGCTGTGGGGGGAATGGGGGGGGGTCAAACTGAAAACCTCATGGGTAATACAGTCCGGCTACAGGATCGAGAAAAGCCACACAACTGCTACAAATAGTCCCAGCTGGAAGAGGAGCAAAAGGGACAGAACGACGACTGATGGGGGTTGGAAATCATAAATAAGGACAGTTGCTAGAGCTAAAGAAATGCAAGCTAGCTGGATGTGGCCCTTGGTTACCTTCAAACAGTACGAATGTCTGTGTTTAGGGAATATGTAGCCTGGGGCAGCTACCCTCAGCCACGCTTGACATATACCTATCTGGAGCATATGAGCACTCAGTCGACAGGCTGTTTCACATGGATGGACTGAGGTGGATTCACAGACAGAAGGCAGCAGGCAGACGAGCAGACGGGCAGAGATGGACAGGGCAGAGGGACTGTTGAAAATAGCACCAAGCATCCAAGCAAAACCCAAGCCTACAGTCAGGAGAGCTCACTGTTTTTAGCTTGGCAGAACCCAAGCTAAAACCTCTGTTACATTACATAAAATTCCCAGTTGTAAGCTACAAGTTAATTGGTTGATGTGCAGGGCTGCTAGGCAGGTGATTGGTGTATTCCATTGCCTGGCTTGTCAGGGCCCCTCCTCCATGCGGCTGTGAGCCCCAGCATCGCATGCAGTTGGGTGATCATAGGCTCCATGCTCTCTTCAACTACAAGCCCCCAGGCCACTGTTTATAAGCATCAGCCCCCCATCCCCAGGGCATGCAACTTGAAGCTGACAGAGGGCGCTATGACTGCAAGGCAACGTGAGCTATACCTGCGAGTGGCTCAGAAACAAGGGCGTGGCGGGGGCACGGTGACTGTTACCTGTCCCTCGCCAGTGCGCACATCCTCATAATACACACATCCACAGAGCTGGGGTGCGAGAGAACAGAACAGCTTTTCAGACACACTACAGACACACAAGGTGACAGGATGGGGGTAAGTAAGTGAAGGGGGGTCAGATCCAGGTCATGTTACATTACCCTATATTACACATTCAGATATCTGAACACCCAAAGTGGGGAGATTTAGGGTAAAACTGACTCGCTGGATCATGGCTCTCCTGAAACTAGCAGAAATGAGGTAAGAAACAGAGAAGGAAACACACAGACATTCAAACTACAATGAAAATGAACGACACGGGTGTGAAGACTATGTGTCCAAAACAAACAGGAACACAGGTTTCTAAACTGGCAGGTTTAGAAAGGTTCCTCAGCAGTTTCACTCTCTGGTTATGGCCACCCAGATGCTAAAGAACTCATAACGTGAAAATGACCCAATCACATCCTCTAAGGGATCTTGCTTTTGTACCTTTCAGCAAGGTGCTCAAGCAAAATCTTTTTAGAAACAGGTAAAAATGGCAATTAGTTTTGCATGACAGAAGCAGAAAAGCTGGCAAATTAAAATTTTCAATTATTTCCCAAATAATCTCACCTATTCTTTGTATCTCATAAGTAATAAATACAGTATTTGACCTCAGTCTAATAAGGCCAGAGAAATAAGTCTGAATTCATGCAACAGATCCTCTGAAAGCCCTGTTTTTTCCACCCTGATCCTGACATCCATCCATCCATCCATCCATCCATCCATGAGTGTTCCAACTGCTCATCCTGATCAGGGTCATGGGTGATCCTGGCAGACTGGAGCAGTTCTCTGTAAACCTCGGAGAAGGGCGAATTATCCCAATTTCCATAACAACTGGCACAAATGTTTAAGTGCTCAGGCACATTGAAAATATGCTTGTGCACCTTCCTGCCAAGAACAGGCCCAGGTGATCTCAGACCCAGGGTATGAAGACGTCCAACAGAAACCAGACCCCATGACAGAGGGGTCCGCATACAAGGTGGGCCCACGTTTGGCCTGGGGTGGGCCTTGGCCAGGCAGGGAAAGAGGAAGAACATTGGCCAGTGGCAAAGTTAATGCGGTGTAATCGTTATCAGGGTATTAAGGCAGATTGCTGCCGAGAGGCGAGAGTAAGCGGCCTGAGTATGCTAAAGCTTAGAGAGAAAGTCAATTACCAAATTAAAGGGGAAAGCAGGAGCTACTGCAAAATTATGGGTATAAAACAGCCTTTTTTCCTCTTTTTTTGTAATTTATCACAACTGCAATAAATTCATGGATGCAACACTGGAGGATCCTGTCATTTTACTAAATGCTGACTGGTTAAAAGTACCCCTTGAATCACCCCTATTACATATTTAACATCAATCAATACACCAATCTAATGCACATTTGTGGTAACTGAAGCCATTTCCAGAACCTGGTTATTTGTCTTTGCCTGAAATTTTTGTTTTTCTGTCAGACTGCATAAGCAATCTGTACAGAAGTCAGGGGAACTGTAGAGTCAATGATGGCATCTAACTGCAGAGTCATGTACAATTCAGAGAAAATGCCTACATCTAACTGCAGAGTCATGTACAATTCAGAGACAATGCCTACATCTAACTGCAGAGTCATGTACAATTCAGAGACAATGCCTACATCTAACTGCAGAGTCATGCCACGGAAAGGAAAAGAATAACCACAATTGCGAATATGAACATGATGAGACTACCATCACCACTCAATAGGACAGCCTCTTTGCTACCATTTTGTAATCAAACTCTGGTTTTAATAATGACTTGTACAGAAAATATGAACCAAGGGGAATCAGAAAGCTGAATTATCAGACTCGTTGCCACTGATGCAATCCTGATGCCCGTCACAACCACGCAGATGGATCCTGAAACCAAGTTGTGGGGGGCTTCAGAATGCAAATCAGGTGATTGGCATGACTAGGCAATTTTGCGACAAAAGTCTGCAGCCAGCCGGCGCTGGTCACGAAGGCGGCACAGCTAGATAGGGAGCCAAGCCGGACACAAGCACATCTCCTGGGTTCAAAATGCATGTGATAACCAACAAAGATATCTTAGATACTTATAAGTATCAGATTTAAAGAAACAAATACCTAAACACATATACTTAAGAATATTAAAACAACAGAAACTGAAACCTCTAAATTCCTGACTGGAGACTTTTGCATTTCCTTAAAAATTCAGTCCCACACTTGTGTCTTGGGAGACTCTGAATGGCAGGTACAGCCAAAGGAAATGCGTATCTTGACATCAATCTCTAAAGCCTTAGATACCAGTTCCAGGAACCAGTGCAGCACTGACTAACTAAGGCCTGGAGGAAGAGTTCTTGGCTTACAGAATCAGCTGTGTTAAAGATGAAGCATGTAAACCCCCGAGCTGCGCCAGAAAAGCATTTTACCCAACACCCATTAATACATTTCATTGTCTTTCCAAAGGTGGGCGCTGTAAGGGGAGCTTCCGATGTGGAAGAGTAATACACACTGGACTTTGGGCCATTTCAAAGGCCAACACCATATAATACCATTTGTCAAGGCTTAAAACCATTACTGGAAACTAGTACCTTTAGCACACTTTCTTACATGCCCCCTCTGTCTCATACACGCAGACAAACACACCAGTGGAGCCATGCCTCATCTTCACGGATGGCCCCTGTTCAACAGTGACAAAGTCCTTCAGTGTGGATGGGTTACCCTCAAATCACTGCCTTTACCTTTCCACACAGTGGTCTATTAACAGGGGGGTTGACTGCTACCCATCCACTATCACCAAACAGGAGCCGTACATTCAAACACGATAATGCAAGTGGACAGAGGTTTCAAACGAATGCTAGAGAGTGTGTCTTGTCTCCCACTTCAACTCCTCACCACAGGCATGTCATTTAACCCACTTTCAAGTGTCAAAAACTCAACAACCTCAGAGAGGTGTGTCCAAAGACAGCTGGCTGACATGTCTACCCAAGGCGACCCGGCCCCAGCAATGCGGTGCAATGCTGTGCCTTCTAGTCCTGACATCAGGCCATCCTACCTGAATGACACCACTATCTGCTGCCCAATCTGACATCCATTTTTTTCCTATTACAAACAACCTTGTGCCCAAGTATAAATGTGATTAAGCCTTTCAACCTCGCAAACAGGCATGACGAACTTTTTACAATTGTATCATGAGATGATAAAATGTCGTTTCGCCTCGGTACAAGACCCTGATGTAACTAATTAATGAGCAAAATTTCTTCACAATTCTGCAACCGGCTCAACACATTATTTATGATTGCTTTACCCTCACTGACCTGTTTAGAGAGTTAATGTAACTTGTAGGATTATAAAACTAAGCCAGCCAGAGCCACACACTTGACTGGAACACCGTTACAAATACAGTGCTAACACCCATCGGGTTAAAGACAGAGCCTTGGTTACCGGTTTACAGGGCAACAGTGAGTTTCTGGCACAACGCTGTGGCCCAGAGGATTAGCCCTACATTCAGTAAAGAGCCAATTAATTAGGTGAAAAGTCTGGCCGGGGAAAGGAGAGGGTGACTGTCACAGTAGCTACCTGCCCCCTTCATGAAAGAGGGGGAAATATGAGAACATGATAAAGAGACACCTGAACAACAGGTGTTATCGCATGGACAGGTGACACCTGTTTGCCCGTCCATACACTTACCTATTATTAGCTCTTACATTATAGATAACAAATAAACAGAGTTCAATTCAATAATGCCCCAAGCGGGTATTTAACTGTGTTTAACCGTTATTCACTTCTGTTAACCGTCCCACATTTAAGTTGTCAGATAACCTTGTTAAATTAACTAGTGAACTGAGAGTATTTAACATGGAATAGTAAACGATGAATTACGCGTCTGTTTAAAAGAATACCTCCGTGTTTGACAGCTAGCTGGGTGATGCTGACGTTGCTTTCCACACGGCAGACCACTTTTGCCTTCCTTGCTGAATGTATATATTAAATGAAAAATGCTTTCTGTTTTTCCCCGTTTTAAAATAGGCTGTGTGGGGAAAATGACATTTGAGTACGGGGTCAACTGACTGCTATGTAACCAAGCGGATGGTGGAGAGGAAACCTTAGCTGGCTAACCGCGTCCTCGGGGCAGTCTGACCGCTAAGCACGGCAGTTTCACCCGCTAGCCCGACGGCTAAAGGTGTGACAGGCCTCGGGCTCGGGAGCCAGGGGCGGGCCGGGCCGGCGTCCACAGACAGCCTAGGCGGACCGGAGCTGCAGGTGCAGCTGACACACGGGCTAAGCGGCTAGGCTAAGCTAAGCTAAGGCTAAGCACCCCCCCACAACTTTCAGCACCCGTCTCCACGCGCGCCGGTGTTTCACGAGACGAGACGCCGCAAATTTAGTATCGTGCGTGCGCGCGCGCGGAGCAGAAACGGTTAAACGTTCCAGCCGAGCTAATCTGCAGTTTCAACAGCCCCGCCGGCTCCCCGACTATTACCTGACAAGTGGCAATTGCCTGATTTCATATCGAGCGTATGACAGCTCACCCAGCCGGCTCCTTTACCTGTAGTATGATAGAAGGCCATTGCTGAGGACGAACCATCTCCGCTGGTAACCTTTTAAGTAATTAGTCCATTTAAAGAGCCAGCCTTTATAAGTGTCCGATCCCGGAGCCGGCACACCAGCAGTCGAGGACGCCGAGCCCTTCCCCTGGTCACTCATTCTTCTGTCCACTGCAGGCTGGGGGTTGCAAGACAGACAGGGAACAGCGATGAGGATCGACACTATCTCGCCGGAGCCGCCACAGGGAGCGGCCGCTTTCCCCTGCACTTACCGCCGATGAGCTGGAAGCCGAGTAGCTTGTCGGGGGAGGGTCCGGACTGGAGAGAGAGGGAGAGAGGCAGGGAAAGGGGTTGATGTGGAAGGGGGGCACAACGCGCCCCCCTCACATGACGCTGGAAACTAGGAGGAACGATGAAAACTGACCGTGGAGGCGATCATATGACGAGGGGAGCAATATCTATCAAGGAAAACTGACGCGTATGGGGACTTGGGAATCTCGGCTTTAGTACCGAGGCCGTGCGATCCCGGTTGGCTGTCGTGCAGGAACACGTGTGTGTGTGTGTGTGTGTGTGTGTGTGTGTGTGTGTGTGTGTTTGCTCCGCTGCTGTATCCCGGTGACGTATCGCCGGTATGCGCAGCATCACCGTAAACTGCCAGCATTCGCCGTTTCTGCGTTGCAAGTATACAGTGCGCAATCGAAGCCGCAACTGAAACAAAACGAGATGGGAGCCAATCGCTTACCATTTTCAGTGTGCTGCAGATGAAGGGTAATGGAGAATACGATATCATAATCGAATATTAATGAATAGTGTATTTTATGCTGTAATTTTACTACTCACTAGCCAATGAGAATGGGGTCCTCTGTCAGATAACGGAGGAAATTACATGAAAAACATATTGCGCAGTTGCTAATGGTGTAATTAATTAGCTCTTCAGAACAGGTTTATTTGCAAAATGTGAAAACTGAATCATGTCAGAGCACCTGTCTTGATCAGCTGCTACACAAAAACAATATAGGCCTACTCCTACGGTAGCAGACGTGAAATCTGAAATTGTCCGCCTATACCAACTACATTGATTACCTCGCAAAGGGGCTTCTCCTTATGCTACACTGCTACAGTTACCTTTCAATTCAAGGAGTAGCAGGAACATGTACAAGCATGGTTAAGGGACATAAATACGAAAAAATAAAGAAAATGTAATTGAATTGTTTCAGGAATATAAATCCTCCTACATAAATATATGAAACGTACAATTGTAAACAAGGGCGTAGGTTTGTTTAAAACTTTGGTAGGGAACAAGTCATCTCCGAACCCCCACCTCCCTACACACAGGATACTCCCATAATAGGGACGTGTCCCCACCGTTCATATTAAAATCTACGCCCGTGACTTTAATCCACGTCAGCATGTCCATTTCCAAGTCATTAAACAGTGTGGTAAACTATGCCGGTTAATGATATATTTAAAGAAAAAAAATACTGATCGATACACTCCCAAAATAGCCAGAGTGTTTGATAGACAAATAACATCTTTTTCAATCAGGCTTTGGTAAATATGCACGGCGTGCACAGGTATAAAAATATATCTGGCAGCTCCAATCTGTCATCAGACACCACGATATTATTTGGATATATAGTAAAAGTTATTTATGTACTTTTTCTATCGCTAGTCACAAGTCTGCACCTATGAAATTGTTTAATGCAGCCAAGATTATTTGGATTCTCACGATTTACTGTTATCTTACTCTGAGTAATCTTATCTGAAGGCATATTGAGATCTAGACAGCAGTTTCTTCCACACCATGACAATAAATCTGCTTAGTGTGACTCATTCATATCCCATTTTAAAAGAACGTTTAAGCAATCTGTTCCTCCGGTGTTAGTTTTTATTGGTAAATCATTCAAACGTGGGGAAAAAAACATTTAGAAACAATGCGTCCACCACGGAGTAAGGAAGAATGAAGACAACATCAGTGTGGATTGACTTTAAGATTTCCAGACACGATTTTAATACTTTTTTAAACGGTGTGTGTAAATATATAATGGTGGTGTGCATTTCATGTTTGTTAACAGTTGTTTACATCAAATCCGATCTGAACGGAACACCTCATGAGGATCTGGTTAGGAATCCTCATATTTTAAATCTGGCGTCGTGCTTAACCGTGGCCCCTGTCTGAATGAAAAACGATATTGTGTTGCATGACAACCGTTTCTTTGATTTTATTTTTAAATTCTCCGCGTCTTGTGCTCCTTACCCTGAGGCTTCATGAACGCGAAATGACACAGTGTGATATGACGTCTTCTGGAAATCAGTTTGACATGGAGATGCTGGAAACGAAGTCTCCCTACTCCTGAGACAGATGTTTTTTTTTTTTTTTTAAATCTTTTCAATGTAGATGGAGAGTTTCACCCCTGCTGGGTCATGAATATTAGCCTGATGGCAAGCCTGTTTTCAAATTAACTCATCACTAATCTATATTAATACCTTCCATATATTCCATACAGGCCTACTCGCAAGATTTAAAACAATACACATTGTAAAGATATTTTTGTCTCACATTTTATTAATTTTCTTCAGTGCCAAAACATCACATCTATGAAACCTAAATGCAAACCTAAACACAGGTTAAAAATAAAAAATATTCACGTATTTAGAAAATAGTAGCCCTTTAAACCGTGACACGACACACAGATCCAAACACTATACTCAATCCAAGAAGATGAAAAACATTGCGAATTTTAAACGATTTGAAGCCCCGGGGTCACGCTCATCACCTTCTGCCCACGGCGGTTTCGCTGACGTTGGATGACTGTTTTATAGCCATCTATTGCCATCTAGTGGCTGATAGTAGTACTACCACTTCACAGTTCTATCTGGGTGAATTTAATGCCTATTTTTGCGAGTTGCAATCACAAATTTAATTCGGTAGACATACCGACACACCAAAACCTTACTAATACACAACAAAACAAGTCACGAGTACTAATACATTAAGACCCCTGTATTTAATGTTTTATCTTGGAGGTAGGTGGTCTGAAACTCTTAAAAATGGAGGCTTTTTGTTATCGTTAAAAGCATTAGAAGGTGATTATGCTGAGACTGGTTGAATACAAATTCACTTTGACTGAGATTTTGCAGCTAATATTAGTAGTGCTGGCATATTTCATGTGCAAAACTATTTTTGCATATTGTGTGAGGAGCTGCGCACGTTCACGTTGGTATTTGTGTTATATGGTTTCACGCACTGTACGGCGGCTGCTAGCGTTACAATATACGCGTGGGGCATTACCGTGAACATAACAACTGGGCGGAGAATAGACCGATCAGGAGGATACTGGGGTGAACGTGTTGGTCTGAGGCAGGGGTTGGCAATCTTATCCGCAAAGGGCCGGTGTGTATGCAGGTTTTGGGATAACTTGTACGTCAGCTGTTCAAACCCAGGTGTGAGGACTCTTCAGCCAATCAGTCCTCTAATTAGTAATCTAATTAGGGAGTT
>JABFEA020000043.1:37362595-37410571 GCA_019775915.2 Cyphomyrus plagiostoma
CACACACATGAGACCAGAACCCGGGTCCCAGAGGTGTGAGGCAACAGTGCTAACCACTGCACCACCATGCCGCCCCTGTATGTAAAATTTCACATGTATATAGCACAGTCACGCACACTCATTGTCACAGACACCCCCCAAATGTCGTGTTCTGACAGAGGTGATCAAAGGCGCTGTGGGAGGAAGTAGCTGCCACGCCATGAGTGAAGCCCCCGCAGCGCACAGGGACTTGGGAAGACATGGGTCCATCAGGGTGGGGCGATGCCAGACCGGTTCAAACAGGCTAGGCATTTGTAGAGGAAATTGCTCAGGAGCCACTAGCTCCTTCTGCCTGGCAGGCCTGCTCCCAGAGCCCACACAGAAACCAGCAGCATTTGTCTGGATGCTCTTCCTTTGATTTCGATCATCTACCAACCCCCTACGCCCCTCTAATGGTCCATTTCTACTTCTCTAGATAATGAATGCCTTGTGGTAGACTATAAAAAACAAGCTTAACTGCAGCCCACTCTAAACAATTCTCTCTGGTAAATGTCTCTGAAGATACAGTCTTCACTATCAACAGGCTAGTTGCAAATACAGAGGCTGAACCCTCTGAGTCTTTCCACTGCTGGCTAGAAAGAGCAGATGGGCAGCAGCCAGCCTGTCTCCCCCATGCAAAGGTAGGGGGCTCCCTTGAATATCCCTGACTGACTTGCAAATGCTATAAAATCCCGCAACCACGCCTGGCTTCAAATGCTACCTTATAACCGCAGATGTTATGGGGAACTGCGCCCCCCACCCCCCTGTGCCATGCCGGCAGGCCGAGCTGACTGGCAGGACCCATCTCTCAGCATCTCCACTCAGACAGAAGTGTTGAGGCTTGTTCGCTGTGCTGGGATTGACAGCGATGGGGTAAGTGGACAACGAACAGGGCCCAGAGCATAGTGGTGAGCAGAGGTAGTTGGACTATCTGAGCTGAATTGGAAACCCTAGTGACTAAAACTCACACTGCAGGTCTGGTGCAACCTGTGTCATCCTCCCATAGTGTTAGAGTCGCTTGCTGTATTAACTATCACTGTTCTGTGAAGGGAGGTCCACAATGCACCACTGGCCGCTAAAAACCCTCTCAGTTGTTCCTCCAATCAGGACTTTGCTTTGTTGCACCATGTGATTGACAGCATTGGAAAGGAAGCAGATTGGCAGGGCTGCTGTTCTCCGCTTATTGAGCCCGATGATATGGCAAACACTTTAATCTGACAGAATTAAAACATCCCGATTCACACATTAGTACCTGTGCTCCATGATCTGCTGCCGGATCATCTTGACATACTCAAAGCTCTCCACGCAGCAGATGTCATAAACCAGGATGTAGGCATTGGCGTTGCGGACACCTCGGCAGCGCAGGTCCATCCACTCCTGCAGGGGGCGCCACAACAGTGTCACATAATCAGCATCTTAAGAGATACAAATAAACAGAGGAAGAGTAAAACATGGTTCGAGATACATGAGACTGCCAGATTTATTGTTAGTTATCCTAGATGATTATTAATACAGATTAAAGACCACCAGGATTAAAGAATAAATAAAATTACGAGATACCAGTAAATACCAAGGTTTCTACATTGAACAAGGGCACCAAAAAACCCTTACACAAATGTTGCTAAGAGGGTTGTGTGGTAGAGCTGGCTGCCAGGCCTAAAAGGAAACAAAGGTATCTCCGTTTGAGTTCACTGTTAGAGATGAGGATCGCTTCTCCCGTTTAATATTCCTACAGTGATGCCTCCGGGCAGAGGGAGACAATGCAGTCACTCAAAGTCACATCTAGAGCAGAGCCATGAAAGTAAGCATCCTACCCTGCCAAGCGGGGGAGCTGCTGCTGTGCATGTGTGTAGGGACCTCAGAATGGGGTGTAATAGAGTCAAAGGTTCGATTCTTGCTGTGCCTAAGAGACCCAGTAAACTCAGGAGCGGCTTGTTCTCTGACAGCTTGGAGCTCCATCCTCCTGTTGTTGCTGGTCTCACTGTCAGCGGTGCATCTAGGGGGCCACAGCTTGGAGGTGCGGGGGATGGAGGGGACTCTGTGGCACCAGGACTGGGAAGTCGCAGGCCAGGCACCTTGAATGCCAGCCCAACAGTACATAAAGGTACCACAGGAGTCTCTCTAGAGAAGCTTTTTCTTAAATCATAATTCAAAAGGTCAAGGAGAACAAAGATATCCTAAGATCTCTAAAAATAGAAAAGTGTTTCGCAGTCCAGTCCTTGAGGACCCACAGACATTCCATGTGTTTGCTCCCTCTCAGCTCTCAGTAAGGACTTTCTGGTAGGGAGTTCAGAGTAAGCATAAACATGGACTGCCTGTGGGTCCCTGAAGACTGGATTGGGAAACCCTGCCATAAGAGGTGTGAGCCCCTAACTACAGCAAGGAACATACAGCAGAAAGGATGACACAGTCACCAAAAGCCTTTGGGTTAGTACATACTTCATAAGGATGTCATTAGAATAACAGACAGTTTCAAACCGCTGTAATGATCCTTTTTTGGCCTGCAGCTACAGGCAGAGAATGCCTTCCACTCCATCATTAATGTGCAGTTTAATGATGGCCAAGGCACATTTCAGTCCATAATGGACATTTGTTTCCATCTACAGGTGCTGGTGCCGAACGCTGGCTATTTCACAAATGCACGGCGGTGTGCAGGCCTGCTGAAAGTGGAGGTAATTAGGGCGATCGAGCGGCAGAGCAAACACAGAGCCACTGCAATCATTAGCAGAGATGGAGAGATGATGAGAGAGAGAGAAGGAGGGAGAGAGAGACACACACAGAGGCAGGAGAATGAGGGGAGGAGGCTGGCACTGATTGAGTAAATATCACTGCGCTGTCGCTGCCTGGTTCAGCTCTGTCTTCACACGGTGGCCATGTGACCTGCAAGCCATCATTAGGTCTTTTCATCTTTCTGCCAGCCCCCCCTGCCTGCCCTGACCCCCCCTGACTGCCCCGGCCCCCCGCGCACCTGCCCCTGCCTCCCTGCATGGCATCTGTTCAAGCTGCAGGAACCCAGTGAAGCGAATCATGTGGCAGATGTCAGACATAATCTGGAAGGGTCACATGGCCTGGGAGGCAGGTGAAATAACGTCCCCCCCTTTAGCGCTGAGTTAAGGCTATGCCCCCCACCCACAGGAAACTTAGAAGCCAGACGGGCAGAATAATACTGCTGTACATGTAAAAATTAAATTCCTGTGATAAGGATTCTTTATTTATTTCTCCGGACACACTGCTAACCTCAAGGGTAGAAGGTCAGTTACCAGAAAAGCCGTCTCTTTGACCTTTGAACCTCCCCCTGTGTCTCGCCCCTCCCTTCTCACAGATCTGTGAGCTCTTCGGCATCCTGATCAAATCTGCCTGACTTCTGTGCGTTTGGCATCCCCCCCCCCCCCAGCGTGGCACCCAGGTGAAGGAAAACAAAAAACATGGCAAAAACTTGAGCCACAGAACTGCTGACACACGCTGCTTTCTCCCTGCGCTAAAAATAGAGGCATGCACCGCCATCACATACCCCATTGTCAACCTGGCGAATGCGGTCAGAGCTAAGCCAGGAGGGACTCCCCCTCAGTGCTGGGCACCATCTGCCTCCAGACCACCCCATGAATCAGTCCCTTCCCAGAAAGGTAACGGCCAAACAGCTTCGCTGATGCATTCCTTCATAGTTCCACGCTTTCCCCTATTTATACAACTGGACATTTTTCTGAAGCTAAATAAATTACAGTTTTCAAGGGCATAATACCTTCTCCCCCCAGAGACTCAGACTGCCAGCCCTTTGCGTTATTAACCTGCATCCTGAATTGCTTTGCTACCCTCAGCCCTGTCATATGACCGCATGCTATCTACAGAGTAAGGATCTACAGAGTCCACCCTGAAGGTGAGCTGCTCAGATTAATACTGACAAAGCCGTCCTGTCCATCCTGTCTTAGTGAACACCCCTCCTCCAGTTTCACCCTCTCACCTCAATATAATCTCGAGTGGAAAAAAAACTGGATATTACACACTGTTTTCACATCCACCAGAACAGACATGATGTTGTCTTCCTGTTGGGTGTTGTGTTATGACATGTCATTATGGTTAGATGCGTTCCGACCTCTCACCCGGCTGCACAAACTGGAACCGCCTCCGTGATACACCTTTGTCCTTATTGGCTGAAGAGTTTAGTTACACGCATGACGTTTGTATCCCAGGCAGTTCCGATGTGTAATCTACTATTTCTCCCGAATATCACGTAAAGAAGTGAGAACTTGTTTTCAGTTAATTTACCTGGTAAAATAAAGTTTAAATACATTACATAAATGCTCTAATAGTACACGAAAGTTAGTGGTTTATTTATTGTTAGTTACTGTAATGTTGTGCTACTTTATTTGGTTAATCATCCAGCCCGTGAAGAAGGCATTCAAGTAAGAATTGTATTGTAGTATGACTCATTTCCTGGCACGTACAATTTATATTAGGTCTGCGTTCATGGTTCAACTTCTGATATTCAGATCGAGTTCTAGGTCAAACTGGTTTGTTCGACATTCAAGAAATTTGAGTTCTAGTGAGTTCGAGAACCGAGGTACCACTGTATATAGAAACAGGGATTGATAGAGGAGTAGAGACCTTGTGTGTGGAGTCTGCATGCTCTCCTCGTGTCACACGGGTTTCCTCCTGTAGTTCAGAGATAACAAACTGGAGTCTGCCCACAGAGTGTGTATGCGTGTGTGGCCCTGTGATGGACAAGGTGTACCCCAGACTTGTGTCATATGCTGCTTGGGGTAGGCTCCAGGCCCCCCATGACCCTCAACTGGATAAGCAGTTGGAAAAAGGATGGCTGAGATTTTATCAGTATATTGGTTTAGTGCAGCTCTGCAAAACCTGGAGAATTCTAATTTTTTGTATTTTGTGGATCTCAAACCTAAACAGTGTGTCTTTCTCAGATGACTCTGAATTTCCTTGGTAGATGAAACCTGCCGGATACAGACTTTGAACTTGAATTGCCTACGAGGTGTGCATTTGTTCAAACAGACTATAAATAAACACAGATTCTGAAGTGTGTAACCACGGTAATAAGTGTGGAGAGCACAGCACTCACAAGGGCTGGGGGATCAAGGACAAAAATCTTGGAATATAATTCGGTGAACTTGTGCATCTGTAAGGCTCTGATTTTACACACACACACGTGTAATTACATCTTTGTGGGGACTCTCCATTCACTTCTATGGGGAAAACATGTCACATCACAAAATGACAACCTTAACCCCTATCCAGCCCTATCCTTAACCATAAGTAACCAATCAAAATATGAGACTTCTGGAATTTTTACTTTTTTGAATGAATTCATAGATCTTTGTGGGACCCCAAAAATTGGTCCCCACAATGTAAAAAAAAAAAATCAGGTTTTCATTACATTATGGGGACATCTAGTCCTCAAAAAGTAATATAAACCTAATCCACACACACAGAAACACAGTCAAAGACACACACACACACAGGTACACACATGCACAAGCACACAGACACCTACTAACACACATATACAGGCACATATAGGCAGACTGATACACATATACAGACACACATGCACAGGATTAAAATAACACACAGGTGAGGCACGATGCCATGATTAGTCCTCCCTAATTCCCCATTAATCTTGCTGAAACCAGCAGTCATGTTATTCTGGACTTAATTACAGATATTATTTGCATTTGTTTAAGTGCCTTCATATAACCTCACTTATTCTCACCATATGAATGAGACACTCCAGCAATCTCTGGCCCAGCAGCCTGTCCGCACTGGATAGTTAGAAGCAAGGATGGAAAAAGAGCAAAGATGGAGTAAGTTAACTCTGGATGAGGGGAAGCTCTCCTCACCTGACAACAACAGACCAATTTAGTTTAGAGCCCAACAGAGTAGAACCACTCTGGGCATTCACAGGATTTGAACCAGCAACCTTCCAAATGGTGGCACAGATCCCCAGCCTCAGAGCCACCACTCCCTCCCTAACACATAAAGCTTTCTAGAAATAGGTGATGGATCACAGGGGCTAGTCGCACAAAACACCTTAGATTAAGATTTTCCTTAAAGTCTGAGTTAAGGTCTCCTTAAAATAAAGTTGGTTGCACAAAACACCCTTAAGTCTCCTCCTTAAGGTTTCCTTAACATTTTCTCTTAAGTATTTAAGTTTTTCTCCTTATCTTGGTCTTATACTTAAGGAATCCCTTAACGGTTGCACAAAAGACCTTAGCAACCAAATAAAGGGAAAAAATTAAGGCTGAGTTTATGATAATAAATAAGGAAAATGAGCGCCTCCCAAAAAGAGTGTTCTGTGACTGGGAGAGCCCCTTAGATACGCTTAATGACGAGCAATTGATTTTGCTTTATAAATTTGACCGGCAGTCAATTTCTGATTTGTCTGACTGTCTACAGTTGGATCACTCCACAATCCGAAGCTGTGTTTTCCCAGCTGTTTTGCTCTGCGGTTTTATGCTACGGGCTCCATCGTTCCGGGCTGTAATAGGCGATGTATCTCATGTACACAAGTAAACGGTGTGCTGCGTCATTCACGGAATTTCAAACGCCATTGCACGTCTGTTGAACACCGTGATAAAATTCCCCTCTAAACAAGAAGAGGATGAAATAGCGATACACTTCTTTAATGTAGCTGGCTTCCCAAGAGTGTGCGGGGTGATAGATGGGACCCGCATCAGGATTCAAGCTCCAGTAAAATATGAAGATCAATTTATTAACAGAAAAAAAAATCAATATTCAATCAATGTCCAGTTAGTTTCCAATCATGAACATAAAATAATTAACATTGTAGCACATTGTAGCTTCTGGAATTAATTGTCATTGCAATTTCCTCCTACATTCGTTGTTTTCTGTTTGCTGTTATTTGCGGATCTAATTTACTTTTTAGTATGTTCTTTCTTTTATTGTATTCCTCCAAAAGTATAATCTTTTCCTCGGCTGACAAATTTGGCTTTCTTGTCTTCTTTTCTCCCTTTTTTTTTTTACTTAAAACTTCGTGAGGCGATAACGGACATCACAAGCAGATGCGAGTGCATATAAACGGTCTCCATGGAAACGGGACAATTTTACTGCAGTAAAACGTCTTTCAATGTTGTAAATCCCTTAATGTTTTTCCTTAACTAAGGAAACCTTTTAAGAGGTTCTGTACAACACCCTTCAATAAATCCCTTAGCTAAGGAGAAATTAAACCTTAAGTGTCATACTTAAGGGGGAAACCTAAGTTGTTTTGTGCAACCGGCCCCAGATGTTCAGAAATGACCACCTAAAGTCACATCTGTTGGGAGATGTTACCAGTTGGTGTCACAGAGCCCATAATATGGGAATCAGTGGGTTAGGACACCATTGCCTGTCATCAGAAGGCTGCCAGTTCAAAACCACCAATTTCTCCAAGCACTGTCACACTTTGCTTTCTCAGAAGGATAAAACACCTGCTAAATAAATAAAATATCAAGTATATAAAAGCAAAACTTAAGATAAAATACGTTATAGTTGACACGAGCTGGCCACTTGGCTACATGATTGCAGAAAACAGAGGCGTATGTTTCTTCACTTAGTGCAGTAGAAATGTTGCCCAGAAGCAGTTTGCCGTGTTACCGAGGTCTCCCATCCAGTGGAAGTGGGTGGTGCAGGGCAGTGATGGCCCTGAGAGGCTGAGGAGAATACGGGATGGGGGAGTCAAGTAACGGTGCAATATGGGTGATGATGGTGATGTTTCTGGCAATTGTGCTGATGAGGAAGATGATGAGAGAGTCGTCCAGCAAGAAGAAACAGTGGCATGTGACTGGGTGCCATCTGTTACGGTGTGGAGAGGATAAATCATGACAGATGCTTCCGGGATATAATCAGTAACACAACTCCAGTAAAAAAACAGTGAAAAAGAGTAACACCCTGAGTAATACACAAAGTAAAGTACTGAGTAACACAGAGCATAGCACTTGGAAGGAACACGTGAAGACACCAAGTGACACTATGTGACATGCTGAGAAATAAAGTCAATATGCGAGTAACACACAGAACAAAACACTGACACACTGAGGAACACAGTGAGAAATAGAGGCAGGCACCACCAGAAGGAGAGGAGTGCCGGAATGCCACAAGCATCTTCTTGCTGAGCGAACGCTTCCCATAGTGCAGCACTTGGTGCATTTCTCAAACCCTCTAGGAATTAGATTATTGACTAATGTTTGCACCATGACTTAACAGTTTTAAGGTGGTGTGGGCGAACATAATGATGAAGCATAACGATGAATCACTATACTATACTATACTTCCGTCAGTATTACCATGGTGTACCATGGTAGTTCTGCAGGTCATTAACACATGTCTGATATTTCATAGCTGCTTTTATGTGCTACAGTAAGGCCTACATAGCATAGAATACCATATGACGCACGACTTATTGATATTGGCCAATATTTGTTAAAAATCAAGACACTGACATCAGTCCAATGTGTCCATCTTTGCTGATATTGCTGGCTGATATAAAAAAATTATCAGTAATCAAATTTAGCCACACAAAAACTAAGAATGAAACTACTAAAATAACAGAGATGATTGCATTGGATGATCAGCCATTTTCTGTAATGAAGGATGGGGGATTCCGTCGACTCATTTATCACTTAGTACCAGGCCGCGACACTAATAATTCATTATGTAATCTGTACTTAATCTGCCTGCAAATCAATCTTTTGTTTTCAACAGAATAAAAAAACACAATGTAGCATCATTCTGATAATCTGCGCTGACAAGCTCAACAAGTCGTCTCCAGCAAGTAGCTCTGAGATTAGCCAGTAATCTCTGTCAGACATTTTAGACAAAAATGTATCAGTTCTCAGTACCAGTTAACACTCCCGGTGCACCACTAGCATGCAATATTTGTTCAGATCCTCTCATAGTCACCCTGAGACACTAAACTCACATCCCATCCAACCACATCAACTTTTCTGAAAACCCCCCTCACGCTACCTGAGTTATGGGTTACTGTTGATGAAATCTGCATAATAACCTCAGTCAGGTCGCTATCTTGCCCCTTCGGGGTTCCCTGTCTTCTTCGGTGGGCCGGTATGTTGCACCCCTGGGGCCGCCAACCTCACAACATCCACATTAACTGAGATCATTACATAAACAAATCACACACAAATACTCTGCTCCAGTGACACTGATAGAAGGTGGAACATACTTTACAAGAGTGTCAGTGCTTCTAAGGTGTCCCACATGGCTGAGCTGAGTAATTCTGGGCCCAAGTCTGTGCTGCGAGCCACTGCTGACATCAGAGGCACCTCTTGCGGAAAATAGCCCTTTTCAGAAGTGCACTACGCCACTCTGACATCCCAAAGATACTTCAAGGGCATCTTCCCAGTCAATCCAGACCGGAAGCCTGGGGGACCTGGGCTCTTCCCACCCCTTCTCCATCACCCCTTCTCCATTACCATCGACCTTCATCCATCATCAGTACCTCCTGCTGCCTACACGCAATAATATCTACCCAAAAGTAGCTGCACAGAGTGAGTTTATGCAAAGCCTCATTATAGGTTTAGGTTCACCTTTAAAATGTCTGGTTGGATTACAATCCAAAGCCAACGCTTTACATCCTTTGACTTCTGGCCCTTTATAGAATTCCTGCGGCTTATCATCTCCCTGGAGCCCACTAGAGCCGTTCACAATTATGGGGTACAATGTGTTTCCCCCAGAATGACAACTTGTCCCACCATGACCTTGTGGATAATCATCTGGAGGGACTCTAACAGCAGCATGGCTGTATGACAATGGAAGAAGTGCCGCAATATGACAGTGAGGCAAAGTCACACTCCGGTCTGCTTGTCATATTCACCTGAGACTCAGTCACTCCACATCACAAAGATGGCAGGGTGGCACGTAACGATTTCTGAGGCAAAAAGCCAGCAGTCAGAGGATCCAGAGGGGTGGCTGGGACATGCCTGTCAACCTCCATTGAAAAGTACTACTGAAGGTTTACTGCAAATACTATTGACGGTTTAAAGAGGAAACAAATTCACTGACTATAGGTCTAAACCTACCACATCTGTCACATATCTGGCTTGAACTTAACTGAATCTGACCATGTGCACCTACAAAGGATGCAAGTATGCAACAGAAGTGACTGTCACATGCACAAAACACACAGTTTACTACTACCATTACTAATAATGATCATCATAATAAAGTTCTGTTTATGTAGTACTTTTCTAATATGCAAATATGGCACATATATACAGTGTATCACTAGACAGCAACATAAAAATAAAACAAGAATGGAAAATAATGGAGGACACAACACCTCAACATAACGTGAAATTAATAGCAGGAGAGAGAAAGGTAAGACAGAGATAGATGTGATTTTAGCAGAGAAACAGGCATTGTGTGTCTGAGATGAGGAGGTGAGCCCTGAAGGATGACAGTCTTCGCACTATATGATCTGGCACCCATGGAGTTAAGCCTAAAGTTGGGGACCATGGGCAGGTCAGACCCAGATGACCTATGTGGACAGCCTAGAGTGTGAAGGTGACACCGCTCTTTCAGAAGGGCCAGAACTTTGGGGGTAGACAAAATCAGTTTGCACTGAATGCGGGACCATGCTGCAAGAGTATTTTGAATGACTCATGCAAAGTGTTTAGGGCGTACGTGGATCTGAGGTGTACAGTTTCAAGCTTAGTGCAGTCTAGCGAGATATTTGGAAGGCGGTCTAAGCAACTGGACATTGCAGGAATCTAAAGGAGTGGTGGCGAAGGTGTGAAATAGGGTTTTGGCATTCTTCATATTAACATGGATTAATAGTATAATAATAATAATATGGTATAGATATCCATTTGTCATACTCCAGAAAGTAACATACATATGCACAATAGACCTGATTTGCAAACTAATTGTAAGCAATGCTGACACATAGACATACAATTGCAGTAACAGAGTAACTCATAATGAGTAAGTTGAGGGCCTGCTCAGACTTGAAGGCGAATGCAAACAGCAGGTTCCAGTGAGGCTTTGAACGAATACATAAAACAGTAAAAATCAGAGAACCTCTTGTGTCAACAATCAGTTCAAATGTCACAGTGCTCAGCTGAAGAGCCGGGGGGTGGCGGGGGTGTTCACTGATTAATATACTTTCCACTGAGTAAAACAAACACACACACAAATCTTTGCTAAATGTTAGCTGTTGATATCAGTTATGTGACTGCAGGAAGAAACATACAGACTGTCCCCTTGAGTCAGCTTGAACAACCTTTACTTAGCCAGGGGACACTTCTAGAGATTCTGGGCCCCATTAATTAAAGCATATCATTTGGGGCCCCAACCCAGACCAATCCAATCCAATCATGTTCAAATTCTTTTAAGGCCCTTGGAATCGCCCTAACTCTCATGGCAGTACTGGAGCTCCTGATGGCCATGGAACCATCTTCCCTAACTAAGAACTAAGCAGCCTGCTTGCTCTCCCCTGCTACCCACCCCCTGCAAAGCAGGCACACAAACAGAAATGAGAAAGATATTTAGTATTCGCAGATTGGAAGACACTAAATAGTCAGGTCTCCATGGTAACTGCTCTGAAGTGGGCTGGATCTCCTGTGAAGACCCCCTTCCTGAATTTACACCAAAACTCAATGGGGACTTGTTACTTTGAAAATAAAACCAAAGCACTATGTAACTTAAGCCTAACAGGCAAATCACTGCTACACATATGTGATGTGTAAAACACTGACTCAAAATAAAGATACACCTCAGTTACTTAACACTAACATGATACACTTAATCACATCATTTACTTGTAAACAAAACGATCCTTTTAGCAACAAACCCCCTTAAGGGAACATGCAGTTCATGGATTTTTTGAATGTGTCTTGCATGAGCTGGTTGTCTGAGTATAGTTGACTCACACAAGTATCCAGGGTCGGTTCAGTTTGTTATTCTACAAACACTTGCTTTGAAACAGTCCACCCATTGTTTTCAATAAGATCTTTTCCCCCAGAAAGAATCGATCTAAATAGCCCAAACTAAAATTGTTAAACCACCCATTCATTTTTAAGATTTATTCTTGTCAGCTGGGCAGCGATAATCCAACTTCTAAATTATTTTCTTTTTAATATTAAGAACCGGCCATTTCTCCTTCGTATTTTTTTTTCAAAATAATAACACAGCCTACTGGTTGCAAGTTATTTCTTTCTAATTTTAATATATATAGTCACTTCCATATAATATCCAAACCACGTATCATATGTTTTAAACCTGCAGTCCTTTAAAACATTCAATATTTTTATCAGTAAGCTACTCGGGAGCAGTCAGAATAACAGAAGACGCATTTAGGAAAACCCAAAGCACACATTTCCGCATTGTTTCAACACATAAAACTGATTAAAAGAAGTGTGTCTCACAACAAAAAAGAACATTTAAACAGAGCATTTTCATGAGTTTCAATAAATCGTTGGTGTGCGGGGGGAGATGTTACATGTAGTTTTTACAGAAGGAGTAAAGGAAATCTAAAATATATAAAATTCGTTAACTGTACCATGGCTGCATAAAACCCTACCTGGCTGGTGCTGGAGGGGAAAGAGGAAATTGGCGGGACATCCAAAATCTTCAGGTCGTACATGTTGCCGTTCAGAATGACCGATGGCCGGTAGACGTACCTGGCCTGGGTGGGCGTGTAAACCTCGGAAAAGTCATTATAAATAAACTGGCGGATGATGGAAGTTTTCCCAACTCCGGGGGCACCGATCACTGCGATGCTCAGTGTCTCGACCATTCCGGGAAAACAAGCACCATGGACAGAGGAAAGAACGCGCGAGAGAACTGCCCATAAAACCGCTTATTTCTACTCCTTAAAATAAATCCCTGTGTCTTTTCCGTGAAGCAAAGGAAGCACTTTTATCATGCGCATATCAAAACGGAAGATAGTCAATACCCAACACGAGCCACTGAAATGTCAATTGAGCATACACTTAATTTTGCATAATGCAAAATGACGGAAGATACTCGTGCCATCGCCGATAGATTTTCTACTTGCGAAATGCAGTTGCGAAGCTTCGTAAGAATAAATATATTTTCCAAACAAAAAAAGATAAAGAGACGTCACCTTTGCCGTTTGATTCCTCTAAATAAAACGTAATCTTACTAACGGGATAAAACCAGGACTGTTTTCGCAATGTCTCCGCATTCCATAGGGGAGACGGAAAGGTTGCGGTGCGGCACTTTAGTGCAAGAGATCGCCCCCGTGTCCGCTGGGTTTTCATTAAGTGTTTCCCATGGGGTTCACCAGGAGATCCTCAGAGGAGGGATTCGCGTTAATTTGACTGATGCCATTTTTTTGTTGTGTGAAGCTATAGCGACTGTTTTTACGCGATCGCCCCTTCGCGCACTTTGCACATTCCCTGCCGACTTGCCAAGGACGTCTGACGGAGGTCCTCGGGCGGACACCAGCATGCAGCCCCTAAAGAAATCAATTCCCGTATGTCCTAATAAAAGCATTATCGCCGCTCACGGTGACACCACAACAGCAGTCACCTCATTGTTCTGAAGCCTAGTCGTACCATCACACCCGCATACTTTAGTGGAGCAGCGTTGCGCTGCAGAGACAGCATCACACGTCGTGTATTGCTTCAATTTTTATATGTGTATGTATGTGTTTTAATGTTTGTGCGTTTGGATGCGTGTGTGCGTGGTTGTGCGTTTCCTATCCCGTGCTTGTCGTTTCCACAGCTATCCATTGGCTTTCTCTTACGCAGAGCCCTCCAATTGCTTCGATTTGACCACTCCACCCTGAGACATAAGAAGATTAATTATTAATTGCAGAAATACACAAGTGTCGAATCGACCCACGCCCGGTTAAAGTATTTGTATGACAAACACACGCTTATATAACATGAGATCCAAACTAATCTGTCAGTTTTACGGTTGCATCTGAGTCTTCTTCAGCTAGTAATAGACCACGAACAGAAGTAGTGGAATAAAATTAAATGAAACAGTTGTAGTAATTACAGCATAAACTGCTCTGTTTCTACTTCGCAGTAAATTAGAACTCGTTGTAGGCAGAAGCGGATCCCTGGCGAAGTCTCGGACCGCTTAATAACTGACGATATCTAACGGTCGCAATATTACAGCGTGTCCTCTAGACAATATTATGGTATTTTTTTTAGTTCAGCCATAACTATAGCCTAACTATGAGTGCTGTAGGTGAAACAACCTCGCACATGTACATATGCGGCTACACATGGGCACACAAACTAGAACACCGACAGATGCATTACCATCCATCCATCCATAGCTGTTTCTATGCAGAGTCGCAGGGCGTGCGGGGGGGCAAGCCTAAATTACGCTACACAGGGTGGGCTACGTGACGTAAAATCGCGAATAGCTGAATGTTTTACGGCTACAAAACCGAATTATCATACAAAATTGTGCTTTCATGCTGAACGCTCTGTCCTCAAATGGTCACTAAACGTGTGTCCTTTCAGAAATGAAATATTTCCTCGTGTGAGTATTATGCTATTTCGATATAATTTTTTGGCGCATTTTACGATCATTATTTTTTCGTGACCAAATACGCATGCAATATATTATTCACTTGAACACTATTTTGTGTACTAGCCTATATAGCGTGTTTAATAGCTCGACGCCGAATCATATCCGTCTTTACCGCAGAAGATACCTTTTTCCGAAATCTTCGTATATAAATTAAGTTGTGTCTCCCCAATATGAAACTCTTTTGCCATTGAACTTGACCAGTGTTTGTAGTTACAATCAAGATTCCAATGGGAACCATTTTCCACGCATAGCAAAGCCTGCTGTCACTTAGTGACTATGGTCTGGCAGCTGTCCTTTGGCAGCTGGAGTATGACTGAAACCAGACCTTGCCAGATCAGACCTTGCATTACCCCTGGGTTTGTATGAGAAACGCAGAAAAAAAATCTTCCCTCTTGCTGTCATTCTTGACAAATTTGACTGGGGACAGCTTGGCAAATGAGATTTCCCTTCTGCTGACCCACTCTTAATTGCCACAGAAAGACTCATCATGAGTAGATTCATTCAGCCTTCACAAGCAGCACGTAACATCAGTTACATTCTTGGTATCAATGTACCTATTGCTGTCCAATGCCAATGTAACTCTACATACTGCTGCTGACAGAAGAGCTCGCATTATACAATAAACATGCCGCGACAAACTTACAAAGGTACACAGTGCAAAAATTTAAGGCCATAACGTTATATAGATAAGAGGATTAGTGCTACTGAGGAATAATGCAATAATACAGTCACTGCAGAGTGACAAAGCGTATTAGTCTATGCTAGATCCAAATGTTCACGAGAACTTTGACTTCAAACATTTAAGATCTAGTGATAGTTCATTTGAAACTGACCAATTTGACAGAAAATGGGAGAGCTGGTAGAGCTCATTTAGTGAAGGCTCTTACCAAGATCAAGCTTTGGATGGACCATCATTATATTACAGAGCTGTGGCTATTGGTCCACACTGTACTGTTCTGAGACTTGAGGTTGAAGCTGGGTAGAACTTCTTGGTCGGTTCATGTCAGGAGACCCAGACAAACGCCATACATGGCTGGTGATGCATTTCCACATGTTTTTATCTTTACAGATATATTTCAGGACCCAAAACAAGACAGCGCTGGCTAGATGTGGCACAGGTCTTGGCATAGTAATACACTAATCCCTAGGAGGCACTGACTGAGCAACCATTTAGTAGACAGCATTGTTCATCAAAAACTGCTGCCCACTGTTGCCGAAAGACACAGGCTGGAATCAAATAAGAGTTGGAATTGCTGCAATTTCACAAACAGCATGTTTTCACACTGTTTTTTTGGTATATATAGAGATATCTTTTTACATGGCTGAACTTAACACATACATAATATCTGAGAAGGATGGATTTGTTCAAATTGCTACAACAAATTCATTTACACAGTATCAGCTGTGTGTGAGCATAATTTTTTTTCTAGCAATGATCAGAGACAATCAGCAAATAGTATGTTTTGTGATTGCCCGATCTGGAAACGTAGTTCTGATTTCATCAATATTTAATTTTAGTCACCTTGTTGTTCTGGTTTCTTTGTGGAAACATCTCTCAGTCAGTGCATCAGATGTGGGCCGGATGAATTGTGAAATGTCTCTGTGATCCAAGATGAATTACAGCTATATTATCTTCTTTTTCCCCCACAGCAGAGAGCTCTGGTATCAATGATAACAGACACATTTTAGTGCCACCACATAGGTGTGACAGTGACTGTACAGATGATTATTGGCAAATGTTCAGGGTTTTTTTTTTAAAAAAAAAAAGCAAGTACCGGTATATTAACCATTTAAACCTCGGGGTGCTCTAGTTAAGGGTATTACCATGTAAATAGTTACTTCTATAGGACGGCTTTTAGTGAAAACCAACTGGCTCCGCACATATCACTTATTTACAACTGTGTATGTTACTGTGCCCTTCAATGTGCCAGGGTTACAGCTTCACAGGGTCTCAGCCCCCACATGCAGGTCACCAGCCCACTGTATCTCTTAGCCGTTTTACTGAACTGCCGGAAGGCGCAAGGCAGGAAGCCAGATGATCAGCTACAAGAGAAGGCAAAACAGTGTGCGATACCATGAGGAGCAAAAAACAGAAGAAAATGAAACCCAGAGAAGAGGGAACATTAAAACACGTCTAGTGGGTTTCCAGTCATCCTTCAGCTGTCAGGTAACCCCTTCTTACCAAGGAATACCTCATGTTTTCACTGTACTTAGTGTATTTTGCACACTGTATTTATTCCAGAAGTCCTTGCACTAACATAGACTCTTGCAATTTTTATACTTTTATCAACAAGAGGTCCACATGGTGTATTGACCAAACTACATGTGACCATTGTCTTGTCTTAATCGTCTGTGACAAAGTTGGACAAACAGCTCCAAAGACGTCTTTTCCCCAAAAACTGGTGTAGCCAAAGTTCAAACTGTTTTTGAATGTGTTTCTTGCCTCAGTGGTAACATTCATTTAAATGCTAGGTCACCAACATTGTTGCCTGGATTGTAATTTACTAGATACTAGTTATTTAAGGAGGAGTTAAAGACCATGTCTATGTATCCCTGTTCTACACTGAAGGGCCCAAATGTTGGTATTATCATGGGCTGAATATGTCCATGACATTAAAATAAGCCCAGTACTGTGGTAACCTAATCTTTTCAATAAAATAGATCACTGAACACCTAAACCCTCAGAATCAGATAATTAAGGGTATGACAATTTGAAAAGAGCTCTTCAGTTTCTGGGATGCTGACTGGTGATCACTGCAGTACTGTTGGTACCGTAGCTAAATTAATGACAAATAAGCCATTATGAAATCCCTCTTACCAGATTTTTACTGACGGTGCATTCAAAGCTCTTGATCCTCACGCAACATGCACAATGGGCACTTTTTTTAGGTATACCTTGCTAGTACCAGGTTGGACCCCCTTCGCCTTCAGAACTTCGTGGCATAGATTCAACAAGGTGCTCTAATCATTCCTCAGAGACCTTGGCCTGTGTTAACATAACACCACACAGTTGCTGCAGATTTGATGACTGCACCTTCATTACGTGAATCTCGTTACACTATAGGTGCTTTACTGGATTGAGATCTGGTGACTGTGGAGACGAACTGAATGCAGTGAACTCATTGTCATGTTCAAGAAACCAGCCTGAGATATGAGCTTTGTGACATGGCTCATTTACTTGCTGGAAGTAGTCATTAGTAGCTGAGTACACTGTGGTGATAAAGGGATGGACATGATCTGCAACAATACTCAGCTAGGCTGTGTCATTTAAACAATGTTCAATTGGTACTAAAAGGCCAAAAATGTGCCAAAAAGTATCCCTCACACTATTACATCACCATCAGGCGGAATTGTTGATATAAGACAGGATGGATCCATGCTTTCATGTTTAAAACAAATTCTGACCCTACAATCTGAATGTTGTAGCAAAAATTGAGATTAATCTGACCAGGCAACATTTTTCCAATGTTCCATTGTTCTATTTCGGTAAGCCTGTGCTGTTTCCCGCTCTTAGCTGACAGGGGTGGCACTTGGTGTGATCATCTGCTGCTATAGCCTATCCGGTTCTAGGTTATACATGTGTGCTCAGTGATGCTCTTTTGCATATCATGGCTTCGGCCCATTCTCTGTAAACCCTAGAGATGGTTGTGCATGAAAATCCCAGCAGATCAGCAATCATACCACGTTCACTTAAAAGACCCATCTTCCCCATTCTGGAGTTCGTTGTGAACATTAACTTAAGCTTCTGACCCGTATCAGCATTATTTCATACACTGTGCTGCTGACATAGAACACCTAATAAAGTGGCCATTGAGTATATATGAAAAGTTAATTTTCAGGTCAGCCACAAGAAAAATATGATCAGTTAGGCAAATTGTCATTGTTATATTTGAAATATTCAAAGCTCAGTAGCAACTGCTATACGGAAATTATACCAGGCTGTTTAATTCTTCTCGGTACCCACCTAATGGAATGGCAACACACAGGGACCTATTACCTACTGCTAATCACGTCCTGCTTGCATTGTGCATTTACTATGGAGGATGTTACATCATGATAATAACTGATAAGTATTCAAAATCCAACTCAAAGTTTCTGCAATCCAGTTGAATTGAGGGCTGACATCTCGTCAATGACAAATTCTGTTTGTTTATATTGAGCCATATGAACAAAAAGTCACAGGGAAATGCACGTTTCCCCTGCTGTAAAATACGTATTCTGTAGATGCAAAGCAGAGTATTTAAACGAAAAATATTCAATTAAACAAGTATTAAGGCGCAGGAGGCATGAAAGCAGAGTCATGAATTAAGCCTTGAATCTCAGGGTTTGAAAGTGGCTTTAGAACAGAATAAGATTTACCCAGAGTTTCATGGATCTTTGCTACCATTGCAAAGGAAACGGAAATGAAACCTTATTGATGATGATCAAAAAAAACACCAACCTTAGAAGCAGTTCCCATCAGTATCACATACCATAATTAGAATGACATTTCATGAGCATTTAGCACAGGGCAGGTCAGAACAGATCAAGGCATTTGTTCAGTTGGGCTAATGACTATTTGTAGTGAGTTGAGGTGAGGACAAAACACATGATTTTGAATTTTACTTTGTCACAAAACCAACTGTCTGCTCTGAGGAAGTAAAACATCCTTATTAAACAGGCTTGTAATGTATAATCAGGCTTGCGATGGGTGTTTTCATAAGCTGACAATCTCAAAGATTGCCAGGTTGAACTTTGAGCCGTCTCGACTGAATTATGCAGACATTATAATCAGGCCAGCATTAAGCAGAAGTGATCAAATTTTAAAGGCTGGTATGAAAACAGGGTGGTATGGATCAGGGTGACTCTGCAATACCCAGTATTTTATTAATTACATGATGTATTTGCCTTCATAACATAGTATAATTAGGGTTTTTTCCACATCCTACAGTATCATTTAGAACAAGTGGGGCAAAATGCCAGATGGTTGCTTAAATGTGCCCAGGTATGAAGGCCACAGCCACCTGTGAATCTACACGGCGACAGAAAAAGGAGGAGAAATAATGTAGGAGGTGATGTGTCGATCAGATAATCTCAAAACATGAGCGGTTACATGGTACGGAAAGAAATATGGCAGGGCAGGGAGTTTTGGGTATGCAGCGGGACCCGAGGGAAACAGAAACTCCTGCTGCTGGGGGCTGACGGCAGTTTGCCAGCTGGATTGTACATCAGTGTCTTCCAAAAAGAAGAGTGGGGAGCAATAAGATGAGCCTTTATTTCAACAATGAGCTAATTACGATTTAACATTAGCTAGCGATTTAGAGTGACTAATTCAGAAACAGATTAATATACAAATCAGACAGTGTAGCCAATCACCAACCATGCTTAAATGTCAGTGAGGTATGTAAAACGTTTGATTTTACTAAGCAAAATACTTGATTGAAGCGCAGTATTAAATGCGGCGTTTACAGCAAACCAAATGCATCATACCCACCTCAAGCAAAGAAATCATAGTCTATTATGCACAGGCTGGAGCAAATGCCAGCTGCATGAACAATTTTCAAGCAAAAAAAAACTTAAATGTCTTGCTAAATCTGCAGACCCACAAGAAGTTGTGCTTGGAAAGCCTCACGTGGTCCCCAGGGCTATAGACGTGGTAACAAAATAATGCCAGTAATTACACAGCTACTCAAAATGAGTCTAACAGCAGCTATGTCCTTCTCTGGTTGCTCAGCAGGTAAACTAAACTGAACATGATGTGTGACACCAACATCAACTCTAAGCACAGAACACCCAGGCAAATTTGTCAAGCCAAATATATTTTTATTAATACGGTATGTATAATTTTACAAAACCAGAGTTCTAAACCCAAATAATAGTAATTTCCACTCAAGAACTGATTTATGCAGACTATGCAGAATCTAAACTGCTTAACAGCCGTCCTCTCTCTCTAGGGAGGGGGACTGGTACAGGAACCAGCATCGTTCACCCAGCCGAAACGTGTCTGCAAAACACCTACAGGAAAATCAAACGACACACAACGACAAAACAAAAATCTAAGGAAACACACAATGGAATGATGTAAAAAAGGGGATAGAAAGGTGGGTATAGGGACCTGTGATGGTGGAGGATGAAGGTGGAGACACTGCAATCCCACTCACAGCAGTTACAATCAAAAGTTATAAAAGCAGGACGGCAGCACACTCAGCAAACAGTCGAGGGGAGTGGAGAGGGGGAAGGGTCAAGAAAATGGTAAATGCTTCCTCTGCGTCCAGCTTGTAGCCTCTTTTGGGGGACAGAATGCAATCTTGTATTTGAGGTAAGAGCATGTTGAGTGTGGGAATTACGGGAAATACTACTGCAGCATAGCAAACATCATCAGGACAGACCAAGTCAAAGACTCAGTACTGAAATTATTACTGATATGGGCTCACAGATGAAACTGCTAAATTAAATCAAGTAATAAAGACAATAATAATTAGGGTTAGAGAACATTAAACATGAGCACAGTGCTGCATCTTCCCGCTGTTTTAAGACACCCAGCAGGTCGGGGTAAGGGCAGACTTTTAAAAAAATGCCATTTTGGTCTCCTGAAGGAAATGCCAAATGAATAGAAATGGCTTTATTTGGAGGACTTTGTGTAGAGGGCAATGGTGTGGAACACAGCACCTTGTCTTGGCCAACAGCTGAAAAGCCCAAAATTTACAGGATCAAGAACAAGCTTTGGAGACACAGTGAATGATGCAGGAGACCTTTTAGGGGAGACAGCTCCAGCAAAGACAGAGCGATTTGGGGAAGAGGAGATAAACAGGGTTGTAGTATCTAGAGAACAATCGCAGGTCCCTCTAGGCAGGCTGAAGGTGACATCTGACAACACCACTTGTCAGAACAATGTCAGAGAGGAGGAGACAGTATAAAGTATTCATGATTGGGGTTGGGTGGGCGTGGTCAGGGGAGATGAAACGGTGACAGGGAGACATCAGTGTGTGGTAAAATGGTCCTGACTAAGCCCTGCAGCCAAGGCCAACGCCCTCACACACTTACAGACAAGTGAACACCCCCCCAACCCACTACCACGGTCTCTGTTTTCCAGGTCAGTTCTTCAGCACAGTCTCGTAGCACTGGAACACGCACTGGAACACTTCAGGAGCTCTGCACTTCAGGGACAGCTGCGGACAGGAGATATGAAGAGCAGTTACCACCGGAGAATGAGGCTGTGAATCTCCAAAGACGACTGTCATTACAGCTTATCTGCTGGGAGTCTCTGACTATGCATGCATCTACCAGTCATTTTTGCAGTTGAGGAACTGAATTAAACAGCACAAGTCATATATTTTTATATATTTTATATAAAAAAAAAATCTACTTTTGCCTAAATCGGAAACCCTTCTAACAGACCTTGGATGTCGGTGTTAGATTTTTCACCGCCTTTGTCATTTCCCAATTTGTCCATGACTCAGCACCCTGCTCCAATCTACAAGCCTTCCAGCCAGGTGTCGAGTCACACCCCTACTGGTAAAGTTTGTCTTCATGCTGTGTATCACCAGGTGCGTTTGATAAATGGCTATTGGAAGAGAGACACAATCCCTGCTGTTGGGAACCAGGGACTCTCAGGTGCCTGGCAGGCCAGTCGAGATGCTGACGGCCGATTCAAGTCTCCCACGGTGCAGTGACGGCCGTGTCCTTGGGAACAGCTTTCCCTGACTGAGCTGCTGAGGGGCACCTTGCAGTAATTGCTACGGTGGCAAAATACTGTCTCCCACTCAGCCCTAACTCAGGTCTTTCATCCTACTGGCTTCCAATAATTAATGCCATCAATTCATCACAGCAGAAAGGCTTTTCTCTCCCCCCGACTTCCATTTTCGGTTTTTGAATCTCATAGTCATGTTTCACGAGAAAGAACCTAACACTGCCTACCTGAACCCTACCAGAAGCAGGTTATTTGTTGGAGTGTTACCTCCTGGTTTAGCTCATCTCTGACTGAGAACTGAAAAGTGCAGAGACAGGGGAAAATGTGGCACCCATGTGTAACTGCAAACAAGTGCCAGTAACATTCCACGCAACTGGAGAAGTAAAGGTTGCTTGACACAAAGTCACATTTCACTGTCTCTGGCCTGTTTTAGGGTGATGGGCAAAGTGGTGCATTTATTACTGTCCTGCAGTGGAAGCCTACATGTAGAATGAGGGAAGCGAAGAGACAGAGAGGGCAGGAAAAGAGATGAAGGTGGGATGTGAAGGAGGCAGCACAGGACAGAGACCCAGTGATGGAACTGACAATATGGTTTACACTGGGATGCAAGAGAAACCAGTAGGGAAAGAAGCAGCAGAGGTGGAAATGAATGGAACAATGAACATAAAATAAAGTGTGAGATGGGGGGGGGCGCTGACAGAGAGCGGAGTGGTGTGGGGGATTATCGCAGCGCCTGGCATTCTTACACAGCTTGAGCAATCAGCTCCTCGGGGGGTGAGCTGGCTCACACATTGGCCACACAGTTACCATGGGGACAGCGAACAGCCATGAGTGTTTGTCCCCCCCCCCCCTTCAAAAATCTGCCCTCCTGAGGAGCAGAGACTCATGGGAAGGGCTCATACGTAAAGGTTATAGCAGAAGCTAAGTACCGTCTTTTTAAAGGGTCATAATTAAACTGGTAAAAGTTTAATTGTCCCACAACTGTTAGTTTTTGAAGGAATAAAATTGTATTACATTAGCACAGGAAATTTACAGGCAACATTATTGCAATGCATTTATATCAGGGGTGGGCAATCTGGTCCACAAAGGGCCGGTGTGTATGCAGTTTTTGGGGTAACCTGTAGGTCAGCTGTTCAAACCCAGGTGTGAGGACTCCCCAGCCAGTCTCCTAATTAGCAATCTAATTAGGGAGCTGCAGCAAAAACCTGCAAATCCAATGGGCCACTTCTTGTGGGTCTGTAGATTTAGCAAGACATTTAAATTTTTTGTTTGAAAATTGTTTATGCAGCTGGCATGAAGTCTGCCCATCCCTGCTTTAAATGTTGCACCACACTTAACTGAGCAAACACTACAGTTGACTAAATGTCTAACATTATCCTTAATTTCAGCACTGCAATAAAAACTGTGGAATCGGCCTAGAAAATAAGTAAGTTGAAAAATGAGAACAGGGAAGGAAAATAAGACTGGAAGCATGGGCCAGGGAGGTGAACTGTTAAGACCAACCTCCAAATCCTGAACAAAGGGGGAGGCAGAGAAAGGAACAAAGAAATCATGAGGAGACGCCACATTCCACAGACTAACATGGGGAGAGTGACGAATGTGAAATAACGCAGGAGCCAGAGCAGTAAGATACTGCGCCAAGTTCAAACTGGATGGGAGAGCAGCCATCGCACCAAACTGCTCAGTCTGTCAAGCATAGCTGACAGAGAGGGGGTGCAGCATGTATCCAAGCTGGCCGCTGTTCATACATACAGCTCTCTACACCAGACCTAAGATCCTCAAGATGAAGTGTGTCCTCTGTCTTCTAACTGTCACCATACCAATGGATCTGACCAGTATCCATCTCAAATGACACCCCCTTGGCTCCAGCTCATTAAGCACTATGCCCTCTGCTGGCCCATTCCGTCCACACACCGTATAGTTGGGGCTCCCAGCCTGAAGTCGCAGCTCAGCCAGCACCCAGATGCCGTTGGACAGCTTCATGGACTGGTACAGCATATCCTGGGCGTCGACTGTACGCTTGGCGATGGTGAACATGTTGCTGCTCTGTAGCTTATTGCTAGCAGCATCTGTGGGGGGGGGGGATTCAAACATATCTACTGTGATGCAGCAAAAACAGCCTTGAGCTTAAAATATCCCACCTAAGGCCGCACTGGGCATGACTGACATGCTGGCTTCCTGGAGGTGCTTCACCTGAGTTGAGATGGCAGTCCTTGATTTGAAACTGAGCCTCGTTTTCACCAGTGATGTCCTTCCAGGTGGCCAGGAACATCTGACGTTCTGTGGGGAGAGAGACGGAGAGGCAGGATGGGACCCTTCTTCAGAACAGCGTGCCACCCTCCACCCCCCAGAGGTGCCAGAGGGGCACAGAACTGCTGCCACCCATCATCAATTACTGGCTCACCCCCCCACCCTCCCGCAGTAGGCTTGGCAGTATCTAATTTATCATACCATCCATCCTGGGAGGGGGAGATGGAAGGGAGGTATACCACAGTATAACACAAATATTACCGTAATACTGCCCAAGCCAGGCCGACACACTCTCCCCACTCCTCCGAAAAATCCTTATTGAACCCAGTTAAAATCCCCCACAATAGCCGACTGACCGGCTACTGAAACACCACCAATAACATGTGCCAAGCGAAGGACAGCTGGTAAATAAAAAGGGTTTAGAGATTTGAAAATGTTCAGAAAATCTCACTCCTCACATTTTGAAAATAACTGATCTTTTCACTGTTTACGGCAAGTTAGAAAAATATCCATGGAACACATTTAAATGGCTTTGATGGCTGTATTCACAAGACGGATTCTGCAGCTTTCCCCTTTAAGTTTTGGGCAAACTGTGTCAGGTATATTACATGAAGACTTTCATCCATATAATGTATTTGTGAAGGGCTAATAAGGCCCATCAAAGACCAAATGGAGCAAAAATGTTACCAAGATCAAATAGAGTTATCCTGTTCACAAGGGCTATCATTTTCTGCTGTTGCCCTTTCTTTAGCTGCCCCTGAACGGTGTTGCTTCAATTTTGATGAGATTTGAAGAGGTCCAGATTGTTCCCCATACAAGATATCTGCAAAGTCTGGAAATGACCCAATACATTATTTTTTAATTATCATGCTGATAAGATCAAGTGCCCGTCTCTTTGCTATCACTATGCATCGCTTCTTCAATTTTTGGGCAATCCATCTCAAAATTTGAACTGTTCCAGTTTATCAACCATACAATGCCTCTGTACAGTTTGAAAATGTTCCATCAAATACCTTTAAAGTTAATGCGTTCACAAGACCAAGTGTCTTCTACCAAATACTTTTTGACTCTCATTCAAGGTCAAATATGTTCTGCAGTCACCCTTCCTGCTGCGGCCACTAAGAGGCACTGCCTTCAGTTTTGGGGTGAGTTGACTCAAGATTTGATCATTTCCGAAATTTGATCATTTCCGAAATTTGATCATTGCCATTACGGCACCCATACGACGTGCATGCTTAGTTTAAAAAAAAAGAATGATCATATAATTTTTGAGTTATTGTGCTAACAAGAATGTGTCTGTGGTAGCCCCATCCAAAAAAACATGTATATTCCCTGTTCAGGGGAATACAATCAAAAATGATGAAACCAACCAAATTCTTTGACATATCCCAGATATTAAATGAAGGCAGGATGATGCCATAGATTTCCAGTCTAAATCATCACAGAATAAATGCAAACCTTCGTAAAACTGCGACTGCCAAGCCAAGGAAGACTTTCCAAGGGCGTTTCTGAGTATAACGGGCTGTACAGAGCAATGGTGAGCGTCACCACCAGTTATATAAGGAGCAGGGTCACACAGCCTGTTAAGGAGCGATGGCGGGGGTGGGGGGGGGTGCTGGGCGGAGACTCACCCATCTTCCCGTCCTCCACGAACAGGATGCTGATGGGGTACTGGCAACTAAAGTAGAAGACGTCAATGTTGTTCTTCACAGCCACCTGTGGGGGGATGAGCATATAGATATCTGTATGAGGAGTTTATTTATATGTATTTTTTTCCCCCCCAGGGGGGAGGAAGACTGGCACGGGCTCAGCCTACCATGAAGCCAGCAGCCAGGGCCACGTGAGTGGTCCTCCCTGTTCCCTAGCAACGCTCTCCCCACGGCAACTCCCACCACAGTAACTGCCTTTCCCTGACGATCTTGCGATGCCAGTGACACAAAAAAGGAGCATATAAGCACCCTTTGCCCTTTTCGAAGCTCCACGTCTGTCAGCTGCCTGGCCCTCTTAATGGCAAACACATGTACTAACACACATACAGATCACCTCTCTCGCTGACGGAGTCTTTCGGACAAGAGAGAAATGTTGTGCATGATTTCATTCATGCGTTATTATCCTGATGTCATTGGGGCTGAACATTAATGGGAGGATGCATCAGTCGTATTATTATTAGACAGCTATGCGATGCTTAGTGGACCAGCCTAATGAACAAACCCCAAAGAGCCATCGATCTGCCTCTCTCATCTGGGGAGTGAACACACTATCTCACTCCATATATGTCTGCAGGTGCCCCTGTCACCTGGGTAGTGACACACTGCGTATCCATGCAGGGATAGGAGCGTTTCCTTTTCTTACCGGCACCAAATTAAATGCTGATTACGGCAGAGACGCTGGTTGAAGAAACAAACCTGCAGGTTGTTGAGGGGTTCCATCTTCATCACGGGTCCCACAGTGTTGAGTGGCAGGCTCACTTCGATGGTCTGGTTGGGGGTGAGGGGTGTGAGGACCTGAAGGGGACCAGCCGGGGCCAGCCCAAAACTGCCCAGAACAGCCAAATGAGAATTACGAGGGGGGAATGAAGGGGATACTCCAGCTAAATCTGAACATATTCCCATGGTAGGGCTAGGACTGGCTCACCTGTTTCGGTTGAACTGGATCGCAAAGTCGGTCATGATGCTCATGGCCTTATTGGTGAGAGACAGCTCCATCTGGATGACGCCAGCACGTCGGGAAAAGGTACCAGAGATTTCGAGGCCTTTGGCTTTCATGGCAGGTAGCCACACCTGGAAGGTGGGACAGGAACAGCCCATGGTGTTGCTGGAGCCTCACACGGTAACGCACAATAGTGTCCCAATCACACTAGTCCAAAAATTGATATTGGTGTGTAGCACTTTAACAAAAGGGAACCAAGTCAAAATCAAACAATGTAGTCCTGCAGGTTGCATCGCTGCCATAACCGATTGGTCAGTGACATATACAATAAACCGATCTGCAAACTTCCAGTGTGCTACCTTTCTTTCAAACTATATACCAAGTGTATAAGGTCAGTAAGCTTTAACTATGTTCCTATTCACTTGCATGAATGGAAGTGTGGGAAAGCTCACTGGACTCACAGATTTGGGAGCAACATATGCGCCTGTCGCCATGCCCATGCTGCTGCCAAGGTCAAACAGGTCACCAAGACCACCCCCGACAGGCGCACCGAGACCACCCCCGACAGGCGCACTGAGAGCTGCCGGCATGACTGCAGGAGCTCCTCCAAAGCCAGCACCCATCTAAGGAACAAGACACAGAGGGAAGCAGGGATACACGTATAAAGCAGGGCTTTCTTGTGATAAGTGTAAATCCACGCATAATAAGCACACATTTCCCCCGAAAGAGCGGCACAAATTTGAAAATGAAAGGTTAATAAGCTCCGTACAACTTACCGCTGGACTTCCGCCAATATCTCCACCAAGCTGTCGACAAACAATAAGAATTTAGTACAAGACATTAGCCATGAATTCATAGCGGGGAACAGGTGGTGAATGAGTTGGCTCAGCAGACGTGAGAAGGGACGGCCCTAGAGATGAAGGTGAGAGGGTGCGCAGTGGAGTGCATTATGGGTGCTGGAGACAAGGTCAATCATAAGGAGAGACCAGAAGGCTTCCAGTGTGGGAGGATGGGAAGACTGATGGACACAACAAGGGAGATGCAAAGCAAATGGGTGCTGAGACCACATGGTGATCCAACAAGGACAGAAAGGTGGTCTGCAGAAAACTGCTAAATGGAAGTCTGGTTCAATAGCCTTCCAAGACCAGCAGGGTATGGATCAACACAGAACTCCCAAAAGAGGCCGGCTAACTCAATTTCATAACCCAATCAATGTTATAGTGGTGATGGGCTGGATTCCACTATATGGTGATACTCAACCATAAGAAGAACAGAGTGTGAATCCAACCTGGCTTGGTCATCCGAGTCCAAAAAGACGAACCAGGAACGTCAATGATACCTGTGGTCTCTATTTGTGCCGGTGTGCTAAGCTGTGGCATTTAGTAATGTCTAGTGAGAGGGGAAAGGAGAAACATTTAATCTCATCCATGATGTGCCCTAAACTCAAAGAAGGGCTGGTGTGACATGTGACATCAAAACTGACCTCAAAGACCAGAAAAAGACCACTATGACACAACACAGAGCTGCATTGGTGAGATGGGATGGGGTGGGGTGGAAGGGAATGAACTACCCTGCCCAACAAAGGACGTGACAGAAACCTTCCCATGTATGTAATTACCGGTTCAGAATCATCACCCATCTGCAGGTGTTGAATTGTATTCAGAGAGAATAAAAGAAAAAAAAACAGGAGAAAAATATAATCATGAGAAGCAGAATCTCAGGTAAGGCAGGAACACCCATCTTGATGGATAAATTAATCGGTACTCAGTCTATACAGGCCTCACTACCTGAGTGCCAGGGATCGTAAGGAACCAGTTTAGGTAAAATGCACAGGGCCTGGATGGGTCATTGCAAGCTGAGAGTGCATGCACTGGCATTCACAGTGGGGCCACCCACCAGGGTGTCCAGGCCACTGCCCAGCAGGTCCACAGCTCCCATCTGCATGCCGGAGGCGGGGGCTGGGACACTCCCCGAGGCTGGCGGTCCCAGGTCCAGGTTCAGCAGATCTCCCAGAAGGTCGCTCTGGGAAGGGATAACGGCAGGTGCCGCTTCAGGTCCGGTGCCTCCAGGCTGACCCACCTCTGGGCTCTCAGTACTCTCCCCCCTGAAGAAAGTGAGAAAGGGTTACAGATAGAAATGGATGCTCTAGATAACAGTAGAGCAAAAATGCACATGCTATAAAACGTTCTAGAAATACCAGGGCAAGACGACACAGAGGTACTCACGAGCCAGACCGAGGAGGAAGTCTCTTGTGTTGGACACCTCGACTGCCCTCCACAAAGGCGCTGGGAGGCTTGTGGTAGACAGAGGCCAGAGTGCCAATGTGGCAAATGAGCTCCTCCAGCAGAGTGGGCTCAATAAGGTCCGTCTCCTCCGATATCAGAGGCTTCTCCGCCAGCACCACCTCCTTGGCCGCCACTGGGTCCGTGGAGAGCAGACGCCAGTAGATGTAGCCGCGGTCCCGTAAATCAGGGTTGTCAGAATCCTAGAGGAAGGGAGGATGGTGAGACAGGAAGTGAGGGGAACAGGAAGGAAAAGAGCAAGAAGGGAAGCAAGAGAATGAAGAAGATACAAGGTAAGGATTGGGAGATCAAAAGCGGCAATAGAGGGGCCATTGGGAAGGAACAGAGACTAAACTACAACTCAAAACAAGAAACGCAAAATCATAAAACTGCTTCCGCAGACAGAATGCAGGTTGAATCCAAGTGCACCAGGCAGCCAGTCTTGATGTTGCTGGCAACCTCAGATCTGGACTGTCCTTGCCCTTTCTGTCAGTGCACCACCCAACACCACGCCAATTAGATTCAAGGGTCAGCTCTCCATCACCACCATAGATGGAAGTGTCATATCTGGAAAATCACTAAATCTGTCTACATGAGGCAAGAGGTGACTGGTAGGTTCATTTTTATTTTTAAAGGGGAACAAAATGAAGCATCAGGATGGTGTAAACTAAAACAGCAGCAAAGGTTTAATCAAAGACCTTCTGAGGCTTCAGAGCTATAATGGGAGAAATTTCACTTAAATCCCTTTTCCAAAAAAATGACAATAATTAAAAAACCATGGGGAAAAAAAAAAAAAAATATAGATACACATATCCAGAGTTTATACCTTTGAATCTCTTCACGATTCAATCTGGATATAAAACCTTTTAAAGATATACCTCCCACCAATTACTAACTGAACACATCAGTTCTGCTGGGTGGTGAAAAGTTGATCCATTCGCCTTCCAATCTCTTATACAGTGCAAAGTCACGAGAAGCCCACAAGCAGCATATGACATAAGGCAGGGTAACAAGAATGCTGGCCCATCCAAGGGAGACACTTCTACAGATTGCACTCTATCAGCAATCTATAGATACTAATTTGCTGCAGGCGTATCTTTAAACTGCAGGAGTCCCCAGAGACGTGAGTGTTGAGGAAACAGTGCTGCCCATGGAGCCAATGTGCCTGGGCTGGGGGCGGGGACTCGGCCGAGGGGGGCGGGGACTCGGCTGAGATTCCCATATGATGATAAAACAGCTAAATCTACAGCTGGGCAGAAAAGGCCCTAGAGACAGGGACGACTGTTCACCTGTGTGGCCAGGCTGAGCACTTGCTGAACCAGCTCCTGCGTCTCTGTGGGCTTCTTCAGGAAGAGCTTCACTATGGCTGTCAGCAGCTGCAGCTGGACCTGTGTAACCGCAGAGGAAACCAGTGAGATGACGGGACCAGTGACAGCAGACGCATGCAAAGAATGCGCATTGCGAGATTCCTCAAAATCTTGCTCACATATTGAGCTTTATGCTTGAAGCCTTTAAACCCAGACTGGAGATGTTAAGGCTTTGAAAAAGCTTCAAACACTGAGGAACTGAGAAAAAAACAGTCCAGTCAAAAGTGAGGAGTCCCAGACCCTGGCTGACCTGGGTGCTCTCATCATGGAAGCCCTCCAGGAAACTCTCCAGCAGCTCATCAGCATTGTCAATCCGCTCGGCATATTCGCCCACAATCCAGATCATGGCTGCACGTGCTTCCGGCTCATCCAGGGAGTCCAGGTTCTCGCACAGTGTGGCAATAACACTCTCGTACCTGCAGGTGGCAAACAAGGTCACACCTGAAAGCCCCAAAGCAGCAAAACTGGACTAGATTAATAATTTACAGTGAATTCCCAATGACTGCCTAGTGGGATAATATTTATAAATGCAAGCTAATTATGCAGATCTCTAATGGGACAAGACCAACTGCTGTTCAATGTCTAAAAGCCTCTCAATTTCCTCAATTTCTAGTCTCTTGTGGAAAAAACATGTATGGCTAATCTTTAAAAAATCATTTTAGGGTTGTAATTCATGTTCAGACAGCATGAGATTATCAAGTTGGCTCCCTTTCCTGATGAAAACTTACAGTTCATGGATCCGGCTGCCATTGCTATAGCTGTACTGGTGTTACACACTGCGCAGAAATGTTAGGGTACAATTCTGACTGATCGACCTACTTGTTGGGGTATTTCCGGAAAATGTCCTTTATAACGACGATGGCCTCCTGCACCACGTAGTTGACTTTGGTCTGGATGAGGTCCAGCAGTGTGCTCACGCAGCGCTCTGCCGATTGCTGACGGACACACAGGTGATCACCGGGTGCTTAATCGGGGGCTCCTTCTGAAAAGTGGCTCGTTCGCCCCCATTTTATCCAAAACTGTGTGTAATAGTTCCTGTTTCACTTCAACTCTCCAATATCTGAAGTTACAGAGTAACAATCACCTGTACTTGGTGGTTCAGGTGATAGAACTACATAGATCTTGCTCTTCATAAATGAATTTATGCTGCTCTTGCAAGCAAAGGTGTTCTAATTTCACACTAACGAGTGCTGTCCACCAGCCTAGCCACAGTACACTAGCAGAAGGGGAGGGGGGGGGGGGGGGAACTAGTCAGGAGAAAAGCAATAAATTTCCACCCCATGCAATGCACTGTCACACGACTGAAAACAATGCGTGGCAGACAGCGGGCAGAAGCAGCAGAGTATAAGATGTGGCAGTCAGTGTGATCACCTCCACTTTGATGGCGCAGCGTCCGATGGCTCGGACCGCCTTGCGCACGAAGTCCACGTCCACCTCAGTGGCGTATTCCTTCAGCTCCGCAAGGACCTGGAGATGAGATGGGCGGCGGTTAAATCAGGACTCCGACTTCCAACAGCCGGACTGGCGATGAGCGCTAAATGATACATATCCATTCCACTGCCAATACCATACTAACCAATAGACTCCGCAAGGCCCAGTCTTAAAAAAAGGCAAACAGAATAGCAAACTGTACACTTCATTCATATGTTTATGAAACATGCATAACAATGGCCAGGATGATGCTGTTTGTTCCTGGGTCATCCTGCATATACAGGGATAAGAGGTAAAAACATTATTTGAGGAAGCAATACAATTTTTAACGGCAGCTATACTTAAAACGAGAGTATAAGAAGAGCTGGATAAATAGCAGGCAGTGACACGCACTCCTAAAAAAGAATGGCGTGCACTTCAAAGCACTGCAGCTAAAAAGGAGACGTATAAGATACACTGACTGATCGAACTATTAAACACACCTTTCGGCAGTCCAATTCTGCATTTATTAATGGAAACGGTGACTGATCTAATAATGAGTTACTGCCTCTCCAGGTAAGGCAGGGGTGGCCAGTGATTTCCACTGCACTACAGTCAAAAAGCTGAGCTGAGTTGGAGTCGGGTCTGGTTGTGCATGCTGGTTGTGGGAAAAAAGCAGATTTTCCTTCTATATCCCACTGCTTCAGAAGGCAGCATGAGGTAAATATATGCCCAGTGCTGCAGGCTGTGCTCGGCAGAAGAGGTTCCACTTCGTGTGAGAAACGCCACAGCGGACCCAGCGGAACACGTCCCTCAAATCGGTCGCTGACGTACAGGCAATTCACCAAAAAAAAAAAAAAAAAAAAGAGGCTGAACAGAGCGGAGGGTAGCGGCAGTGTGGAATATATCCTTGAACACAGGGACATCTATCTGCTCATCAAACAGACACAAGATTCTGACTTGAGCACTAGATACGAGGGCCAGCTCCAGCAGATGTAGAAGTGCCTTTGGCTGAAAAGAACCTTCCGGTGAAAAGTACTGAAGATACGCATTGGCTCACCTGGGCGATATTCGCTTGAGAGGCAAGCCGGATCATTATGTCAAGCTTTTCCAGCTTGACGTAGATGGGGTCGTTGTATTTCACAAAGAACACCTTCATCTCGTGCTTCAGGATTTCGGGCCTGTGGATAAGCAAAGCAGCATCCTAACATTCTGGTGGCAGAAGAGGTGCCTCGGCATGGAGGAACATTCGCTAAAGCCTTTCGACACATTTAGCCGCAGTGAGCTACAGCTGGAGGCAAAAAGGGGCGACCTCTGCCGTTTCCCTTCAACAGCAATTCTAATATTCATTATACTTCGAGAAACGACTGAAAACAACTCAAAGACACCCATTAAATTAGGGCCCTGTAGAATAGTGAAGAGTATGTAGTGTTAGTATTACCATTCACATAATGCAGTGTAAAAAATGAACAAGTGGGCCCATCCTGATTATTTATGTGACCATGCATTAGCAGTAGGGCTCTAACTTCATCTGAGGGCCCCTGGTGTCAGAGATGCTGAAAATCCCTGCTCTAAATGACCAATGGAGACAATCAGAGCCTGAGTGCAGAGCGGGGGCCCGGCTCACCGTTTCTGCACAATGAGGTTGATGTTCCTCAGGGCCACATACTGCAGCTCTGGCTCGGCGGACAGCAGCGTGACCAATGGTGGAGCCAGCTTCTTCAGCAGGGTACCATAATAGTCCAGGTCCTTGGGCAACATCTCCATGAACTTCATGAGCACCTTCACGGCAGACAGCACCACGGCAGAGTTGGCGTGGGAGAGGCGTGGGGTGACGCGCTCACAGATACTATAGGGGGTGGGAGAGTGCCATCAGGCAGGCAGTCATAGACCATGGGATGAAAGACCAGGTTAGACGAAGCCAAAATAAAGAAAGGGAGCACTTAACTAGGCCAGTAAGAGGGAGAGCGTGAGAGATGAGAGGATGAATCGAACAGCCTACACAGTTTGAGTCAACCATTCACTGTACACAGTATAGGTAAATTATAGAACATGGCAGAGGACAAATTGGATTTCTGACCACCCAAAACTGACAAACTACTGTGACATTCAACAATAAGTTACTGTATACAGTAAGACCTCGGACATTCGCAAGGTCACGTTCCAGAACCTGTCGCAAACGAGGAGGATTGGTGCATATTTGGTAGAGTCACTAAAAACGGTAATATGTGCTATAGTTTAAACCCTAAATATCCTCCCAAAACACATTAATTTAATTTAAAAGTTAATACATTACCTTTAAAAACCAACCCTTTCAGTGTTTATACCTAATGCAACCCGGGATGCATTTGCTATGTACATAAACATTAGGACCTTTCAAAAAAATTTATTTTTGTGTGTTGAATTTACGTTAATGTGTACTTCCTATTATGAAATAATAAATTAACTATTTTGTAATATTTATGTATTACAAATATGTTCCTGTCACATATTGCTGGGGCACGGACCGGGGAAGTTGGGACAGGACACAAGGAATTGGGGAACACGGGGTTTAATCAAAACGTAAAGACAGGCAGTAAGAAAGGCAGGACAATGGAACAGGCAGCAAACTCAAAATGACGTTAATGACCAGACTCGGGAAACATACTTAAACACAGACTTAAATACACAGGACTAAGAACAGCAACATGAAACAGCCGATCACACGGAGATTCCACATGAGGTAGATGAGGGGGTGTGGCACACGGGAGGATCAGACGAGCAGGTCATGACAGTTGCAAAGGAAATAAACTATACGAATGGGATTCGCATCTTGTAAAGGTATACTACGGTATGTACATAAAGAGGAACGTTGATATGCAAAAAAAAAAAAAATCACGGATGCAAATAAATTCGGTTCCAATGTAATTTTTGTGGATCTGTGAATTCGCAAATCATGAAACATGAGAGGTTACTGCAATGAAAATAAAACTCCTATTCTTATGATAATTATTATAAAAGTTCATTTGGTGTGTGATAGCTTTTTCAGGATTATAATATAGGACTGACAGGTGGAGATGTCAGAAGAGGCATTCATGCCCTGGAATAACCTGACCTAGGAGAGAAAAATATCATAAAGAATGCAAAAGATGCAGGTGAAGGTGCTATAGGTGAAGATGAGCAACAGACCTCTGGGACTCCCGGTCGTCCCTGGGCGTATAATTGGCCAGGCAGTCGAGGATGAAGATCTGGCCCCACTCTGTGCATTCGTTGAGTGCTGTCAACAGTTTGTTGATAGTTTGGGGGTTCAGGTCAAGCAGATTGCTGTTCGGGTGAGACTCTGCTATTTCTGAGAGGGCAGCCACTGCGTTAGCAACCACCTAGGAGGCGAAGGAGCAGATGGACAAGGCTGGTCTGACCCACAGCATGAAGGACAAATACCCATTACAAGTTAAAACAACAAGGTGACAGCCTCCATGTGGTTTCAAGTTCAGCAAGTACTGTTGAGAATGTAAGTTAGTCGGAAACACCAATCATTCTATGAGCAAGAGGGACAAACTATATACATGTACAGACTTCAATAACTCTACTAGAGTACCAATATGGAAAATCTTCCTTAATCTGTACTTACGACATGGCCATTTTAATACAGTACAGAAATATAAACCTATACTGATTTATCAATCTGAAGAAAGCCCAGGGCACAGAGAGCACCAGAGACACAGACAGTCTCTTACTACCAAAGTTAAAATCAAGAGGGGCCCCACCATAGGGTTGGAGTCAGAGATTAGGTCCTTCAGCGTGTCAAGGAAGCCCTGGTCCTCCACCAGCTGGGCATTGATGTCATGCAGCTTGGCCACACACACGGCGGCTGTCTTGCGCACATACGGATCCTCATCCTTCAGGCACTTGCGCAGTGGCTCACAAAGGTACTCCGTGATCTTGTCCACACGAATGCAGCCCATAGTCCGCACAGCCAGGGCTCTGATCAGCGGGTTGGGGTCCTCACAGTCCTGGGAGTGGGGGTTTGGAGGAACATAACGGCCTGATGAATGGCAACTTAAGGATATTTCCTGGTTAAGAACTCACTTATTCCCCCCCCCCTGCAGGGGAGTAGTAACACATGAACACATTCAAAACAAGCTTCAAAACAAATCTGTGTAATCTACCCTGGCACATGCAGCCTCTCAAGCTCAGAGTAGGGCTCGTGCCTTTACCTTAACAAAGGTGTTGACGGCCATGATAGCCATGTCTGGCTGGCTCTTGGCATAGTTCATCAGGTACAGGTAGACCAGCTTCTTCAGCTCCAGGTTGTCCGTCTGCATGCAGTTCACCACGTCGGGGAAAAGTGCGCTGAGGGGGGAAGAAAAAAATTAATAACTGGAACAGACGCTTTTTCAATTACTCAAATATTGAATTATTCAAATATATTTTAAAGTATTCATCCAATATACAGATGTGTCCAGTGAGAATTACAGACCATGATATACTTTTTGTACTCATTAAAATATATCAACATTTCCATCCTATATTGGCCTATATCCAAAATGCTTGAAATATGCTTGACCACAATGCCCTATACCTGAGTTATCTACTCTAGAGCACTTTTTCATGGTCCCAAAACAGAAAGAACAGGAGCAAAAAACACTAAAGCTCATTTTGCTGTTCTTTTCCATTTTAAACTACCAGTGCTTTACTTCTTTCCCCACAGCAGACATGAAACAGCCTCACCTGACATCCTTGCCCACTGTCATGGAGGCAATGACCTTCTTCACAGCTTCCTTCTTCTTCTCTTTCTTGTCACTGTTTAGCTCAGCTTTGAGTTCAAAAATCTCCCCTATTAATGAAGAGAATAGGGGATTGTTACGGTTACTTTATAGTTAGGCATAAGTCTGAAGTTTCTCTTGCATTACAGCAGCTTTAAGGGCCACGTGATATCCTGTGAGTGTAAACAATCATTACAAAACACAAGCTGAATACATCAAAAACTACTACTGATTTCATTCTACATACTTGGTTGTTCCCACAATTAAACAAAGGGAATCTAAATATGAACGCAATCAAAATGTGTACAGCCCCGCTACATACGCACATAGGAGGCTTGGCACTTGCCCTGAACAAACCGACTTAGAGGAACCACATCACGCTAACCCTTTAATTTTGGGACTTAAGTGGGCTTCTGCTGACACCTGCTGACAAAATGCTTCCAAATTTGATCACACACAAGCTTCATGGACAGAAAGAGCTGCTAATCATAAGCAAGCAAAACGATGAGGGACGAGTGCCCGCACCAGGAGGATATGGAACGCGGCGCACACACAAATGTTTCAACAGATGGCAGAACCGAATCGTTCATTCATTCAAACCAACAAATCTGGCAGGTGACACCTCTTTACAGCTAAAAAGCCAATAGACTTTCATGAAGGTTAACCAGCAAGGGAACAGAGGGCTGGGCTAATACAGTTAAGCTTAAAGCCACCTTATCCTATTACGCCATCCTCAGTTGGCCTAGTCTCAGTTCTGCCTGCCAAAGGAGGGCACCCCAAACAGTCAGATGCTAATTCTGGGCTGTAGCACTCCAAACCTTTACTCTGCGACTGCCATCATTTTCACACAATGGCAGTGGTGTTACCTTCCGGGTGTACGTGCGGGCGTGCGTGCGTGCGTGCAGGGCGGATAAAGGGACGTCCAGGCAGGCACACGGGATAATGGGGTTTAATTGCACAAGACGTACACACATTGACAACTTCAATGCCGCGTCTGCCGGGGAGACGCAGACGCAGACCTAAATACACACAGGACAAATCACGGGACCGGCGTGCGGCGGCGCCACACGGGTGGAAACACTAGGTAATCACAAGAGGTAACAAGGAGGGCGTGGCACACATGGGGCTGGAACGAGAGCGGACGTCGCGGGGTGTAACAAGTGGCTACTTTCAGTCAGGCTTATCCATGTTTTCTGTCCACACCCCTATAATTTTTTTTTCTGCCCGTATGATATATTTTACGTTTTTCAAACACTCATTTTCCATTAGAGTTATGGACACAAAAAAATCTGTGCCACTGGCACAATAGAGTTAAAGGTATAAGAACATAAATTGAGACCTGAGAGGTTTTTAAAAAACATTCAAATTTTTTTTTTATTTTTTACATTGCTAGTGCTCAGCACTGAGCTAATCAAAAGTAAAGCAGAAAGTTTAGAAAATCATATTTGGGGATTTTTTTTTTACATTTGTACAGAGAATGCAAAGACCCCCCCCCCCCACATGAAACAAAACACCAACCAAAGAATGAAACAAGGTAAACATTTGGCAGACCTTTCTTGGTGGTGGTGAAATACTTGGAGTCCGTCATCTTGGCTGTGAGTTATCTGTTCTTCTGCAGAACACAAAGGGACGATAAAAGTGACTGAGGGAAAGTGCCAGCACTTTCTCAAATAGGGGAAACAAATACTGCTGAAGCAACAGGAAATCCTAAAAGTGCACCACAAGAAAAACATGAGGAAACACGGCATTTCGCTTGGAAAGCTTGGCTGTTTCCACAACACTGGGGAAAAAAATGAAACACAGCAAAAAAGGAATCCATTCCACAGCCAAAAAGGAAAACATGATCATTCCAGCAGAAATTCAGGGTGCTTATCCTTGCAGCAAGTTCCTCTCATAATTTCCTGTTTTTTTTAAAAATAATTTCTCATTTGATCCTTGCTCCTTTGTTAAAGTATGAACAAGGAAGAAAGATTTTAAGCACAACAACATTACATACAAGGTGTATTTTAATTGTGTATTCAAACGTATATCCCATTCTTAAAAAAACACCTCACAAAAGGAGCAAAATAGAATACCATAAAAAATATCTTTTGTATTAAATAGAGATAAAATAACTGTGCTGTACCCTCTCAGAGATAGCCATGGTGGACACCGGTAAAAGGAGATAAACATCCATCTACAACACAAGGCAATTCTTGATGAAGCTGAGAGCAGTCTGAACTACAGTCTAACCACTCTCCTTTTCCACTAACTCATTCTCCAAGAGATAGAGGCACGGTGCCCGCAGAATTAATAAAAACAGAAGTCACCCCCAAAACACAAGGGAATATTATATTTTAATGTATTAGTTCGAACCACTGTATTATGGCTAAAAGACAAAGTAAAACAAATCAGATGTTTTACTGGATGTGTTTATGTGCACAATCGATACGCCTGTGTTAGTTGACAATAAAACTGGACTTAAGTGCAGAAATAAATCAACAGAACGCAAACAAGTAACGCGAAGAAAAAACGAAACATGCATGTGATAAGGACAACAACACGGAGACAGACATCAGAAAATATGTACGTTTAAAGGGAAAAGCGTTCGGACCAGTTATAAATATCACAGCGTTATCTCACCGCCGGCTTTAGTCTAAAACTACTATACCTACGCCGGTTAATATTACCATTAATTATTACTCAGTTACCCAGTACCGCTCCTATCCTAACAGTTGACAGGCTGCTGCCCTACAGCACTGTCTCGGACGTGATAAACCAGTTTATTAACAACGGCATCGCGAAGCTTGTGGGAACAGCCCAGCTTGTCTCGACTACGGGTATCATTGAAAGCTGCACGATCTACCCGCCGGGGCAAGACCAGTCCTCTCTGTGTAGCTGGCCAACCTGGCACCCTCGATACCGAAGGTTTTCTGCATGTGACATTGTGCGTAAACTTTAGTAAACCCTGACAGTATCTAAAAGATGTTTATTAAAACCAAGTGGAATTAACGGCGCGGCTCAGCTACTTCACTTGCAATAAAGAGCTTAGAAGAACCCATGCAGAACGGAGCGACAAAATAATTCATTCAAAGGAAGCAGCGAGTCAGCTAATGTAGGATAGGGCGTCAAATTATTTTATATGGCTACAAACAAAAAAGTCGTATTTTAGACAATCATTCTTTTCTTTTTCACAGTAAAGAGTAAACCCGATGCTTAAATTCCGCAACGCGAAATCTACCCGAAACATTGCTAGCTATGCTAAATTAAGCTAGGCTAAGCTAAAGCACCGTGACCTTCCCTAGGTAAACGATAGCCTGTAACGAAAGGTAAGCCAACAATTGGCTGTTTTCAAAAGCTCAGAATGAGCATTCATTTTAAAATATCAAGCATAGACATATTTCAGTACGACAGAGTGCAAGCATTTAGAAAGCAGTACCGTATTCAGTTCGGTCTGGATGTGTGTACGAAACAGCCTTCACTCCCTCCCACTTCAGCTGAGTGACGTCAACGATCACCAGACCATTATTTCCGGTAACGACTTCCGCGTCCTTCCCCCCAAAATATGATCATATCCCATTTTATGGGAACTTCAGACTGCACTGTCCATTTTACGAGGATAAGATTTGGAGAGCAATCGAAATGATCAGTTATGCTTCACGTGCGTCTATACCAAAATATTGAACGCGTTGGGAATTACAAATGATACACTTGGATAAAAGACGGCATAGCTAGTTTCTCCTTTTTGTCGCACACCTGCAGTGTTGTCGTTTGGCTCCAACTCTGATTGTATTTTAAATCAAACCAGTGTTTCCCAGCCCGGTCCACGGCGACACCAAGCGGTCCACGTTTTTGCTTCCTCCCAGCTTCCTGCCAGACAGTCCACGTTTTAGTTACGTCTCAGCTCCCTACGAGAGTAAAAACGTGGACTATCAGCATGGGTGTCCCCGAGAACCGGGCTGGGGAAAACTGTCCTGAAGCCCTGTAACATAGAAACAAGACTTCTATTTTTAATATCTTTTTCTCTTCAAATTTTAATATACGTAATGTAGACCTATCTGGTGTAATATAATCTAAATGAAGATTAGCAATTCTGAAATGTATGTTAAACTAAATGTGTGCATATTCCCACCCCACGAAAAGATTAATAAATAATTATTTGTACGAAAGACTATTCATGGAATCATTTATTGCAAAGAAACAGCAATGAAAATTCAAGGGGAAAAAACAGTGGAGTCTTGGTCTTCCTGTATTGCTATTTAATACAAATAAATTCTACAATGACAGAGCACCTCTAAACACCAACAATTATAGTGGAGAGCATCAGAAAACAGGCAACAAAAAAAGATAATTGTAACCATTTGTTATTGATACACTAACACTATATAATAGACAGTCGTAAAATAAAATAGAATATACGATATATTTGCATTCAAGTACCAAATCACATTTGCATTTTGGGGTCCTTTGTTCACAGCAATGACAGCTGGTCACAAATAACTTTTAGGATTACACCTGACATGCAGCACATCTCCATTCTAAATTACAACACAAAGCATGGAAAAGTAAAATGATTTTTTAAACTTAACCAATAAACTTAGCACACTAATGCAACAAAATGGTCAAAAGGAAAAGAAAATTTGGCTGAAGTGGAAGACCATAGAAAACAGACTACCAGATCTGTCATGGGTTCCTAACGGCGTGAGTGGGGAGCACTGCTGGACGGCAGCTGGACACCATTCCATGCCTTTGGAAGGTCAAAGATCTACCACTAAAAGCTTGAATTTTCTGTTTTTGTTTGAATGACTTCATGTGTATCTCTCATTCTTTGGGTGGCAGAAATGAGTAGTTATTATCATACTATTACTGACAATTAATAAACTGAGGTTGTAAGTTCCCTTTACAAAGAAACACTAAGCAAAAAAACAAAAAAAAAACAAAAATAAAAGATCCGTATGTATTACATCATTCCATCAGCAGAGAGCAGAGGTGTGGTATTTAGGAAAACTACTGAGTACAGGTCATCGGCATGGTCCCGTAAATATACAGAATTTCAAAAACTAACTCATAAGTCTGAAGGCTGTCAGTCATGCAAGATCGTCCATACTTGAAACCTATAAATAAATAAATAAAACCCATTTGCGTCGCCTTTCATCCCTACTGCATCTCCACACGCTACATAACATGTCAGTGTTCTTCAGACCCACTTCCTCATTAGGCATTCGACACAAATACACAAAACCCTGAATTTCTTTACGCTCTATGGGGCTGAGGGAGTCCGTGATATTTTGCGTTAATTAGGCCGGTTCCAAGGATGCCAAAATCGCTTTATCACTATACACTTTTGGAACAGTGCATCAAGACTTTCACTTGCACAGTATACTGCCATGCTGTTTGAGTGCATCTGTACAGTGTATCTTCTTAATGTACAGCGACACTAAAACCACTCCGCAGACATACAGTGATGCCAAGAAGTACACATACTATTTCATTCATTACTCATTCAATACTATATAAAGGGGAATCTTGTAGTATTTGTTTAGAGAGACAGCTTGCAATTCACAAACAGTTCAACTATTGAAATTAATAACTAAACAGGGCGCCTTGACATTAACACTTATTGTGGAAGCCACTCCCTCTGGATCCTGTAGATGGCAGTATCCGGTCACAATTTCAGGTTATGGCAAGAGGCATTACAAGAATGCAACTACAGATTGCAATCCGATTTTAATGTTGTTCAACGCGTGAATACGTTGTCGGCTATATTCAATAAATCCCACAATGCTTCAAACATTGAGTTTAAGACAATACTATAAACAGAGGGAGACGTAGTAGTGGAGCAAGCAACCAGCTCTACGGAGCTAAAGTTAACGGTTTCTCGCATTGCACCACGGTCGTGGGCGCAATTCACAAATACTCACAAGTACACCGGTGAATGCAACGGGCAAACTGGGACAGACTAATACACGCACGCACTTTAAGGCATAGGTTATAGTCAAGGCAACCTTCCCAACAGCAGATTTGCATAGCTAAGGCAGACAAAACACATTTTTAAAAGTAACTATGTACATATACCATGTACAAACAAGCATGCCATTTTATTATCAGATCCGCAGATGAAGATAACCAATAGCAGATAAACTGAAGTAATATGTGTGGTAAACTGGTGCAAATCAAAGGTAACTGGACCTGATAACCTCAGCGTCTGGAGTTACAGTCACTTTCAGCACTCAGAAATTTACATCTCACCTTCTTAAAAAATTAAAACTTAAAAAATCTAAAAGTGTACATATTTACAAAAATATTATTCACTAAAATATCTGTGTAGCTACTACACAACAGCCAAAACTAAAGATGGACAACAGTAGGGGCCACAGCTGCAACGTGCGAGGTGCATGTGACACGGTCACATTGGTTAGACCAGAGAGAACATGCAGTCGCTTGGCTGATGACCTGACCCAAGCAGCACTGTACATATAACATGTAGTGTTAAATACACTCACTTAAAGTAAAACCTAGTGTATGTGACTAAGATACAGTAAATACAGATGGAGAAACCTCAACACCACAGGATGCAGGTAGGAAACTGCGGGGTCACAGGGAATTAGAGAATTAGTCTGATTATTGTTTACATGTTAGACACCCAGAAGGTTTGTATGGCTGCAAGGGAACAGATTGATTGGCTATTAAGTCATGCAGGTTATACTTGTCGTTGAAAACCATTATGCCCTTTTGAGGTTAACTGCCTGTGCAGAGCAGTCTCTTCCACGGTCGGTCACCCATCAATAATTAAGCCTGCATGCTTAACCTGTGAATCACCAACTGGCTGATGAGAATGCAAACTGATAAAGGTGCTCCTTTTTTTCAGTGGTTCTTTGGGAAATAAATAAATTACGTTTGATGTGCAAAAAGGAACTTGGAAGCATTTAATTGATGATTGGAAGGTCGCATGAGGTGGGGTAGGGGGGTAGGAGGCCTGAAGCCTGAGGCCTGCCTTCACATCACCCAAACGAGGCTCAGACAGAGCTCTTTAAGCACTTGCTCTGAAGCATCCAGAGACCTCATCCCTAGTTTGTTTTCCCTGACAAAATAGCTGCTGATGGCCAAGGTCCGTTTTATGGCCATAACCATAGCCCTCCACTAAGTGCCTTGATCTGATTGCAGTCCCATGTGTCCTCTGTCCCAGCTGCCCCTTCATTCACGAGGAAAGGAAGCAAGCAAGCATCAGAAAGCCAGCCGCAAAGCACATGGAGGCAGCTTATTCTGCTCGGAGATGCATCCTGGTTGCATATTCCAGCTACATCCAACAATCATCATCTAAGCTCCCAGACTCCACAGACGAGTGATAGTTCCACTGGCCTAAGCTGGGGGAACGGACGCGGGGGTTGATGAAATCCACCAAGGCCTTGTGGATGGGTTTCTGGGAGCTGGGGTAGCCATTGCTGCGGGCGATGCGGGGAGAGGCGGGCAGCGACAGGCAGGCGCGCGGCTGTTCCCTGTAGCTGACTGGGGTGGGGATCCGCGAGGGCTGGTTTTCGGGCCGGTTGTCGGTCCGTGGGCGGATGCGCGGTCGCAACTTGAGCTTGTAGATAGAGGGCACACGATCTGGCTTCCTCACACCCCGCTTGGGTCGCAGTACCACCCCACCATCCCCATCGGCGTGCGGCGGGGGGGACGAGGAGCCCTCAGAGCGGGCCTCGCTGAGGCTGGCGCACGCCGAAGAGCTCTCGCTGGAGTCGTCCCGCAGGGAGCAGTCCTCCGGGGCAAGCAGGCCTTCATCTCGGTTCTTATGCTCCTCCAGATTGTAGGGAAAGTCCATGCATCGGTCTGGGGGCCCCAGGGGCTGCACTGTGCTCCTCTGCGCCGCATCCCTGGGTATCCCTGTCGCCTGCTGGAGGCCCTTATCACCATCCTCACAGCAGAAGCCTGCTCGCTTCTCAGAATTATAAGATGGGTACATCTCGACATCTTCGTTGCAGCTGGAAGCAGGCGGCAGATCCCTTTGGCAAGAAGAGGTGGAGGAGTTGGAGGAGGAGTAGGCAGAGTCTGTGACATTGGGGTCACCTGGGGGCAGGGGAAGGAGGGTCCCAAACCCTTGTTCCTGTCCCTGGAGCTCTACGTCCGCCACTCCCTCGGGGTCCTCGCTGGGTTTGGCCGCAACCAGCTGCGTGTTGGCTAGAAACTCAGCCTCGAAGCTGCGGATCAGGTCTTGCTCTTTCTGCGGGTCCAGGCTGGGCAGAACCCGGAACCCAAAGCCCAAGCTTTGTCGGTTGTCTTCAGGCTCCGCCCACTGGGGGGCGCTGCGGCCGGGCCGGTGGGGGGCGTGCGAGGCCCGAGTCGGGCGCTGTGTGTGTGGATGGGTGGGCCGGGCTGAGGAGCAGGAGTAGCGATGCACTGGGGAGGCTGATGGCTGGGAGTGAGAGGCAGGAGGCTTGTGAGTAGCTGTGGCCTTTTTACTGGGGCAGCCCAGCGTTCCTTTAGCTGGGGAATGAGAGTGACTGGACAGCTGCCTCCGCGAGAAGCCCCCACTTTGCTTGGGGGAGGCAGGGGCTGCTAGTTTTCCTCGACTCTCCTCTCGTTTGTCGGTGTGGGGGATCCGTGGGCCTGGGCTGGGCTCAATAGCCCGGACCCGGGCAGGCATCTTGCCCTGGCTTAGCGATCGTGGGACCTGTAGTCTCCGCGCCCCATCTGGCCCCAGTGAGCGCCCCCTCTCTGGTCGGGCTTCCCGTGACTCCTCCAGGACACCCCGAGGCACGTTGGGCTTCGGCGCAGGCCGTTCCCGGGACTGGCTGCGTGCACGAGCCAGGGGGGGGCGCAGAGATGGGGTCTGGCCTCCTCCCGCAGGCCTCTCAATGACGTGCTTGCCCTCGGTGCGGCTCACCAACAGGACCACCTCCTCCCCTGGGCGCCGGGAGCCCCCAAGCGAGGCCCGGGCCGTCCCACTTCTAGGGGACATTATCAACGAGTCACTGTCCCCGGACATCCTGCGCGTTGCCGGGGTAAACATGTCCTTGTTCCTGTGGGTGGGGGGAAATAAAACAAAACAAAACAACAAAAGTGTCAACAAAAATCCCAACACAACAAAAATATAAAGGGTGCTTGATTTGGGAAGGATCTTACTTAAGGTTTCATACAAAATTAAAAAAAAAAACAAAAAAACCACAAAACACTGAAAAACTACGGTTACATACTGCTGAACCAAACCACCAGCTTCAACGGTAACCTTGTTATGTTTATGTATTAAAGGTATAAACCCTGCCAAACACAACATGGTCGTAAATGGTCCCGACCCCAGGCTGACATTGTACCCTGTGACACAGGGCTGGGCAGCGACTAAGGATTACAGCATATAAGGATCAGCCGCATTACAGTTTATCGAGATTTTCTGGCTCTGTGCACCCGCTGCATCCGCACACCGTTCATCTTCCAATAAAACTCGGTTTCAAAGCCAACTGATATCCAGCAATATCAGTTATCAGGAATTTCAAAGCCAGAAGCAAAAGAAACAGAATGACCTCTAAAGGGACAAAATGGCAGAGAGCCGGCTGGAATGGCCTAGATTAGCTGATTATATTTGACTCCTACTGCATCAACAGGCTTCAGATTAGCCTTTGATCCCCAGTTGGGACACCAAAGCAAAGGAGTCTGAGGTCAAGCGTGCTATCCCACCCACAGCTTGTGCCTGTATGCACCTCTGGGAACACGCACACTTTCTGGCCTGGAGTCAAGATGAGCAGACTACTTTTATTCTGCTCAAGTAGTGGGGTTGCTAAATCTCAGCACACTGGGTGGTACCCAGTTCCACGCAACGCACAGCATCAAAGAAATAATTTTGTTTTGACTGGGTAGCCAATAACTGCATACCAAAGAGTCTTGCCAATGCTGTAATGATACAGAAATGAGTAAGCAAAAGAAAATCCAGTATCTAATTAGTATAAACAACCAAACATATCTGAAGATTTCATTACAATCCAGGTGCAGTTAGACACCCAAGGCACAAGGGGGTAGCAGACTTCCCAGGTAATAAAAGCACTGAGTGTCTGGAAGACAAATTTTTGTCATGTTAGTATTAGTCAGGACTAGTGAAAGCAGTTCTTTAACCTGCCTTAATATTCTACACTATGTGATTGTCTGTGGGTGTGTGTGTGTATGCATGCGAGTCAGTTGATTTTGGTCCTGGAGAGCAGCAGTGGTCACTGCAGTGCTGATGCATGCGTCACGTGATCTTTCAGGCAAGAGCAGTTGATGTCCTTACAGTAGAGTCCTTATTGACACCATGAGATGACTCCGTACTTCCTCCCCAAGTGACACACACTCACAGACACACACACGTTTGTCATTGTGGGAACATCATCGACTCAACTTTAGTGTCTATTTAGAAGAATGCCTTTATTGTCATTGTACGGGAAGCAAGTACAACGATATTTCAGTCTTTGCACGTCGTCTCGCCCTCCTGTGGACACACTTCACCTGGTCTTTGGGGGAGGGCTAATGTGCCGACACACAAACAGACACACACAGAGAAACAGCCACCTGAGCGAAGAGGGGTGCCGAGGCTCGGAGCGGTCCCGGGCAGGACGGGGCATCAGGGTGCTGGGCCGGCCGGCGGGGCCATCCAGGTCCGTGGGGAGGGATGGGCGGTGGGCGCGGGCGCTCCTGCATGGAGGGGAGGCAGCCAGAGGGGGGGGCTCCACCAACCGCCTGTCCGGTGTCTTGAAGGGAGCAGCACACTCGTTGCGCCACTGCGGCCCAGGACTGGTGGAGCGTGAGGAGTGGGCACTGGAGGACTTGCTTTGTGAGCCCCCTGCCTTGGACTGGTGGTACCGGTGAGCTGGAGGTGGGCGGAGATCAGAAGACAGTCTCAAATCATGGGGGATAGTGCTAGCACAACACACACACACACACACACACAACACAACACACACACACAACACAACACACACACACAACACAACACACACACACACACACGCGCACAACACACACACACACGCGCACAACACACACACACACACCACACACGCGCACAACACACACACACAACACACACGCGCACAACACACACA